>CM075850.1:75670651-76190651 GCA_037975125.1 Latrodectus hesperus
AATTAGAGATTATTCTTTTCGAATTTTGACAGCAGCCTTATATCTTATAGTCAAAGGTGTGGTATAGAATTTAATCTCGTACTAAACAAACCTTTATCGGCAAGTGTCAAATAACACAACACAGCTATTCAGTTTAATTCACAGTTGTAGTGAGAATTATTTGGAATCCACTTTAAAGCATAAGTTCTGTTTAAATTTTCCTTTATACCAAGATATGTCTATAATGTGATAAAGATAATAAAAACCAGACCACGCTAGTATAGTATATTTTATCTTCTTTTTATAATTTATATTTATACTATCAAAATTGTTAGGATTTTCTTACATATAAACTAACTTTTATCCCTTAAATATTTTCTTAAATTTTGTTATTGGTGGCATAATAATTTCATGGCATAATTTAATTATTTGTCTCGAATAAACGAAGAACTTTTAGAAATAATTGGGCTATGATGCCACATTAATAAGAATGCATTTAAGCATTAATTTTTTATACATTTCTCTTACACATTATTTTTAAATTGTATTTTTCTGTCTCTTATGCTTATTACTTTATTTTGCTTTGGAAATTATATCATGGGATTATATGGTATTCACTTCTAAAAACCAGAGTTTGTGGTTTACATATCCCATAGTGCCTAGCATTATTATATAGCGCCTAATTTTTGTGTTCATAAGAGTAAATGTGTGAGTTCTGATGATTATTTTGCTATTTGGATTGAAAATGCTAAGAAGGAAATGGCAGTCTTAACCAGGTATGGTGTTTTCTTAATTAATCTTTGTTACTAAAAGTATATTTTAAAGTAATAATCAATTTTATCTTAAATGCTGATATAAATTTAAAATGTATTAACTGCATTTTTAACGATAATTTCTTCAAATTTCAAAGATTATAATTTCTTATTTAAACTACATTCCTATCTCATCAGTCCACGCTTAACATCTCATAGGGTAAACGGGATGTGCATGTTTATTGGTGGCATAAGAATGATAATTCTAATTCTGAAATAGATAAATCTTCAATGTCATTTTAATTAATTTTATTTTGTTTTAAAGCTTTATTTCTTGCTGAGGGAAAATATATACATTATTATATACACTTTATTAAATTCATATACCTTAATTTATATTAAATTTTTTTGAGAATTTCTTTTAAGATAATATTTTATTTATGATGAATGAGCATTTAAATAAATTACGAGTTTTTATGTTCATGTATTATTAAAACATCGATATGCAAAATAAAAGCAATTACACATTTGGCATCCATACAAACTTGTTTTATAATGCGATTAAATTATGTTTATTATCAAGACAAAAAGAGTAGGTTATAAAGATGGTAAGTTGTAAAGGATTATTAGCTAATGGAAAAAGGCTATGCATTCATAGTAAAAAATGCATTCTCATATTATTTTTCTGAAATGGCGTCATCAAATCTTATTGAACTAACTATTAAGATGATCATAAAGTGTACAGGAACCCGTGTTCATATTTTTATTGTGTTCTTCAGTATTACCAATTTATTATTCATTTAATCCTTTATGACTTTCTCTTGGAGGTTTAAAAATTGTCCATTTCACATTATTTTGATCATTTAAAAGAATTCTTTTAACTGGGATAAAATCATTCTATAATCAACTTTGAAACACTACATAAAGTTGTAACATAAGTAATTAAAACTTAAATGAAAAAGTTTAATTCAAACATGAAATATGTTCTTTATGTATCCATAATAAAGCTCATTTATATAATGACCGCTTATTTATATGATTTTAAAGTATTTTATTAGATACACTTTATCTAAGGATAGATTTTTAATTTATTCATATATTTAATCTTTAACCATGTATATCTATATTTACGAATAGGATTTAGAATCGATTGTAAAATTTTGAATATTGATGTGAAAAAACACAGTAAAATTAAAATTTAGCTTATTTGCTTAGTATAATGAAAAATGCCTAAATAACTAACTGTTTCATGACTCACGTTTTGAACTCAGCTAATGAATTTTAAGGTATCACAATTTTTTCATTCCTTCGGATTTAGTGTCGGATATAAACAACATTTTTACTAGCGTGAGTGCAGTGTTAAAAAAAATTGAAATAAGTCAGAAAATAAAAATACACTCATATCATTATCAAATTATATATTAATTAAAATACACCCAAAAATATTTTAAGAGAAAAATATAAACATTTATTTTAAATGAACGTTTATTTACATATCAAACATAACATTTATAAAAAAATATGAAAAATGTGTAACAAAGTAAAAAAAATATATTTTGTGACTCAATATTTCGTCAACAAAGTTGGCTAAATTATTTTTGTGGAAAAATCTTTATAAATTATATAAATTTTACAAAATTGAAGTTCACAGGTCAGTTTTTTTTAAAGAATATTAGATAAAATGTATATGAATTACATTGTATTATTTTTTTGTAAGAATAATAAATGCAATTACTGGCAAAATATTTAATAACTAAGATTCTATAATTATAGATTACACAATGCATCTCAAAAGTACATTACATACCACATAATATATTCTTTGGTAATTCATACATTTTATTGACATTTTGTTTACATAAATGTTTACATATTTTGTCAAAATATTCGCCAAAAAATGAACATTAATCATAGTATGACTCACATATTTTCTAAAATAGTTTGTACATTTTGTAGTGATAAATAATTAAAAACGAGAAGATGAAGAATTCTCATGAGAGATTATTCAAATTTTTAAATGGCAGTAAATAGATAGTTTATGGTGTAATGAAAAAATTTACTAATTTATAACTAAAAAAATTCTAAAACTGAAAGTTTGAATAATATATATGAAATTCATGGCATATATATAATATTAAATGAATCATGTATTTCATATATAATAATATGAAATACATGAAATTCATATATAATTATATTCTTAATATTAATGGTAGATTTCATGACATGAAATAATGAATTGAGAAAGCAGATTTATGTAATTTTGGGATATAACCATTGAGCTAAGCAATCTTTCTGTTATTTTTAAGTAGTATTGATTGATATTAAACTCTTTGTACACCAAATACCGATTTTTATATTATTTGTAACCATTTATACAAATATGAAAATACTAATTCTCTATCTGAAAAGTTTCCAACATAATTTTCTATTTTATGGCGTAATGAATTATAAAAAATAATAATTTTATTTAAGAAAATAATATTAAAAGAAACGTTTAAGCTAGTTTTATTTTTAATAAATAAAATAATTTCCAACACTTTCTATATATCAATGAATGAGATTCTATCCTATATATCAATGAATGAGAACCTTTATTAATACAAATACATTTTTGCATACTAATCATTGAAATAGTTTGTTAATAGTCTCTGAAGCTAGTAATATTAAATATATCTAAATATTTTTTTGCATTATGTGTTAAGCTCTGAGTTCAGAATTTAAATCTAAGCGTTTTCTCAAACATAACATAAGCACATTATTTCATTTAATAAATATTGAAATAATTTAATACAAAACTATTAGATGAGTTTATTAGAATATATGCTTTCCTCTTTTGATTTCATAAATTTATTTTGTTTATAATAAAATTAAGGATTTTCCTTTTCTTATATTTAAATCTTAATAACAGCTTACTTAGTTGCACATCTTGCAAATAACATTCAAATTCAAATTAGATGCAACATTTGAGATAATTTAAAGCATTTTGAATTACTGGTACTCAGTAAAGGATCGCTTTTGTTGGTCCAATGAAGATATTACAGAATTTATCAGTATTAACTGCTATTGAAATACTTTAGACATTTACTTTCAATTTGAAATAATCTGTTCCTTCCATTCCTGTTTATAGTATGCAAACATTTCAACAGCCTAAGCACACTATTCAAATTACATTATTTATCTTACACTATCTTTGATAAAGGCTTGCTTTTAATGGTTAACTTACGCAGAAATCGCAACAATAGCATAATAAATTAAGGGTGCTTTAAAATGGGAAATTCCCTTTAATTTTATTGATTATTCACATCTAGTGGCATGCATAAAGTCTTCACAATTTCTCTTAAGAACTGAAACGTCGTACTCATTATATTCTAGATTTTAAAGGAATGAAAATAAGAGTAGATTTGTATCTGTGGGTATGCATTAAATAAATATTTAATGCCTAATTTTATTAAACTAATCATTTTCTTAGATATTGCTTTAGTGGTATTTCTTAGAAGATGATTTTATCCTCTCTTTTCTCTTTTGAATATTCCCTGAAATTTTCATTAGAGATATATTTTAGACTGCTGATTATTACATTTTTATCATACATACGATGTGCAACACGCTTGGAATTTTTGCGACTAGAAGGAGCAGTGCGCAAATTGTATCCTTTCCTCAAATGCATGTAAAAGACACCAATAATGACGCTTACAATGCCTTTACTGGAAAAACATTGTGTGTACAGAAAATTTCTCATACACAAACAATATTTTAAATCGTTACTTTATGATAAGTTCTATGCGCTTTGTAAAAAGAGATATGATACTAAGCATGTATGATTTTAACACTGATTACATTTTAGATCAATTGGCATCAGTTAATCTTTTCGCAGTATTGATATTCAATCTTTTACTTCTGACTATCCATGAAGTTCCGAATCCTAGAAATAGTCAGGATTCGGATGATCATAAGGAAACTCTAAGATGGATGTGAGGTCCACCGCAAATAATAACCAAGAAGACAAGAAATCCTTACGATCTTAAGTGATCAGATAACAACAATGTGAGTTATGAGACTTAAGAATTCTTATATGTTATATTAAGTTATAAAACTCATTACCTAGTCATTACTGTAGTCTTTAGTCATGTAGAGCAGTTCCTCAATGCTTTCAGCATAACTAGTGTTGATTTGGCATCTATCACTTCACATGCCAGGAATTTCTTAAGTTATATGATAACTACCAAGCAAGACTTGCAAAAGCATCTGCTTTCAGACGAACAAGATTCTGCTTACAAGGTTTTTAAGTAAAATATCGCCACATTTGTTTTCGTGATATCAGTATTAAAGGTATTCTTATGAGATAACTATGCTCATTTCAAGACAACCTAAGCATAATTTTAGTGATTATAACCACGTGTGCGCATTTGGAAGGTTCATTACCAACGTACATTAGAAAACGTTTTATTTTACATTACTAGGAGCGATATTTCATTTGTTTGAATTTTTTTTCTTTTATTCCTTTTTTTAAATTTCCGTTGAAATATTTGGTGTCAAACGAAATAGAATGATTTGAATTTTATCAAATATGGTTTTAAAAATCAAATTTAACGTTTATCGAATACCATTCTCACCAAATAAAGACACTACATTAGTTAGGGGATTCAAATCTGGGAACAATATGCATTCATTAGCCTCATTATTATCATAATCTATTTTGATTCGCGATTGAATGTGACATATTCATTTCAGGACAATAATGTTTTTAGGAATTAATATATCAAAAATCATGAATAATATAAACAAAAGTAAGATTAAAATCTATGCAAAAATAATAATGATATAAACACTTCATAAATTTATGTGCTGAAAACTTATTTTAAGAATGAAATCAAGCTTTTTATTAATTACTTTAAAATTAATAAGAAATGTATTATCGATCAATATTTTAAAACCTATTATGTAGCTAGTAAGCAAATTTATATTCAGAATTTAAAATGAATAAAATTTTCATTTAAATTGTTATGTCCTTTTATAAACACACAAAATAGTACCTTCTATTATAATAATTGAAAACTTGCATAACAGACAAATATTTCTACACATAAAAGTAAAGTTAATGTATTGACTTTTCTAGACATCAAACTCAAATCTATCACTGCTCTCAAATGATGGATTTCGCCGAATTTTTATATCTTTTGTGCAAAAATGAAGGAATTTTAAAATTTTTATTTAACTATCACTGCAAAACAAGCATGTAAACAAATGCTAAAATATCAGTAAGATAAAAAAAAAAGAACTTTTAACCATGTGCATGAAATAGGTATGAATACAAGTACATGAATGCTGTGATAAAATCTATAAAAGAAGGTTAACCTGATTTGTGAACTGATCATTTTTAAGTAATACTAATAGAATAATATGTAGAAATTATATATATATATATATATATATATATATATATATATATATATATATATATATATATATATATATATATATATATATATATATATATATATATATATATATATATATATATAGCAGAAGTCGACAACCTTAGACACGTGGGTCAAATATAGCAAGTAGTACAATTCTCAGTAGTAAAGCATACTACTTAACAATGTTAAATATCTTTAATTACACTTAATTAATATATAAATAAATATCTTTAAATACTTTATAATTAATGTGCAGCAAAATTTTTCATCTATATCCATATGTGTGATCCCTGTTATCAATATCCGTGTAAATAAATACGGAGACCGTATTGTGTTTCATGCATTTTATATCTCATGGCATTTTCTGAATCCACAAGAGAGATTTAGTTTAAATATTATGTTAATGAGTTGCCACTCTTTTTCCAGAATAATTGTAAAATTGTTATTTTAAAAATAAAAGAAATCGGAATTTTATTTTTTTCGTTCAAGAAGTTTGAAGCTTTTTTAACGAAAGAATTTTATTTTCATAAATATTTTCCAAACTAGATAATATAGTATAATATATAGTAATTTAACTTAAATTAATATATCTATAATATTGGAGGACTTCTCTTCGTTAGCATTATTACACACATATGTAAAATAGTAAAATAATTTAGAAATATTTTATTTCAACAAAAATTAAAATATATGCAATGTTTAAATTTTTAAAAATTAAAATTTTTATGACAGTATTTTATTATTAAAATCAAACTACTTTTAGAAAAATAATCAAAAATTTATTTTTTATAGTCAATGTTTGTATTATTTCAAATGCAATCATTATGGTCAATGACATTTATTTACTGAGTCAAACAAATATGTAAATAAAGTTTAAGCATAAGTATTACAGTCCTAACTTGTTTAAGTTGTTGGTTAATTATCTGAATTGTGTATTTTTATATTTTTGAACATTTAATTTTGTAAAATAATTTACTACATTTTCTTATATTACTAAAGCAATTTTCAAGCATTTTTATATTTTTACTGATAAAATAATGAACTTACATTTGCATTTCACATTTTTACATAATAAAACTATTGCAAAATTAGAGCAAAACATTGTTAAAATATATACATTTTTATAAATGAGGTAAATATTCATTATTTTGTTTCTGTGAAACGTCATTATGTATTTTCTAATATGTCATCTTATGTGATAAAGTAAAACATATGTTACAAGTTCATTTCAAGAATATAACATATTTTAATTCGAAAGCGAAATTATTACTGATAAAAATAAAATATTTTCGATCATATCACTGGTCAAAGTTTAAATACGATACTCTCAATCATAAAATTTCCTTTTATATGCTTAGAACAAAATCCTATATTCAGGAAATTTCGGAAATATTTAAAAAAAATGTATGCTGTGAGATTATTATTGCAATAATTAAACAATGTATAAAAGTTTAGTGATAAAGTAAAATTTGATTTTCAAACAGTTTATCAGAATTAGCTCATACACATGTTTGACAATATTTATGTATTGATTTTGTATATAACGTTTATGCTGTGAAAATATTCGAAATAATTAATCGCAAATAAACTTTTTGTAAAATCTGAAAAATGTGAAGAATATGTAATGAATGTACTCGTAAGATATTTATATCTTATATGAAGTGTTACCTACATTATAAAAAGTTTTTATTGATGTATTTTTCATTATTATAATTTAAAAAATAATTAACTTGAAAAATAATAACTATTTTTGAAATTAAAATATTTGAAGGATTGTTGTTTTAAATATATTTTGTGACATTTTACGATAGGTAAAATTCGTCATACTGAGTGAGTGAAATATATTAAGACGATTTCTTTTTACTAGTAGACAGATAATCAACCGATTCCCTGATATTTTATCAGAGAACATGCATGCAAAGTGATTATTAAATGAGTAAAAGACATCTGTTTGTCACATTTTTTCATTTTTCTGTTGAAATTGTATAAACTGTGAGAAAAATTGGTGTAATTATTTTTTTACAAATTTAAACAAAGAAATTTTAGTTATTTAATATAAATTTACGACATTCACCCACTTTTATGCGGGATTCAATTCATCAGATTCAAACATATTATGGAATCAGACTTGTATAACAGATTTAGTATTTTACATTTGTAACATTGCTTAGGTACTTAAGAAAAAAAATATATGCTCTTTTATATATAACTGCATCATACACGCCTGAGATATAAATTGTTTTTTCAAAATAATTTCAAGTGCATAAAGAATTATCTAGTGAATAAAATTAGTTTATGGATTTTATTAGCATATCGTGAACAATAATTGAAACTTTTAAATTTTATATAATTGTACTAAACATTATAATCATAGTAATTTCCTTTCCATTTACAGATATCAAAGATTGTTATATAATTCGTAAAAAAGGAAGTATGGCTGTATATTTAATTTAATATTTCTAGTCCTTTTTTTAAAAATGGTTAATTGAATAAATAGTATATTTATTATAGTAGTTATATATAATGAATTTTTGTGCTTGTGAATACGAATTCAACTATATGGATAAAAGTACGTTAATTCAATAAAAAATGAAATCGTTGTAGAAATAATAGAACTTTTTAAAGCATATATAAAAGTCTGAACTTACTTTTATTATTAGAATATTTTTCAAGTATGCCAGTGAAAATGAAACTTAAACAGGATTTCACTGCTTTAGTCTGATTTTCCACATTTAGAAATAATGATTTGAAATAATGAGAAAAAGCTTTTTTTTCCGATTGTTTATTCAAGTAAGTAAATGATATCTTTTCTGATTTTTAAGCAACTGAATTTCAAAGAATAATTTAAAAACATTTTCTACTTTTGGCAAATAGTCAAAAATCTTTTGGAATGGGTCATTATTTTAATTTCACATTTTGAAGTTTTATTTTCAATACTACCTAATTATATCCTACAAAGTGAAAATAAATATTTTTGTTAAAACATATTAGTAACTGATTTTTACAAATTGTCTTTTTTTCTAAATTAAATGCAGTGTCATATAAGTGATATGTTAATTTTCAAAACTATTTATTTTATAAATGTATACGTTGGTAAATAAAAAAATATACCCTAATTTAACTTCATAATTTTGAAAATTCCAGATATTTATTTTTACATAAGTTTAAATAATTATGATTGCGATTATTTTCTATAGATTGTTTACATCTCCTGTTAATGTTACGTTACATTAACGGTAAAGGTTACGGTACAAAACTATCATTTAAAAATTAATCTATATGTGTACACACAGACACACACACAACATTATATGACATTTCAAGATCTGAATAATGAGACTGAAGAAAAAATCAAAGTAAATATATTAATTATCAATAATAATGAAATAATGCTATTTTTGTTGCTCTATTATTAATGTTTTCAGGATGTAAAAATTGAAGTATATATGCTAAATTACTGTAAACATCTTCACTTCAAAATGGTGAAGATGTTTACAGTAATTTAGCATATACTTCAATCAAGAAACTAGAGGAGTTTGAAACAAAAAAAAAATTCATGGCGAAATGAAATACTTTCAAAAAATTGTAATAATCATTTCAAATGAAACACATGAAGATTATTGTATGGTAGACTAGTTTTCCTTTGAGAAAATACAGAATAATTTATCCCAAATCTTAGGAGAAGGCTTATTTTCATTACTATAAACGCGAATGGAAATTTTAATCAAATACCATGACATTTAATATTTTTTGCATTTAGAAAGCAAGATATTTTAGAATATTGAATATGCATTTTTTATTTTTGCTATTAATAGATACTAGGATATTTAGCATCTGTAAACATACCTTTAAAAATTCTGATTAATATTTTAATATTTAACATCTGTAACTATATTATTTAAAAGCATCAAAACCTTATAGTTTATTTTCTTTAAACAATAATCACTTTAAAATATAAAATATCTCCTTTGCAAAATATGTATCAATGCGGACAATACATGTAAATATGATAATAATTATTCCTGAAAGTGTGTTGCCAAAAATTCCATTTGACACATTAGATTATAAAATTCTGCATCGCAAAAAAGAACGAATTATATTTTTGAAAAATAAATTGCAAATAATCAAATTATTACATTTTTTGTTTCCTTTATTTCGTTAATTTTCGGGAAATAAGGAGTTGAAATTTTTACTCTCATAGGAAAAATATTATACCTCAATTGTTCTTAATGCTTAAATTACTTAAAACTAAAAATATTTTCAAAATTATCTTTCTTTGCAAAGGAAACCAACAATATAAAGGAATCCACTTTAGATGATTACTACTTTCTAATCCCTGCTTGATTAAAATACTTTTAAGGGAAAGTAAAGTTTCCGGAGGAGAATATGTCTACCTTTACAATGTCTTTTAATCTTTCTTTTAAGTGTTAAATCTGGAAAAATTTTAAATCTAAAGCGGTAAAAAGTTTTCGCAAGATAATTATTCTTTATCAATTTGCTAAAAATGGCAATACATATTCAGCAGTGTGTAGTTATGTATTTATAGATTGAAAAATTCTGAATTAAAGTATTCTTATTTATTTTTAATATTTTAAATGTAGAGATCATTTAAGAGAGATGGTTTGTAAAATTTTATTGTATTATAGTGTATTTTATTGTAAAATTTTATTGTATTAAATTTATTTTGTGTACGAAATATATTATAACACAGAACAGGAATAATAGATTTGTCACACATCACTACGGTCACTTTCTTCATCAGGAATTCATCAGAACCTAATTCAACTGATATTTTAGAATAAAGTCTATTAATAATCACTGCAAACTTTCTTAGTAAGATTAGTGTTTTACTTGGAATATTAAATTGTAAACAAGAGTTTGAAAGTAGGGAATATTTAGCTTTTTATTTTTGTTTGTAATGAGACAGTAAAAGGCCGTATTTAATAACTTCCTAAGCAATTATTTTTGAAATTAATCAAATATTCTTTTGCTATTACATAAATAAAAAATAAAATTGTAATATTTCTGACAAACTTTTGATTTTTCATGTGTATTTGCATTTCTTTTACTACACCAAGTTGTCATAAATACGTATTATGAAAAAATAACATTTTTATTTTAACCATTTTTATCGGATATTTTATATTATTTATTTTTTGTAGTTTCTTTTTACCATAAAATCCCTTCTATTTTTTTAGAACTGATTTTCTGATATTTTATGAATTTCAAATTATTTTTATTAATTTCATTTTCTAAAACTCCTGCAATCCTAACTTATTGAATGTGATATTTAAATAACTGCTTGCTACTTTTTTTCCATAAATCTATGTATTCAATATTCTTTTGTTTTAGGAAACAAAACTTGAAATACTCTTAATTTCTACTTATTCGGTTTCCAGTGTTTGATTATTGTGTGATTGACTGATGATGACCATTGACTTCGTGAGATTTTAAATAAATAAACCTCATAATACAATGGTATATTCTCCTGATATGCTATTGTAATATTAAAGTGAAAACCTTTTTATCACAGCAATTGGAAAAAATAACAATTTTTGTCTTTTCAATTCGAACCATTTTAATATATAAAGGAAAGCAAATGCTTATATTAAAGTACATTCTATAAGCCTTTATTAAATATGTTATTTCCTTCCAGATTTTGTGAACTATCAGTATGAAAAATAAAAAAAAAATTATATTCATCACATGCACATAAACTTCTCGTTATTTAATTTTTAATAGATTTTATCATTATTCTTGCATTTCAAAAAATGAATACTCTTATAACTGATGCTGTCTTTTTATTGTAAATTTTATTTGATATCTCTCTTTAATTAAATTTTATTTCAAGAAATTAATAATACTTTTTACAAAGAGCTATTTAAATGTAAAGATTATAAATTAATATAAATATTAATAAACGTTTTGATTTCAAAATTAGATCTTAAGTTAGACTTCAGATAACAATATTCCTAATCAGATTAAAAATTTTTGTCATATCGATGAAATTTACTCTTTAGAATTTATTGCTTTTAGTTTTTTTATACAATTTGCAAAATTACTTTGAAAAGACTTTAGTTTTATAAAAAATAGTATTGGTATTATAATAATAATAATAATAATCTAACATAAATTAATATCATATTACAAAAAATTGAAAACTTTGTTATTTTAATAGAAATATTATTTATTGTTAATAATATTTTCTAGGCAAATTGTATTTATTGCTTAAGCTTAATTGTAGCTCTGTGCGATTTCAAGCCTGTTATTATTTTGAAAAATTTGATTGCGAATGTTACTGTTATGACCAAAAAGTTAATACCAAAGTTAGAGGGCCAAATATAATGCAGGTATTTTTAAGCACTTTAAGTCTGAAGCAGATAGCACATCAATTGAATATTTTCACAAACAATTATATAATTTTTAGTTGAAATTAAATATTATAATAACCTAATTATATATTAAATAATTGATATGTTATACAATTAAGCAAGATATTATTCATAGAAGTATAACAGAGTTAAAACATGTTTAATGCGAGGATGGTATGAAATTCAATAATAATCATTTTAAAGTAGAAATTTAGCATCGATAAAGATAAATGCTTTCGTTTTCTATTACTTGAGATTTTTGTTCATGAAGCTTCATGCTACTGTATAATACTATTGTTTCCTTTTCATCATCTTGCAAACAATTTACTAATTATGATTAAAATATGTATAGTAAAAATATATATGTGTATTGTTTCTCATAAACACTTATATCCATAAATTAAGGATGATTCAGAATCACACAGATATTGAACTCTAAAATAAAAATTCCACATATAGAATTATCACACACATCTTGAAGATTAATATGCAAATTACAAGAATTCACCAGATGGCGCCGATAGTACGTCATAATGACGAGAGTGTAAGAGAGGGGTACATAAGGATTGGTTGTAAAGAAGTAAAATTGCTCACTAGCGCATTTAAAGCCTATCAGTGCGATAACCGCATAATTATGCCATAGAAGAAGCATTTGGGTGATGTTTAACGTGTTAGAAATATCAGCTCTCTGGAATTTTGATGAACCCAGCTAGAAGTATATGAAGAACTTAGAATCACCCAGAGTGTCATCTCCAAGTTTTGCAACGGTCCCAAGATGATGGTAGTGTGAATAGACGTTACAGCACAGGTTGTCCTCCGATTTACAATACCGAAAGGGAACCGGTATTTCAGTTACTGCCAAAAGAAACAGACGGAGCACAGCATCAGACCTGTCTTGTCAACTCTCTTCGGCTACTGATACGACAGTTTCAAGGCAGATCATGTACAGACGCTTAGGGCACATTAGTCTATATGCTGGTAGGCCTGTCAGATATGTTCCACTTACTGCAACTCATTGTCTCCTGCACTTAGCCTGGAGTACAGAGCATGCATTTTGGCCACCACAACAGTTGTCTTGTGTGATGTTTATTGAAGAGCCCAGGTTTAGTTTTCAGTCTGACTGTCACCGGACCTTCATATTGAGAGGGCCAGGTATCCGTTACCACCAAGAAAACACAATTGTACGATTCCGTTACGGTGGTTCAGGATTGCTCGTTTGGGGACGAATTACTCTTGGTTCCAGAACTACCTGCATGCTCAGAATGTAACCTTGATAGGCCACATCTATCGGGAGATCATCCTGGAGCAACATATACGTTTGTTTCGGGGTGCCATGGATGCAGAATTCCCTGTTTATGGAGGACAATGCCCTTCCTTATCGTGCTAACATTGTAGACGAATGCCTTGAATTGGAGGATATCACCCGTATAGACTGGCCAGAATACTCATCGGACTTGAACCCAATAGAGTATATGTGACACATGCTTGGCCGACGAATTGCAGCCCGTCAATCCCCTCCCACACCGGAACTTCGGAGTGCATTGCTTGATGAGTGGTGTAACATTCCTGAAGATTAGATCGATAATTTGATATTGAGCATGCCTAGGTGTTGTATTGCATCATCTAGGTGGCATACTATATATTAACCATCATCCCAACCATGTTAAATTAGTTTTTGTGAATAGTTTTTTTTTTAATTTTCTCCAGGGAGTAAAAATTGCAATTTTTATCAGTGATGTCAAACATATAGCATCTTTTTTGCTCTTTATCTTTTGCTTATTAAATAGACTTTACAAATAAGGCACATTAGTTTTACTTCTTATTCTTTCTTTGCCTGAACTTGCATTATCCTTAATTTGTGGATACGAGTGTAAAATATACGTTTATTGATAAATATTTTAAATTTAAAAACTCAATATTGAAAACAAGATACAAGGTTAATTAAAATAGTATCAATGCATGAGAAAATTGCTCACTGTAAATATGTTTAAATATATTCTGTTGCTTTATTCTATAAGCATGGATACGTTTTATATAACTAAGTAATACTTTTTTGTATACTTTTTATGCGAATCATCCATTTCATAATGAAGAAAGAAAATAATGTTTTTGAAAGGAAAGGTGTGTGAATGAATCGTTTTATTATTTTATGTACGTGCAAATATACATCCTCTGGTAGTTTAAAAAATATTCTTACTATCAACAATATTTGCTTTGTTTAACATATAATAACTGGTCATACGTTCTCTTTGAGTTTTCTTTTGAATAATGTTTGTTTCAGTTAGTAAGTAAAATA
Organism: Latrodectus hesperus; assembly: GCA_037975125.1. Taxonomy (NCBI): domain Eukaryota; kingdom Metazoa; phylum Arthropoda; class Arachnida; order Araneae; family Theridiidae; genus Latrodectus; species Latrodectus hesperus. Next base: position 75,685,473 of record CM075850.1, read on the forward strand.
TCAAAACATTGTAAAAAGAATAAAAGTAAGATTACTTGCATGTTTGCTTTTTATGGTAAAATAAATTTCGACACTGAGGTATGAGTTATCGACAAAAGTTTGATGTTTCATGTTCCTGATAACTCACACCATGTTATTAACAATCATTCAAATGTTTTTTTCTATCTATAAATGTCACGCTATACGAAATTTAACAACCAGAAATATTTTATTGATCAATTATTCACTTATAAAGACAGTTTTGTTATAAAACAATGTTTCTTTTTATCATAAATTGAAATAAGATTTTCTTAAAAAACTGCTTAGTTTCTGAAATTTTAACTTATAGTTTAATTTCCAATATTTTCATGCACTATGTGACCTATACTTCAGCTATAGCGAAATTTATAACACAGAAATAGATGTTAAATTTTATATAAGACAATAAGGGTAATTATTTCTAAGTTTGGAAAAATGTAATTATTAATGCAGAAAATCTCATTCATTAGTAGGGACTCTTAAAATTCTGAATAGACAGTGATTTCAGATTAAGAGTGTTTTAAGATAAGATTTTGTCAGTTTATTTTTCAAAAATAAATAATTTTGAAAACCACAAAAAGAGCACTTGATTAACCAAAACTGAATAAATATTTAGTAAGATTTATTTTTTTTTAAATTTACATGCATATTTTGCGTTATTACTATACTATGATTAAACTATTTAATATCATTCATTAGGTATGATATAGTGCACAACCACACGAATATAAATTCGTGTTCGTATATACTTTGGCTCCTAAGTTTAATATAAGTTATAAAGCTATTATGGGGAACTCTAAAATTTCGAATGTGTTTCAAAACATATTATAATGTTCAAGAATATATAAACAAGTCTATGAATTAATTTATATACATCATACATTTTTCTTCTATTTCAAATAAAGGGTAGAATGCATGTCTTTAGCAATGAAAACAAATAATTAAAGGGTTTCGATTTCCATATAATTCAAAAGTAATTTGAAATTTAATAGTTATAATAAAAATATCTTATATGCATACATAATAATAAAATACCCAAAATTGTTTTAAATAAATATTTTATGAATATTAACTCTGCTTACGATTAATATCTAAAAATAAATGATAAATTTAGAAACGCTAAAAAGTTTTCGTCTTAAAAACAAAATATTTTGCCCAAAATAATACATTTAAAAATAACAAAATCTTCTTGTTTAAAAATATCACGGTAGAAAAATTTAATAAATATTTATTAAACAACTTTTTAGTGCTTATGTGATATTTTCTCAGGTATTTCTAAGAAATTCAATAAATATTAAGATTTTATGCTTATTTATACAATATTAAGATTTTCATTTTGCTTATCTTCAAAAATATATAGTTTCAAATTAGTTCTCTTTCTTTGTAACATTTTTACCATTTGGAAGATATTTTTTGCATGGCTTTCATGATGTTATACAGGCTTTCTTTCCAATACTGTATGATATTGGTTTTATTTATAAAGAGCAAAAATATATTATATATAACTATAAATGAATTCACTGACATATCATGAAGAGAAAACACCTATCACTTTCTTATTTTTAACAAAAGACAGGAAATGGAATTTTTCATTAATATTTTAACCATTTGTATAAAACGATAAATTTTAAATTTAATGCTTGCTTTCAAATTAAGTTATTTTTCTGAAAAAGGACAGGATATTTTTATAATATGTTTTTCCATTCTTTTTGTGATAAATATTATATGTTTAATAAAAAAATCATCAGTCATGTGTAATATAAAGCAACTTCTGATAAGAATTTAATTTATTTATTATAAATCCTATACTTTCATTTTTATTTCAAAACTTAGTTATCTAAAAGAATGCTTTTTAAATAAATAGCTTATTTACATTGTAGTAAACTTTAATTTTCATGATAAATAAATCTAAATAACAAGACTGCAACAAAATTTACTCAATATTTTAAGAAAATTATTTAGTTTCTGAAAATTTTCCAAAAATATTATTTCAATTAAATTTTAATATTTTAGTAGAGAAATTATTTTTGTAAGTAAAACTTTTTCATAATTCTTATTCTTATGAAGCAAATGTTTATAATGCCAGTATAGTTAAAATGTAATATATTTTCAAAAAAATATTTTAAATATATATTAAATATTTCTGATCCTTATCACCATAATAAGAATCTATTTGAATTTTGTTAAATAAAAAATCAATTTTTTTATTTATTTTTATTGTTATTGCTAAATTTTCGATTATATTACAGCAATATTTTTTTTTCATCTTAGGCCAATTTTAAAATAAAATATGTAAATTTTATAACAAAACTCATTCAAGATCATAGAATTTGTACAAATTTAAAATGTATAAATCCAAGACTTAGTAATAATTTTGATACTCTTAAACGTATATTGAAATAAGAGATCCTTAATGAGAATCTCTCCGATTTTGTAAATTTAATTTTGGGACACATTTAGCAAAAAAGAGTCAAATTTCGTTCCAGTCTTAATATCCAGATTTCCAAAATAAGATTAATCTTAATGAGGAGACGAAAGATCTTTATCTTCCATGCGAAAAGGAATTTTAAATTTTCTCAGAAACCGAAGGCTTTTCAGAATAATTTTAAAAGGATTATTAATTTCATCTCTGTGAAAAAAATAGCAAATATTCCCATCTTAGTTTTAAGGAACTTCAATTAAAATATCATTTCTTTCAAGCAATTTTATTTTCATTTATGTTCAAATAAATTATAGTGTTCGAGATCTTTTCATGTAAATGGAGCATTCTGTTACTCTCTCTTATTCGTTATTAAGATCAAAGATAACAGAGATAAGAATCTGAGAATAAAATGCTGAGATATACATTAACAGTTTTCAGAATAATTTTCTTTTACTGTCTTATAAAGATGTTTCGCATAGAGATACAGAAACAGGATTACTGTTTACAGAAGAAAATATTAGAAATATTAAACTTGCTATATTTGTCTAAATACTTCATTTAAACATCTAATTGAATATATAATTTGATTTTTTCGAAACTTATCATTTCCTTTTTCTCCATTAACCTTTTAACTGCATGTTACTCATAAATCATTCATTTAAAAATTGATTTAATTTAACTTAGAATGTAAATCTTTATGTACTAAAATATAAATATTAGATAATTTTTCATATAAATACAAAGATTTTATGGCTTTTTTTTAAAGAGGAAAATTTAGTTTGTTTATGTCAACAGATAAAAACAAATTGAGGAAATTAAAAACAATGTTCTCTTGTTAAGTAAATTAAATCTTAATAATGTTATTTTTAGCAGTATTATTTCTTAATTATATTAGAATTATTTAATATTAAACGAATATTAAAGATTTCTTATATAACTACATTAAATATTTTTTAAGAAATAAATGATACATTTCAAAACTTTTGAAGGTGAATTTTTATAAAATGCTTATTAGTTTAACAAATAAATGTGTAGAGAAACTGGAGGTTATATACACCCAGAGGAATCAGAACAAGGAAAAAGAAGTATAAAATTTTTGACATACAATGTAACAACAAATATTGGAAAATTGTAAAACTTTTGTAGTTAACCTAATAGAAATGTGAAAGAAAATTTCTTTGTGTAGAAAAAAGTTACGAATGTGGTCACTAGAGAATTTTTCACGTCGCTCAGAATTCGCTATTATTCTTGATATATTAGAGTTGATCTTGTTTTTATTCTTTGCTGCTTACAATAATTGTATTTATTTAGGTTTTTCAAATGAAATTTTATGAATCCTGATTTTTCCTGTTTATTTTAGTTATGAAAAATCCGTTATTGTAGAGAATACACAGGAAAGTAGACCTTTGACTGGTAATTTTAATAGTCTATGCTTATTTTTTCCAGTACTGGTGTCAATTTCTGGGCAACATCAAACACATCATATTAAACTGTCTTCATGCTTTTATTGAGTATTGTTAAAATTATAAGCACAGAATTATTTTCTTTTATTATTTGCACAAATGAGTGCTTTAGTGCTCTGATTGGGAAAAGTACCGTTCTCATTATTAGAAAGTAAGGAATTCTATTCTCAATCTATTCCAGATCTATGGTCTCGTATGGTTTAATGGTGTCTGGGACATATAAAATTGACTTTAGCCGTAACATGTGAAATGATATATCTGGGGGTGGGTTTTTAAATATGGGGTTCAAAATCATCCCTGATTCTAAGTTGCAATGATTTGGTTTCCTTTTCGTAACGATGCTGATACTATCTCTGGATGCCATACTAAATAAGTTGCAATTATTTTGAACCATGTGCTGTGTCAAAGGAAGAAAATTATTTATTGGACTTATTATTAAAAGAGAAAAGAACTTATTTCCATAAATTTCTACTTAAATTTTATGCTTGATTGTCATTTAATTTTCAGTTTCTTGCCAGCATTGAGATTGACTCGTAAGTAAATATTAAGAGTTACACAAGATTAATGAGAAATTATTCATTAAAATGAAGAAATAAAGAAAGTACTGAATTCTAAAGCGAAAATAGTATGGATGACAATACATTTTTCCCTTACATTCAAAATCACAGAATTACAGGAATTTTCAAGTTTCAATTTATTTATGGCCAAATCTTCTTAGAAGAATTTATGTTTCACAATCTGCCAGAATAACTGAAAAATAGGGCAATTATACACACAATTACTTAGAACTGAATCTGATCCAGCTGTACAAGCACTTTTAGGAATTTGTGCTTTGAGTATTAAACAAATTTACTCCTAATATTTAGGTATTTTAGGGATGTTAAATCAATTCTAAAAGAGCATATGTTTATTAGTCAACATTTCTGTGATGTTCTTCTTCCTCTATATATTTAAAACTCAATAAATATTATTTATGGCATTAAAATCACTTAATCATTTTCATATATTATGACAATCTAAGGGTTTTAAATTATTTCAGTTTATACAAGGGATTTCATCTTATTTAAGGAAATATATAAAATTATTTAGTCCAAATTAAAAAATACATACTTTTATATAATTTCTTCAGCTATAAAATATGCTAATTTTTTCATTTCGGAGAAACAAACTATCCATAATGTATAAATTGCTTCGTCACTCATGATTAATGTAAAATTCTCATAACTTATGAGACATTTTGATAAAAACATTAACATTATATTTTCTAAACATAGGTAAATGTGTAATATACAAAGTAACAACAGATGGTTCATCAAGATTTGCAAGAATGTTTTTCCCAAATTATTGCATAGAAATTATTGAATGTCGCAATTTATGTAAGATAAAATTTTCAAGTTCCCTATATTCATGTACATTTCTCGTATGACATAAAAACATCGTAATTCTCATAAAATTTATATTATGGTAGTCAGAATTTTTTTATCAAAACAACAATGATTCAATATATGAGAACAACTAATATTATTAGAGAATGGTATACAAAATTTTTGTTTTCTCACGTACACACAAAGAAAAAAAGTTACTATAACTATAATATCAGAAAATGTTATCTGTCACATGTAGAAAGCAAGACACACAATACAGTTTTGGTGATTATTCATAATTTTGCAAATTGTACCAGAGGAATAATCAGGTATTTATTGAGTTAAAATGTACTAGTCAATAACCTGAACAAAACTTAATATTCTTCAAAGACAACACGTTTTTAATATTAATGACTAAGCAATGGGAAAAAAATTATATTTAAAAGTTGTAAACCAGAAAATGTAATTTGCATCGAATCTGGGAAAATATTTATAAAAATTGAAAAGTATTTTTCATTTGTCTACACTACACTTAGTTAAGGTTGTGTTTTTTGAAAATCTAACGTGCTTATTGCTAAATTCAATGTTTGAATCTCAGCTGATGTAAATGTGAATGTTCAAATTTTTCAGTCTTTTTATTATTATAATTATTGCATCATATACTTATAGACCAATTCCTATCAGAAATTTTCAACAAATAATTATATATTTGAAGCTACAAAGGATGAATATTAGCACTAGGAATCATCTTAAAAACAAGAACAGTGGCAGTTTCGGTATACCTTAAAACGCGGGATGGGTCAAATTAACCCTAATTAATAAAAACTTGTGCTGTAATGCTAAAAATAAGCTCCAATTATTTGGAAATGACATGTATTCCTTTTTAACACTAAATTGTTATAATAAGTGATAAAAGATAACAAGACATTACAACGGTATACATTGGAATATTGAATACTGTTTGTAAAGTATACAGACAACTTTAATATATATATTTAATTTCTTACTGGTCAATATTTCCTTCACAGTTCATGCCTATTTTAAGTAACTACTTTTTATATATTTTGTATACTATCCAAATATCGGTATTTTACAGTATCTACAGTTTTGTTTTTACACTTAAAAGAGCTTGGCATTGAACTCATTTTCGCATTAGTATTATCCGCTTTTGTCTGTGTATCTGATTTGTATTTTTTGTGAATATACGCACTACGTAACTCTTTATAAGTTTCTGAAGATATTCTCTGCTCGTAAGTTTCTATAACAATTTCTTTGTATAAAATCCATAATTGATCCTTGAAAGATCAAGAATGTTGCATAATATATGAATAAACCCATCTCTTTGATCCTGCCTTCACAGAATATTTCCGAGCCATTTGTGGGCAATGTAGACATCGAATTTTGTTGAGTCATAAAAGATTCTGTTTCTGGAAGCTTTTGGGGGGGGGTAATTACTGTCGATATCAACTCTGTGATAAAGAGAGTTCAATAATAAGACATTTTTGCTGTTTTTTCTGATAAACTGTCAATATTATATCATCTTTCTCCAGTAACAACGTATCTTATTGCGGCATGTTTACTTTTTTCACAAATTCAAGTACTTCTTTTTAGATTCCATTTCATCGCTTCTATTAAACTACTGTTCTTCACTTATTATAATTTGGGACAGATTTGGTGTAGTGAAAAAATTATTTGTAGTGATATTTTTTCCTTTATTTTTGAAAGGTTCTATAAACGCAAAACGACGTATTCGGAGAAATTTAGGTTTTAAGCTCTTTTCTGACCTTTACCCAAATATGGAAAGCCATTGAGCTCGCATTTATTATCAACATTACGTCAAGCACAAGTTGATACCAAATTTAAGTTTACCTGGCATATTTTGCGTGAAACGACAAATGGCTTAGGCAGAAACAGCTTTTCATCAATAGTTATATATGGTCCTGATTTATAGCAAGTTATTGAATCATGAATAAACTTTTTTCAAACTTGAGAAATAAAATAGAATTTATCTGTTAAAGGCTTTCAGATCATGTAGTTTTTTTTTTTTGGTCGAATCGCAGAAGTTTCACAAATTCTCTGAATCAAATTCTCTCCATAGTATCGCGGAAAAAAGATGGACACCAAACAACTTACCACAAGCTATCAAGCTCTAGATTATTTGCACCACATATATTTCGAGCATACAAAATTGACATAAAAGATTCTGGTTCATCTAAAGTTGACGACTATTCATATTTTCCTCAGTTTCCGGTGAGTTCCTTCCTCTGTATAATTTTTGATATGACGAAGTATAAGTTCATCTATAAGTAGCCTCCATCAATGAATCGCGTATCCATTTTCAATAATTTGCTTTGCATAACTAGTTGGTCCACTCTTTTCTTTGAAAATATTATGTTCAGCGATTCTTCCACTCATACAACTTCCAGAGTTGATACTTCCCCAAGACTTTCCATCATTTATAACAAAAGTTTCAGAGTTCATTTTATCTGCATTTGAAACTGATAGCATTTTAGGTTTATTTACACATTGTTTTTCCTTCCCAGGAGTGGTTTTTCTGCTAGTACATTGTACAGGAAAATTAGATGCAATATCTTCTTTGAAGTAATATTTTTTTCATCTGCAGACACATATTCACTATCGCTGAAAACAATTTCTTAATCTTTATCCTTTTTGTTTTCGTATTTCGATAATTGTCGTATACATTTGAGAACCTCACTAAGTTTTAATTTATGCATATTTTTACAGCCATTTCCACCTAAGATCAATTTTATCTCCACGTGTAAATAAGGTCACAAAAAAACAGACTTGTGCATTTAAACTATCTCAAAGGCAATGCGAACAACCAGTTGTGGAGTCTTAAAGATCCAGACGTGCGCCCATTAGACTACTGCATTGGGTATAAAACAAAAAACACTTATCGAATACGCTAACCAGAGGCCTTTTTCCTAAATGGAATTATTACGGGAGAGGAGTGGGGTCTGCTACAACACTGGCTACTACGACTACAACAAAATTCTCAGCTGCTCTACTGTTATCAGTAACAATCTACTGACTTTGAAATATTGTTCTGCTTTCATCTAAGAAATGGAAATCGAACTAAAAAAACTTTTCCCATTAAAGGAAGCGTTAAATTGCAAATTTAGTACTTATGATTTTAAGTGAGTCAAAATGACCCATTCCGTGGTTTTAGGTATAAGTACTAAAAGCAGCAAAAGTGATCGGTATTTATCGTATCATGTTTTAACAGATTACTATTGGTAAAAAATTTAAAATAATATTTTTTTTTCATTTCCGTTAGTAACTTTTTGAGAAAATCGGAATTAAAATTGCTTTTGAGTGAAAATGACCCCATCTGTGGTTCTAGTCTTCAGTAAAAAAACGCCATCTAATAGTTTCACTTGAAGCACGGTATATGAATGTATGTAAAATAAAATTTAATTATAATTTTCTGTGACAAATTACTTAATACTGTGATAATCATGCTTGATGCACAGTTTTCTTTATTTGGGAAAATAAGTTATTTATGTTATTTAACATTAATGGCTAGATTAAATTTATGCTCACAGAAACCATAAGTTAAGGAATTCAAGTAAAATTTAAAAGCAGTTTAATTATTATTTTTTTAAAAATGAATATATATATTAAAATTGCGAATGGAATTTTTGTGCTTGTACAGTGATATAATTATAATTACCTTGATAGTAATATTGTGAAATATATAAAAATTTATTATCATCATGTATTGAAAAACTGAAGTTATTGTACTAAAATATATTATGCAAACGTAAAACATAGGTAAAATATTATCAAGTTTCATGTCTGAAATACACGTAAAGCAAAACGTTTTCCTATTCATTTTATGTTAAAATACAAACGACAACACAAAATAAAATATGTAATTTAATACAATATTTATGATGCACTGAGTAATATTTATATTACAAATATGTTCTTATATGTAACAATTTATATTGAAAATGGGGAATGTGCATTTTTGTGTTACAGAATATATGTATATTTCTTAAGAACAAAATAAACATGAAAATACATGGCACCAAACTATAAAATTTCGTTTTAAAATCATGTCTGCAAATTCTTAAAGGTAATATATTTTCATGTACAATTTCATATATAAAGCAATTGTGAGCGTAGTGGATTGTAAAAATATATAAAATAAGCACCATTTCTCATTTTTAGATGTAATCTTGTTTTTAAAAACATGCATGGTATTTGATTTCTAGTCATAAAAAATACAGTACATGAAAAATATCTCTCTAAAAGTTGTTAGAGAACTTTCTAGATCTCTTTTTAATGATTTCAGCCTATTATATTTTAGTTTTGGCAATCATTTAAATCCATCTGTTGAAATCAGATAATTAAATAAATTTTCGATGTTAAAAAATTACTTTATCATAAAAACATTACATTTATAAAGAAATTGATAAAGTTAAGTTCAAATTTAAATGCTGATTTATTACTCTTATTAGCATTATATTTCAGTTTCAAAAATAATTTAAACAACGAATATTTCACTAAAATATTAGTTTAACACTTAATTTAAATGAATACTAAGTTATTTAATAATGCTGTACTAAAATATTGTTTTAAATATCTTTTTTCATTTACTTCATTATTCGATACATTTTTGTAATTGAAAAATAATTAAAATTTCCAAAGTTTTAAAAATAATTGGCATTTTACAAATTGGTTTATTTATAGATAATATAAACTATTACAGCCGTTACTCTTTTAAGTAGTTTGACGAAAAAATATATAAAGTAGCAGCTTTATTCTTTTCAATTAATAACGAATTTAAAAAAAAATTAAAACTCTTTCGAAGAATACATTTACATTTATTATTTATTTCATGTATTTGATGAATATATCTGTCTCATATCCTACTGATATTTAAGAATTTTAAAAATTTCCTCTCATAAATCTAATGAAATATTTTTATAAATATCATCACCCAATTCATGATATTCTTTCTCGATTAGTGTCCTTTGATTTTAAACCATTATTTAAAATTAATTTAAAATTAGTTAAAAGTAGTGTTGAATTTTTCTTATTTGTTTTACTATTGAATAAATAATAAAAATTGTATGATTTAAAGTAACTTAATGACATGTCTTACCAGTAACTTTTTCATTATGGTTTTCAACTTTGCCAATGCAATACTAATTTTTGCATATTAGTAGTCATTTTTATGCTTTAAAAATATTTCCTTTTCATTTCATTTCAATTATTTAATCTTCATTAAAGAATGTATACTGACATATTTAACCTAAGCAATGAGCAAATTTCCGTGTACAGAAATGTTTAAAGCATTTAAAATAAATCAAATAAGATGTATGAAAGAATTTTGATCATATATACGATTGTTAAATACCTTCTATTACATGCTAATTAATATATGTGGTTTCATTAAACGATTATTTCATGCATTTATCTAGAAAATTAAATGTTTTTATTTAGGTATTTAACAAAATTTTGCGTCACAAGAAAGAAATTTTGCAGAAACTTACCATTCCTTTACTAATCATATGAAGTATCATCTTAATCATCTCTTTTTCTTCTTTCTTTAATCATCTTATAATCCCTCTTATCTCACGCACTCAAAACTTCCAATGAAATGTTTGACTCTCAACTTGAGATATTTAAAGGATTTTTTCATTACATATTGAAATAAAGTTTGCCCAGAATCAATTTAGTCTAAATTATACTTTTCCATAATACTCCCCTCCTACGTGCGGTAATCGCCGTATAGGGAAAGAAAAAATAATCGTAAATTAACTGTCGGAAATATATCCTTTGCATTTGTTTTAAAAGTTTTAAGTTTTTAGAAAATAATAAAAATAACTTACATTTGTTTCAATACAATAAAAGATTTACATTTAATAAACTAAATTATTTTATCACTTACGGACAAAATTTATTTAAACGCTAATGTTCATTTCTTGTGAAAACTTCTTAGCAATTGCATGGGTGATTGATTGAGTAAACATAATGTAATAGTATACTTTCAATGAAAGTTTTTTTTGTTGTAATTGGTTGCTTTTTTTGCATTTGACGATTTGTTACTGCAAAACTCCATTTAACAGAGAAAATTATCACTAAGAAATCTATTGTTTTAGTTTTGCTTAGCATTTAGCTTGTTTGGCATTGTTTATCATTCTTTAGTCAAATTTGGAGAATTACCGTATAAGCTTATATTATAACAAACTTTTCGACTTAAACTCAAAGACATCTGAGCATTTTTACGAATTCAAATATGTTTAATTTTAATGAATATATTAATTGTTTAGTACAGTAATTATAATTGGTAATAAAAATACTGACTATCAAAAGATTTATGAAGATAGCTATATTTCAAAAAATGCAACTTTTTTCATAACCATGTAATACCCTGCTTTTATTCCTTTAAATTTTTCTTACCATATAAAGCCCATATTTGAGAATAAAGAAATTATCATGTTATCACAGCTGAGGACGTTCTGCATAATTTTCCTAAAAGTAATTTTGCAAGGAACATATAAGCAGTGATTACATTTCATCACACAGTTATAGTACTACTTAATCACTAAAATTGTTCTTCAAAGAGATGTGATTTTAACTATTTTTATTGTAAATTTATTTTTGAGTTTATCTATAATATTAGTCTCTTAATTTATTAGTTTTCTAAAGAAGTAATGACATGTTTAGTGATTATATTTTAACGACATGTCATTTTTCAAAATTTTCTTCAACGGAACTTTCGTATCTTGACGCTTGTGAAAATAATAGGCAGAAAATTTTAATAAAGGAATAGTTTAAAATTAAGATGTAAAACTTCAATTTGGTATTGTTGTTAGTATAAGTGTGTTTCAAAAGTTAACATCTATTCCAATATTTGATTACCATTTATCCACAAGTATTAAAATGTATGCAATATGACAAAGTGAGGCTATTCATCACTCATTACATTCTGCTTAGTTGATCTGCTTTACGCTGCTCTAGTATTTTAGTTTCAAAAATTTTACGATTCTTATTAAAAGCACTATAAAGAATGTTTAAAAAACAAAAATACAAGTTACAACAAATTTTTATTTTTAGTATTTATTATTTTTTTAGCAATAAAAGTTTCTGGTTCACTGAAAATGTTTACTACTTCAAGTTGATAACCATAGGATGCAAACTAGTTGGAATATTTAATTGATTTTACAATATGAAAATTTCAAGCTACAAAAAATTATGGAATCAGGAATCAGCTTGAACTGGATATATATATATATATATATATATATATATATATATATATATATATATATATATATATATATATATATATATATATATATATATACATACACTATCACCCATCATGTTACAAAAATGTCTTTAAATCCTTTTTCTCTTTCAAACCTCTACAATGCAGTTTTAATTTTTGATTTGCAAAGACTAACGTTAAATATAAACTGAGAATTACTTAAAATATTTCTCTAGTTGTCCTTCATGAGACTAAATTTTTGCATCATATTTCTCATTTAAAATAATTCTTATGCTGCTCAAAAATCTATACTAATTATTTTCCAGCAGACATTAAAAAAAACTAAAACCATGCGAGTACTAAAATAGTCTGGAAAGGAATTTTTTTTAATAAAATACTAATATTTATTATAATTTCAAGGAATCTTAGGATATATAATAGTTATTGTAATGCATACTAAAATAACTATTCTATATACAGCAATTTCTTCAACATCGCTGTGTATATTTTTGGCCACAATTTGAAAGTAATTATGATGAAGCTAAAGATAAATTTAGTTATATTTATCAGCATAAATATGTTACAAAAGTTAATAGTTGTTGAAATATATTTATATGTATTTCAACAACTATTAATATAAAATGGATTATTATAAAAGTAAAGTTATACTTTACTTTTATAATAATCCATTTTAGAATTTGAATAATATTATAAATTTATGTAGTCAGACATAGTTTTTGTAAATTAGATAGGAATCATAAAAGAAAAATCACAAAATGTAAAAATTTCATAAATATTTATAATAAATCTATTTTAAGACATATAAATATATGGATTAAATGATATAAATTAAAATATTAGAGAAATGCAAGGAAACAGCAAAATAGTTATTTGAATTATACATGAAAACATTTTTTAAAAGACTTCATAAATTCAAAAATTGAGAACATTTTCAATTGCACGAAATAATCTAAATGGAAAAAAGTATCTACTTTTAACCTCAATATAAAACGAATCTTTTAAAATTGAACAACTGAGTATCATATGAAATTATTGATAGCAAATGAACATATAAACTAAAATTAAGCATTGTCATATAGTACACACATATATTCTGATAAAAAAAAATCTTACATATTTGTAGTAATTACAACAGCAATTAAAAAATTTCCATTTCATGAAAAAAATCGCACAAATCAAATTTATATATATATATATATATATATATATATATATATATATATATTATATAAACAGCACTTAAATTAGCTTGGATCTGTAGTAGGTAAAAATATATTAACTTTTGCATTTTGAAATACTTTTATGACTTAAAAATCACCATGAAATTGCACTTTACTTATTTTGCTTATCAATTTTAAAAAATTTAACAAATTTAACTCCTTTAAGTATATAAAAATGTTAATTTATTAACTTTAATTTTCAAAAGTTAAACACATTTTCTAATAATAATAGATTTTTTTCAACTAACGAATAATTTCCATTAAAATTATTTAACTTTATTATTTATTTATTTACAATTTAAAAGGAACAACACATAATCTAATTATTATGTTATGCAGACAGTGCTAAGCAGAAAAGTGAATATTTATCAAATTATATCTGTTCTTTTTCAGTGAACAAAGTAGTTTAAATGTTCACTTTTGAAGTAAGCATAAATCATGATTTTAAATAAGAAATTAAGTATGGTAGAAAAAAAACCAGAGAAATCATTAATTTTACTAGGTTTGCGTCCATTAGATTATATGTCAAGTCAAAAAATGTCTCGTTAAAAGAATTCCTGTCCACACGGGATCTTTATAATTAATTGCTTTGTGTGTGTGGAAGGATTCATTTGTACAGCAACAGTCTTAAGAAGTCTAAAGCTAAAACAAATTACAAGTATGTGAGAAAAATTTGCTACAGCTGTCAAAACGGTCACTTGACAAATGATAAGTCATTTATGTGCAAAGAAATATTATTTAAGATCTTATGTTCCTGCTTGTGAATCTAAATTATATTTATACTGCAAACAGGATGGAGTACATTTTTCCATAAAATGTACTTTTTAGAGGCAACACTTTCTAAGGAAAAAATTATGGAAGATTAAATAAATGAAAATTTATGTCACAGTAAAATAAATAGAATTGTATATAAATAATTGTTTATTCCTGTAGTAATTGTTTCTAGAACACACACACAAACACACACACACACACACACATATATATATATGTATATGTATGTATGTATATATATATATATATATATATATATATATATATATATATATATATATATATATATATATATATATATATATATATATATATATATATATATATATATATATATATATATATATATATATATATATATATATATATATATATATAATGGTTTTAACGGCAAAACTAACGAAGTCCAAAATGTGAAAATATTGTAAGAGCCAGATAAAAAAAGACTTAAGAAACAAGCAAATTCGAAGATAAAACAACTCGAGTGAAACCTTATCCCATTGCATAAAATGTTAAAGAAAGGTTTTTAACATTAAGGATTAAGAATATAATCAAATTTGTAATATCCATTATTACAGATATTAAAGATTATGTGCATTAAAAATTTATTTTGTTAAATTAAAATCATACGGAAAAAATGAATTTCTGTTTTGGTAGAGAAAAATTTTTAATCATCGAAGAAGAAATAAGTGTGCCTGAAGTTCTAATAGTAAATTTTCCTGAGTAGAAAGAAGAATTCAGATTAAAGAAGTGCACTATGGATATGTGTGTTTTGTATAAAATAGAAAACAATTAAATTTGTAACAGGTAGAGAGCACTGTTAAAAAAGAGATATTAATTAACTTTTTTCTTCTTATTTTTAACTTTTTTAGTTTTTTTCTACTATTTTTTGAACTTCTAATTTGATATTTTTAAATACCTAAAATTATTTTTAAAGTTTATTGAAATATCTTTTGTTGTTATCGAAAGAAATGTGCATTAGGTCAAATTTTTCATATGGGATCTTTTTGAAATCGCTTATATATTTCATATTTTTGCTTTTATTTCTGCAATTCATTGATAAATAGTAAGACAGTTTCATAGACAAAACATTAAATGGTAACTTATTTGATGTTTTATACAATATATCTTAACAAGTAAAATATATTTTAGCATTGAAGGAGGACTGCTTACAACATTCCTGCGAAAGGAATTCCGGTCGTAAAACCAATCTTTTCGGGCTTCTATCACTAGGTGTTGGGAACTCTTCCTTTAAGTCGCACAAAGGCCTTATGAGTAAAGGCTCAGATTTACCAAATTTCCAGATATTTTACACTAAAAGTACATACATATAATATATATATATATATATATATATATATATATATATATATATATATATATATATATATATATATATTTTTAAATAACGGCGGGCACTTGGGTGACTAACCCTTCGCCACTACAAGGCCGGAAACTGCTACTCATTTGTCGTTACCCAGCGGGCACCTGCGAACCAAGTCACGGAGGCGAATAGCATTACCCGCGTCATACCACCACAGACCCGTTTATAGGGCGGGCCACATTCATACATCACACTGGAAAGGACAGAGAAACATAGAGAGATAGTAACATCCATGCCCGAACCGGGATTCGAACCCGGGACCCACAGCTCAAGAGTCAGGAACGCTAACCACTCAGCCATTGGTCGGCCTATATATATATATATATATATATATATATATATATATATATATATATATATATATATATATATATATATATATATATATATATATATATATATAATATATATATATATATGTGTGTGTGTGTGTGTGTGTGAGTGTGTGTGTGTGTGTGTGTATGTGTGTGTGAGTTGTACAATATTTTATAACACAGATTTATTTCATTAGATCTAAATTTATTAATTAAATGTTGGAATGCTAATACAATTTATGTCAATACTGTGACAAAACACAGAAGCCACTAAGTGAAAATTTAAAAACTTGGCAGGAGCAAAATGCTTGATTTGATGATTTAATTACTTAAGCAAAATACTCTTTTATCAATATTTAGAAAATTTTAATTTGTAAAAGGACAAACTGACTTGAATAAGAATAATTAATTTAACATTAGAACTTTAAGAGCGTATGATTTTCATTATGATTAATGTTATCAAAGAAAAAAAAAACTTTTTATCAGAGAAAGTTTAAGATACCCAGAAAATATATACTTTCAGAAAAATATTTCAAACTAGTACTAAGCATTTATACGCTGGTGTGCAAAATTTAAACAACAATACCAATTTTAACCAGCAACCATAGATTTGAAGAAAAAGTCTCTTGCGATCAGTACAATGAACCATCAGTGCAATGATTTCAATTCTTTAGAAAAATATTGTGTTGGCAAATATTGAGAGCAAAACTTCCCAGGCTATAAAAGCGTTCTCAAAATGCTCTTCGTGGCTAGCTCAAGTTTCAATAAAATTAAGGGTGGAAGCTTAATTCCTACCCTTAATTTTATAGATTTATTCGTTGAATGTAAGTTATTTTGTAAAATATACCTAAATGGAAACACATAACATATTTGATATAGGGAAGAATGATCGGAAATCCATAGCAAAGTTAAAGTGTAACAAGTGTAGCTAAAGAATTCAGATTCAACAAAAGTGTAGTTTCATGCGCTTTTTAAGCATTCGAATTTATAGGTACAGCTGTTTGAAAGTTTGGTGGTATCTATTCCAAAGCAATTGTAGTGGATGACCAATACATCGCCCTTCAGGAGAAAAAGACCAAAATCAGTCAGCAGTAACGATTTTTCAGCAAATGTTTACAGAAACATGGAGACAAGTATCCTGATTTACTGAATCCTGACGCCTTCACAAAGGTTCCTTATTTACCCGTCGTCCTAAATGCTGCATCTCTTTGAAAAATGGCCATCAATGCCATACTGTTTAAAGTGGTGCAAAGAGAAATAACATTGACATCTCATCAATGGAACCGTGCCATCTTTACGGATTGTAGCTGTTTCAGCGCCACTAAAGATTCCCAATCCCAGTTTCTTTGAAGAGAAATTGGGACATAGTTGAATAAATGCTGATTGATAACTGGATACTCTTATGTCGAGAATGTTGGAAAACCTGATGCTATATATAAAGAGATGGGGTGAAATAACTATTGCTTTAAGATAAGTATATATATCTTATTAAGAAAGAACCATATGTTCTTTCTTTTGATCAGCCAATCATGATACTATGAGTTCAATAAAGCATTTTTATTTTTAATTCCTTATTGTATGAAATATAATTTTTTTTTGGAAATGTGCTTTCGTTATCCTTTAAGTACAAAATGATGTCATTCATTTTTGAATTTCATGCCCTTTAAATGACATCTTGTGTAGTTACGATAAAAAAAACAGTTTATGTACACTGGAAATGAAGTACTAAAATATAAGTAAGTATTAAAATGCTTAACAAAAAATAAAGTGGTTCTGACGAAGAAACATAAAATTTTATTCAATAACTATTACTAATCATACTTTATTATACATAATAGATTTTACTTGTCATTAAAAATTTTACAAGTCAGACTTTAATTATCTAAATTTTCTATGATCACTTTTTTAAAAAAAATGACAATTAAAAATTGAGTATCAGCTATACATATTGAAAGCATTTTCCAACTTTATAAACTATTTATTGTTTTGCAATATTTTAATTTTTATTTATCTTGTATCAAAATTCTAAGAGAATTTATGTCAACTATGCAACCTAATATATACATATAATTTGCATAACACCAATTAATTTTTATATTATTTCTTATATAATATTTATTCTATCTTTTAATACTCGTTAACCCATTCATTTAAATTATTACTAATCTAATGAAAATTAACTTAAAATGATATAGAGTAATATAAAATTATAATAGTGCTTATAGAAATTGTCCAAAAACTCATGTCACAGAAATTATATTTCAGAACAATTTTGTCGAAATTTGCTTGTATTATATTTCCCCTATAGTGTCTCAAACTGTCACTTCATTAAATTAAAAAAGAATATTATTTACCTTGAATATTTTTAAACACATTTTGGCAACAGAGATAAAAATATCATTATAACAATGTCTGTAAGATTAAGGGTTTGTATTTGAGACCGTCACAAAAGTATAATTTGTCTAAAACACAATAGAAAAAACATCTGCTTATTGTTGAAGATACAAGTTAATTAGAGTTTAAAGTTGTGTGAGTATGAATGTGTATTTCAGTCTCAGGGTTCAATTTAAGATTGTACTTAGAAATAATAAAACAATAAGTGTGTTTATCTAGAAATCGCAAAATTCTATCAATTTTCTGTTATTGAAGGACAAGTTTTATAGGAAAAAGAAGTCACGTTTTAATCAAAACTGTTAATGAATTTCAAAAATATCCTTATTTTTGAAAAATATTGATATAAATACTGGTTGATATTTGTGTCAGGTCATATGTTACTATTATTAAGTAGTTCCACCTTGTTCTATGAGATGTCAATTTGATTAGTTTGATTAGTTTATCAATTTGATTAATTGAGATTTTATGTATCTTTTTCTGAATTCCTTTAAAGCGATTTTTGTGTAACTTTCATAAGCAATTTAATGTGGCATGTTTCAATCCCATTTATTACATAAAATTATGTTAAAATATTAATGATTGCTAATGAAAAAAGAGAGTATTTTATATTATTAAAGTTATTCCTTAATTATAAGTTAATGATAAAACCAATTTTTTGGAGCTTCTCATAATCATTTGACACATGGTACAATATTTATAAGTTTATATGTTTTACAATATGTTTAGTATTTTATTAGTTTATATATATATACAATATGCTTGGTAAAATTTTACACAATACTATTAGTTAAATTATTTCTATTTTAAAGATATTAAAAATTAAAAAATATATTAATGTTTTTGTTTAGAAAATAATAAAAAAACAGACAAAAAATTGTTAACAAACAATAAAAAGTGTAGATATGAGTATGCAAAGTTTAGAGTTATATTAAAATTTAATTGTTCAGTTTTGCACTATCATTAATATGTAGTAACCATAATAAGATTTGAAAAATAATGTAATTTATTTCTCAAGATTTGTTAAATGATATTTTTCTACACACTGGAATATTTTCTATCAATATTTCTTCCTGAAAACGTAAACTTGGAGAAAAAGTGTGAAATAATAATCTATAATAACTATCAAGTATTATTAGGATATCAAAGCTTATAAGCCTTTATTTATTTTTAGGTATAAGTATCTTATAAACAACAATCCCATTTAAAATATATCCGCTTAAGAATAGAAGCACATGTTATCTTTTTGTCACTATTACAATTTATTCTACAAGGTGAATGTAATTTGTTTCCCTACGTCCTTTAAATATAATCCATGGAAGAAATACTGCATGAATGAATTCCCAGAAATGTAAAATCTCTCTCTGATTTAAGAGATCAGTTTGAATTTCTTAAATAAATCCAGGGCTTTTATACCATTACGAGATGAAAATAAATTCCGCAGAAACTTATCTATTAAAAACTACAATTTTATTTCTTTTCAATAGAATCTATATTTTCAGACATGAAAAACTTAAAGATTTTATTTGAATTTATTTTGCCTTGAGACATTTGAAAATTGCAAGGTTTAGAACTAGCAAAGATAATACTCTAAAAGTATTTTTAACTGCAAATGTAATTTTTTTTTTTAGAAAAAATTGTTCGTTTTTTATTGTTAATACATTATTAACAGTAAACAAGGAGTCTGTTTTATTCTTACACTTAAAATGACAACTCTTCTCATATTTCGTTTTTTTGGACATTTAAAAATTTTAAAATATTAAAGTCATTTTTAATAAATTATTCAGTGCTGCCTTCTATATGTTAATTGGAATTAGATATTTACGTGAAAAATGTTAACCTTGGTGATGTTGAAAATTGAGGATAAATTTTCTTAAAATGTGTTACGTATTTCCTAATGTAACTCCTTCAGTAAATCCAAATTACAAAGATCTCATAATTTCTTTATTAGTTTAGTTAATGCCCTTCATTATTAAGTGATTAATGACTTTTTAATTAGGGAATGATTGGCAAAGAATTTAAGCTAAATCAAACTTGCAACTCATATATCAATCAGTTTTGACATCAATCAGTTTTGATATAGCTTATCAAAACTGATTGATATTATATTATGAATTACTTCAATTAATATTTAATCTGCAAAGAAGTCGATATGAAAAATGATTTAAGATAAAATGTAAACATTTTTCTCTCTCAAAAGCGCTATACGCCATCAAAGTTTATTTAAAAAACAGTTCTTAAAATGGTTAAAAGTTGTTATGAGTTGAAAAATGAAGCGTATTGTTTTGCTTAAATTTTATTTATCGCCAATTTTGAAACATCAATAGTTTAACAACAAAAGTGAATTTAAATCCCAGTGGCTTATATTAAATATCAATAACTTATTCCAAATAAGTTGTTCTTGTTTTTCTATTTTTAAAGTTCTACTTCTTTTGACTGCAGAAAAATCCGTTTCGTGAAGCTTAGATAAATGTTTTCTACACTTCTTTCTGACACTTTGGAGAGCTATTTAGTGTTTGAAATACTTCCTAATAAACTCTACTTTTTCTATTGAGAACTTGCTTTGACAAATATTTTTTTCAACACTTTCAAAGAAAATTCTTTTTTCTTACGTGATGTACAAAAAAGTGGAATTGGTTTTATTTTTTCTTACATTATTAACATTTAAAGAAATGTAACAGAAGTCAACTCAAATTTGGCATGCGAGAAATCCTCGGTGAATAGAATAAACATTTTTTAAAAATTAACAATTCTTGAACTGTTTTGAACAGATACGAATATTGAAGTTGTCTTTTTTCATTAAATTTTGTTGACTTTATTCAGTTAGTAACTGTAGACATGTTATTGAATATTTCAAAAACTCTAGAGACATCAAACTTTAGATACAATTTTAGACTATTATTTTGATAATATTTTTGGTAAATAAAGAAGTAAACTTACAAGTCGAGTTTTAGAACTGCTTATATTATTGACTGTTATTTTCTAATTTTTATAATGTAAATCTAGAGTTACTTTGTAGTATCAATTGGGTTATCGGTGGTAATGAAAAGTTGGACTGCAACCAAATTAGACAACGAATACTTCCACAAAAAATTTTGTATTCGGGCCACAAACGCATATTTGGATAACGAACTAAAACAGGCCTTGGTAGCCTAGTGGTTAGGGCATTGGTCTTCTGTCCTGTAGGACTAGGTTCGACTCCCAATGCTGCCGAAGACCCCACCGAGGACATACAATATACGTGTTAGTTAAATCTGTGTAATTAAAAGTCTTGTTGTCGGTTGTTGAGCAGTTACTATGAGTGTAATGGACTGGAGAAAATTTTCACCCCCACCAGATCAATGTTAAAATTGAGGGAATGTGTCCTCTGGTTGTGCCATCTATTGGAGTTGTTTAGAGAAAAGTTATCTTCGTGGCGCTCAGGTTAAGTGAAAGACGCCCCCTACTGACTTAAATTTGCATAGCCAACTTTATAACGAGCTTGGCTTATCCAAGTTTTATAAGTAATATAAGTAACAAAAATACGAACTAAAACGAATTCTAACGAACATTTATCGGCTCTCGGAGCATTATATACAGGGTGGTCAAACACAAAGGATCAAAAATCGCATTTAATCTTTCTTGAATTATGTTGAACTATTGAACTTAAAAGTTCTATATTGAAAAAAATTCTTTTTCCCAACAGAATAAATATAGCAAAAGTAGAGCATCTGTTTCGGGATCTGATTTCATTTCGAGCTCCTACTCGCTTGTACATTATCTCTGTCATACGTAGTCATGAATGACGAGTTCCAGACGGAATCAACAACAATGTTATCAATTATTTTATAATGACAATGCTATTAATTACTTCCAGATAATCCTGGTAAAGAGAGAAAATCAATTGGCACTGGACGTGCTCTTTAACGCCTTATGAACTAAATATGAAAAAGACTGATTAACATGCAAGTGTATATGTATCTATTATTTTTTTAACAAATTTATGAGAAATTATGCATTCTTTTTTTAATTTCATTTTTTTTAGTGTTTCAAGAACGAATTAATCAATTTCACAAAAATTCAATGGTAAATCGTTAATCAGTTAATTAACTATTTGGATAGTGAACATAGTCTTGCAACAGATTATGTTCGTTAACCAATCATCTATTGTATATGTACATCAAGACATGTCTCGCTCTAAGAGATTGGATTGATATTTAAGAAATAAAATGTTCAAACTGTAAAAAAAATGATAAATTAATTCCTGTATATTGAATTTACAGTTTATTATGGGGTGCTTGGACTAAATATTTTTGTATTATATTGTGACATTGCTTTTCCTTGCAAAGCAATACCTTCCTTTCATGATATATACAAAATCAACATTCATTCTCAACACAATCATCATGGACTTAAACACTTGTTGGGAATTAGTCCCATCAAAATTTAGCAATGAATCAAATTTCGATGTATTTGTTTGTCCATTCATGCAAACATTGCAACTTGAAATGGTTTTCGAGAATATTGTATTTGATTTTGAATGTTTTTAAATTTTCGATCCATGGTCAATAATTTGTTAGAATAACAATTTGAAAAAATCAAATAAATTGGATGTCCTCTCATTAACTCTACAATGTTCACTTTTAACTCTAGAAATGTATTCTAATTTTTACAATATTTTTGTTAACTCCAATTTCGATTTTTTTTTGTTTCTATGCAAGTACCACCTGCTACATTATAGATATAAATATCTGATGTTGCCTCCTTGAAGTATTTAATAGAAAATGAAATTGAATCTCTAGCATATGTGTATATATTAGGATTAAAAATATGGACAACCTTGAATTTAAATGATATAATGTTTTAAAAGAATATTGTTTGTTTAATTAAACTTAATTTCATTTGTTTTCACTTCTAAAATTTTTAGAAATTATAATTGCATGATTCATTAATTACCCACTATTTTCCTATTCTGATAATTAAAATAATTTTTGATTCATAAGGAAAATAATTGTGTTTTTCTTTAATAACTTTATAAGCATATGCTGAAAATCTTTCACATTCTTTCTTATGAATAAAATGCCTTCTATTCCAGATATTTAATCGGAACTTATATTTATTTCAAATCTAATACATGAAATACATTTTTGTTTACTGTATATTTACTTTTTACATCCTTATTTTATTTTATATTTGAAACTGGTTTATTGAAAATTGGGAATTTTTACTTAAGGGCACAAAATGTATCGAGAAAAACATTTTCATGTCTTTCATATTGAACAAAAGAATTGAAATCTTTTCAAAATTGCGGTTAATGCCTAACGGCTAGATAGTAATTTCATAATGCTTCTATTAATCTATAAGATAGTATCAGAGAAAACCTTTCGGTTAACGACACAATTCTATTTTCAAATAAGAATAATTTAAAAATTCATAAGTGTATGAATATCTGTAATATATATATTGAAAGATACATTTCAACGATTTTAATAAAATACCCATTCACTAACTTCTGATTTCATTCTGTTTCATTTCGTTTTTAAATTACATTTTGTGCTCTTTTCACTGTTTTCAAATTACTTACGAAGTAGTGAAAACCATTCTTTATGAAAAAAATTATTTCATATTTCTCACATATTTTAATGATTTTAGATTTTTATCAGTAATTTGCTTAGTTACGACTCTATTATACAATTCACAAACATATTAATTTCAATGAAATTTCAATTCTGTATATATTAATTTTAGCGTAAAAATACTGCACACTAATTAAAATGGGGAACAATTCCTGGCTATTACGTTTTCTGCATACTCTAATTAAATATAATTTAAATAGCTTTTTCTTTAACTTTGTTTAATATGTACTAACCATTTATACACTTTATTTATACATTTTATATGTTATAAGTTTTCTCATCTTCATCAAGTAGCTATGGTAATTTAAAAGTATCTGTTGACTTTTTAAACCGTTATTTTTTTTTATTTAAATTATATTTCTTTCATACAAGATGTCATTTTCATTTAACCAGTAAAAAATAATTTGTATTATTACCGTGTCAAACATGCTGATGCATTTCCTTCCTTTTACTACTCTATTTTTTGGAAAAAAATGAAATGAGATCCTTTCTTAGATTAATACCAGATGCTTATATCGACTACATTTTTATCATTATCTCAAAACACACAGATGTATTTTTTTAATATTCTTAATTCCAAATGAAACCAGCTCTGGTGTAAATTTAAATATGGAATGCATTCAGAATTTACTGAAAAACGAGATGACAACCTGTCTTTGTGTAGTTAATAACTTAAGTGAAATAATAGATGATATTAATGTGACTTTTCATAGATTTAAATTTAAGGAACTTTTAAAATAATATATTTGTACATTGAAATTATAAGCATAAACGCCTCTTGAAAAAAGTTTTGTAACTTATAATTTAATGTTTATTAACTCTAAGCACTATTTTTGTTATAATGATGTAAAAATGTATTTGTTAGTTACACTAAAGAGCTTTACTGTCAGATTTTTTAAATTTTTGCACCATATTTATCGATACTTATCAGTAATGGATTAAATAGTTTTGTAGACTAGTTTACATAATATTGTTGTAAGAATGAATAAATAAATATTATAAACCATTTATATATATATATATATATATATATATATATATATATATATATATATATATATATATTCCTGTTATAGGGTATTTTACTGTGGACACATTAAAAATAATTAAAATTTTATAAACCACTCTCTTAAAATTTATGTGACAGGTGATTTTAAAATAGCCAATAATTACTAATTGTACGAAATACCTTTATTTTGAAAAATGTTACTGAAAAAGTGAACTTATTACTTTGTATTTTATTATAAGTTTTAAAAAACATTCTTATTTCAAGCAAATTTTACATCATCACAAAAATCCTTAGTTATATTCCATATTAAAAAGCTATGTTTTTCTTCAAATTTAGCTAGTTTTCATTGTTAAATTCAAATTACTTAATTTATTTCTTAAAAATCTTTCTAAAAGTAAACGTCTCTAAGAATTAACAGTTTTAATTTTTTATATTATTAGAAAAGAACTAATTTTCTTTAAAAAAATAAATAAAAAAATGGTTGGCATAAAGTGATTGTCTAACACTTAAAATAATTCTTAATATAAGATTTGTTTAAGATTTATTAACGTGCTTTGTTAGAATCCGATAGATAATTAATTTTTACCAAAAACATTGT
This sequence comes from Latrodectus hesperus, assembly GCA_037975125.1. Taxonomy (NCBI): domain Eukaryota; kingdom Metazoa; phylum Arthropoda; class Arachnida; order Araneae; family Theridiidae; genus Latrodectus; species Latrodectus hesperus. Next base: position 75,711,312 of record CM075850.1, read on the forward strand.
AAAATGCAACGTCATCAATTTATACCATGATAGGAGAAAAAAATTTGAGGTATAATTAAAATGAATCAATTTATTAAACTTAGAAATAAAGCAGTTTGAAGCTTTGTTTAAAGTGAAGAATTTTACAGTTGAAATTAAAAAATTAAAAAAATAAAGCAAATTTTGGACAACTAAAGTGTAATTTTTCTTTTAAAAATCCCTACGATAAGGAAAGTGGGAAAAATATTTGGAAAATGTATTTATCTTTTTCTTCCCAAGTTATTTTTACACATAAATCATAATAGACTCTATGATGTAATCAATCAATTTTTAATTATTTCCCTTCAAATTATTAGAATTGTGAATCATATGGGCTGTATTTACATATTCAGAGTTTTGGTTAATGCACATTAAAAATAATTCTTTTAAAGGAATTACTGCATTTAATAAAATAAAAAAAATAATTTGTCATCCCATATAATATTCTCATTTTTACCTCAAGATTAATATCTTTTGACTTTTAAAATAAATATATTAAATATTGGATTGAGACTTTTATTTTTAACTATAACTTCTTTATAGTGGTTAAACATTATTAGTGAATGAGTACGGAATTTGAAATACATAACTAAAATATAGGAAGTATATTTACACTACTGGCCATTAAAATTGCTACACCAGGAAAGCGGCACACCACACACGTGAAATTTGCATGACTGGTAGAACTTGCAGTGATATGCAAATGATTCGATTTTCAGCGCATTCATACAAAGCAGGCGACAGTAGCGACATCTACAATGTGTATAAAACCAGAGATTTGACAGCAGTTTTTTCATACCCAATTTCCGTCTAAACGTTGTTTTCGGCAAAGAAAGTTGTTGTAATGTCTCGTGCAATAAAAAGAAATGCCTATCAGCACGTATCTGACTTTGGTCGAGGAAGGATTATAGCCTACCGGGATTGCGGTTTATCGTACCGCAATATTGCTGCTCGCGTCGGTCGAGACCCAATGTCTGTTAGCAGAATATGGAATCGATGGGTTCAGGACAATCATACGGAACGTCTTGCAGGATCTCAGCGACCCCCCATCACTATCAGCAGAGAAGACAGACATCTTATCCGCATGGTCACAAGGGATCGTACAGCCATGTCACGAACCCTGAGTATAGAAATGGAGTCTTTTGCAAGGTAACAAGTTTCTGCTCGAACAGTTCGACGACGTTTGCAGCAGCATGGATTGTCTGCATGGCGACCATGGCTTCCGCTACCTTTGACGCTGCATCACAGACAGGAGCGCCTTCAGTGGTGTGATCAGCGACGAACCTGGACGCGGGAATGGCATCACGTCACCTTTACAGATGAATCTCGGTTCTCTATACAGGACCTTGATGGTCGCATCCGTGTTTGGAAACATCGTGGAGAACGCGCATTGCCAGCTTGCATTGGACATCGCCATACTGGCCCATCTGCTGGAGTGATGGTATGGGGTGCCATTGGATACACGTCTCGATCACCTCTTGTTCGCATTACCGGCACTTTGAACCGTTACATTTCCAATGTGTTAAGGTACGTGGCTCTGCCCTATCTTCGAGGCCTCCCAAATGCTTTGTTTCAACAGGATAATGCACGACCGCATGTTGCCCGTACTGTTCTAAACTTCCTTGATATAGAACAGGTTCGACTATTACCCTGGCCAGCACGTTCTCCTGATCTGTCACCAATTGAGAACGTGTGGTCAATGGTTGCCGAGCGATTGGCATGCCACCACTCACCATCCACTATTGTCGATGAACTGTGGCATAGTGTTGAAGCTGCATGGACTGAGATCCTCGTACATGCCATACAATCTCTGTTTGACACTATGCCTAGGCGGATAAATGCTGTTATTGCAGCCAGAGGTGGCTGCTCTGGGTACTGATTTCTCAAGATCTATGCATTCTCATTTCCTGTAAATTTAATTACTTGTTCTTTTCACTATAATGTATGTATCCAATAAATATCATTCTGTTATTTGCATTCCTTCTTGGTGTAGCAATTATAATGGCCAGTAATGTAGTTAAAGACACGTTGAAAAACATTTTTTGTTTAAAATAATGATAACTAAATTAATTATCCCTTAATTCGTGGTTTGACATTGACATTTTAACCCCTTTTAGTGACCATATAACTCGTGGTCATGAAATTTACTTTAGTCTCAACACACTTACATAGATTAGTTTATTTTTTTACAAGTTATTTCATCTAAATATTGCTTTGATATTCAGAAAATCCATTAATCAGTACAACATTTATTTATCATCATGCAGACAGTAAAACTAATTTGAATTGTTTGATAAACAGCAATCAATATAACATAAAAACTTGTTCTGTTGATTGTATGTAATTTAAAATAAAATATTAATTTTAAAATGAAAAGCTAAAAAAAAAAGCACTGTATCTTTTGCTGTCTATGTACCACACACATATATCTATTGATACATTAACTTAATGCAACTAAAATGGGATATAAAAATTTTATTAAAACGTCACGAATATTAACTAATAAAATCATTAGTCCTTACGCCCCTTACATCACATTTGACATTCTCCAAGAAAATTTCCCACGTCAAATGTTTAGGAAAAAGTCGACGAAATCAATAAAATTCATAAGAGTAATGAGTTACGTTTTCCTTTTATTAGAAAATCGATCCAATATTAGAAAATCAATCCAACTTCAGGTCAAATGTTACACAAATGGCAAGGTTTAATTAATTATGTAAAATATCTGAAAATCCATTTCCATAATTATGTTTTTGAGCCTATTAATTTATAACTTTATTAAAAAATTATGAAATATTTTATTATAAATATAAATATGCTCTCTATAATGTAGTACTTATATATTTAAAAATCAAAATTTAATAATTTTTCAAAACGTTTTCGAAACTAAAAACCTTTAAAATTTTATCACAATCGTTAAACAAAGCCATTGAATAGTAATATCTGCAATGGTAACTTAAATAAATTTAATGTAAATTTACAGTTGAGTAAATTTTTGCTAACTTTTTTGTCTACTTTATTATTATTTGGAATTAAATTTTTTTTAACTTTAATATTGATATTTTACGTTTTTCATTTAATTGGTGGATTTCTTATTTGTTCGTAACTCATTTATATTGTATACTTCAACAACACTGTTATATATATATATATATTGCTTCCTTTTTATGCTAAATATGTAATAATATTTCATTTTTAAATACCTTAAAATATTTTTTTAATATGAATATTATATTTTTATACACAATAATCATATATTAATAATAGTTATATGGTATTACATTAAAATTTTGTGTCATATAAGTTATTATCTTCATGATTTATAATGTTAGTATCGTATTTGAAATAAGACTTTTTTAATTAATAAAATTAAATTGTTGCTATTTAAAACACGATTGTTCTGCTTTTACATGTCTAATTTTCTTAATAAAAATATTTCGGACATCAAACTATGTTAAGAGAAGAAAAGATAGAATATTAGAGCTAATATATATAGTTATCGAATACTTTTCTGAACTGCATTTAACATAGCAATTTGCAGTTGTAAATTGGAACAAATTAAATTAAGTAACAAATTCTTTGCTGATAAAATACTAAGTTTTTTTAATGTGTTTTTCCAATTTATCATATGTTTTAATAGATTTATTTCTTCTGGAACTAATTTTAAAATGTTTTTATAAGTACATGCTTATTTTGAGTATCCAGTTTAAACATACAACATCCATTCTGATTATTCAGACAAGATCTATTTACCCTGAATTATTATGTACTTTTTACCCAAAAATATAATTACTCAGAATTTTTATTTTATGTGAAACATTAATAGAATTTTAATCAAAATGAAACAAATGTATCACTTTTTTGATCATCTGCATAACATTTTATAAAATTTTATATACTTCCTAATCTTATAAAATATTTCTGTTTATTATGTCAATAACAATCAACTCATTTGTATATTTCAAAGAAATAAAATAACATTAGTATATACCATGGGATAATTTTACAACAGAAGATAAAATATAAAGTGTGATTCACAAAGAATAATCACTAAACTCACTAAATATCATGTAATATCATAATAATGTAAATTTTCTAAAAAATGAATATTTTTTATTTAAAATTTATACATCTGTGTTCTTCAATTTAGGTGATGAATGGATATGGGGAAGATGGGGATGCGCCATTTTTATATTTCTGCAATATCTTGGCATCAACGCTTCATCTCTGTCAATCACGGCGTTTACGATCGAGCGGTATATCGCCATTTGCCACCCAATGAAAGCCCAGTTCATCTGCACTGTCAATAGAGCCAAGAAGATAATCATAGGGGTCTGGATATTCGCCACAATATACTGCAGCCCATGGCTCTTTCTCACCAAGACGGCACCCATCTACTACAAGGGATACGAAAACTTGGAGACGTGCACTTTTGCTTTGTCCAGGAATTATTATGTTGGGTACTTTATGGCAGACATGGTCCTCTTCTACGCTTTCCCGCTGTTACTCTCGGTTGTTCTCTACAGTTTTATCACCAACATCCTCTTCTCAAATGAGATAGCCAAAACTCCCGGAACAAATAATGGAACGACAAATCTGACATCTGGAGATTCGAAAAAAAGCAACAGCAACTACAATGCTAGGATACAAGTAAGGATATTTGATGTTTTTTGAAATGTTTTACATCTTTTTTTCATAATTACAAAATTTATTTAGGTTATTCGCGCATGAGATATATAATTTAGTGCTACTTAATAAAAATAACTAATAAATAAATTTATATTTCTAAAATTTAATACTGTTTTCAAGTACTATGTAATATAATTTAATATTAAATGCTTCAAAAACTTCTGGTGTTTGCTTTTTCATATGGACTTAATATTCAGGAGGATATAAACTATTTTTGAAGTATGATTATGTTGTCCTCAAGTAAAAGAACATAGTTCATAATCTTAAAATTTCTAATATACATCTATATCTATCCTATTTTATCTATCTATCTATCTATTTTTATCTAGATTTGTTTTATATTTATATATATATATTTATTTTACATATTATTACATATTATAGTTTACATATGAAATATTTTTTGTGAATTGAGAAGTTATTTAATTATTGTATATATATATATATATATATATATATATATATATATATATATATATATATATATTAATATACAAAAATTAAATAATTTCTGAATATAAAAAAATATGTTCTTCAAAATTAATTGGTTTTAATGCTAAAATTATTCGTAACCAAAAACTTTTATAAATCATGATTTTATACAGAACATATTTTCATGATTATATAATTAAATATAGAAAATATTTAGAGTAATTCATAAATCAGACTCTTGATTTAACGTAGATATTTTGCATTCCACGGTCAAATGTGTGTGATTCTAGCTCTGTAAATGTTGCAATTACTTATACAAGGGTCACTCTGAAATTTTTGAGATACTACTTGGTTTTTTAAGTTATATTTACAAAATTTTAGGTGTGTTCAAAGTAGTCTCCTCCAGCATTAATGCATTTTCGAAGACGAATTTTCCACTGATTAAATGCAACAAGCCATTTATTTCTTCGAATAGATGAAAAAAATGCATTTATAGCCACATCAATCTCTTCTTCTGAATGAAAACGACGTCCACATAAATTCTTTTCTAGATTAAAAAATAACCAAAAGTCAGATCAGATGTCTACATCATAGCTAGATCAGGTGAATACGGCGGATGTTCGATCACTTTAATTTGTTTTTGTTTAAGAAACTCAACTGTTAATCCAGCTGTATGTACAGATGCATTGTCATGGTGAAGCATTAGTCCCATAACATTCAGTTCTTGTAGAATTTCTGGAAGACATTTAGTGGTATACCAGTTTGCTGTTATGTCTTCTGTTCCTCCAACCTGATGGCTTTGCCCAATCCCGTACTTCTGAAGAAAACGGCATACATCACTTTTTTCAGCGCGCGTTGTTTTCTCACCATTGTCGGCGTGGGATCATCTTCAAAGACCCATACTTTGCTTTCTTTATGTTTTGGAACGTCAAAAAACGGTATGTACGTTTCATTATATTTTACAATTTTGCAAATGATGCGGTGGCCACCATCATTCAGCCTATTAAGAGTTTCTTTTCTGATTCTGACAAGCTCCTCTTTTTGATGCTCAGTTAGATTATGGGGAACCCAACGGCAAACTACTTTTTTCATATGCAATTCTTCATGAATGATTTTGTGTATGGCTGCGGATCCAATGTTAAGTTCCTTCTGTATCATTTGATAGGTACAGCGATTGATCATCCATTAAGATTTTTCGTATGGCAGACACATTATCCGGGATTACTGCCGACGGTGTCCTTCCCGTGTGTTCTTCATCCTGAAGAAAATTGCGACGTCTTCTAAATTCTCTAAACCATCTGAATACAGTAGCACGAGCTAGAGATTCATCATCAAATGCTAATTGCAACCGTTGAACGCATTCTTCTTGATTTAATCCTGCTTTGAAATCGTAGAAAATCATAGCGCGAAAATGTTCTCGCGTCAACTCCATTTTCTCTTCTGTTTAAAATTTATTCCACGCTGAGCAAGTTGAAGTAAGTCAGTAAAAAATGGTCTTCTGTGTTAAAATACTTTGTACTTTAAAATTAAACCGTTATTTATTTTATAAATTTCGTCGTACCTATCTCAAAAATTTCAGAGTAACCCTCATATTTTGTATCCTGTCCTATTAAAAATTTTATAAATTAAGGCAGAAAAGTGATGTTAAAAAATAATAAATTAAATTTAAAACTTCTTTTTAAGAATATAAAATATTTAAAATAGCAATAATGTATGCAAATTAGGACGATTCAAATAACACAATTTTCAAATATTATGACTAAATAATTAAAATATTTAATATAATTAAGTAAATTTTAAAAAAATTATATTTACAATTTGATTAATAAAGAAAAAACTAATGGAATTTATAATGCAACTATATATAATATAAACTATCGATAATTTAGTAGTTTTTATTTCTTAAAAAAAGCTGAAAATACTGAGAATACTAAAACCTTGAAAAAAGAGCACTGATCCCTTTGGACTAACAATATATTTACTAAAAGCATTTCTTAAGGATATCATTCATCAAATATGCCACAAACAACCCAGAACGGCCTTTTGTTCAACTCTACCAAGATACGAACAGTGTAACCAGAAAAATGTGAAAAGTATTACTGAATAGTACTTTTTTTTCACTGCGCATTGTTTGTCATTTTTAAGTGATAAGCCCCATCCGTTTTCTAAGAAGTGTAAAAAAATATGAGTTTTTAGACAAAAAATATTTTTTTGATTTAGAATTACTCTAGCAAGTCTACTAACTTATATTGCTAAAACCCATTTTATGCTTTACCTCACAAGATCTAAGGATGCAATATTGAATTTATCTATATTGTTTTATCTACTAAGTTTATATTTTTTCATCTAGAAATAAAATACACATCATCCCAGTTCAAAATTTTATAATACTATTCAGTTTTTATGAATTGAATATATATGATACGTAAAGTGTAACATCAAACTTCGTTTTCTTACCGGTATTTGTAGACTTTTTTATTATGGAGATAGAAAATATATAATAACATAAACATTTTTTTCTATTTATATTATCGGAGACATAATTTAATATCATAATATATAATTTTAAATACCAGTATTTACAAAATCTAATGCATGATGATTTTTGTCATTTATTTTAATCATGGTAACACGAAATTTTGGAAACATAAAGCTGCTTTTATTGATCATTTGAATTAACTTTTCTAATAAGAAAATATGTCGAAATTGGAAAACTGTAAGACAGTTGAAAAGTTATGTTAAATATATTATGCATTTATGCAGAATTTAAATTTTTTTTATTTTAAAAGAAAGAGGAAATTTTTGAGAAACTTAAATGTATTTTCTTACATTAATTAATTTTTATTAATCTAACTTGGTAAATTATATGAAATACCACTTGTAAAATATAAATTCATTAATTTAATATCATTTTATTAAATTTAATATACATTTGTTAATTTGTTAAAATATATAACATTGTTTTATTCAAATTTTTAAATAGAAAAATGTTTCAACTGTTGTAACTCTGAAATTTATTACTTAATACTAATCAAGCGCTCAAAATGTGCTATTAGTAAAAACATTATTTTTAAATGAACTGCATTTGAAAAATGTGTTAAAAAATTCTCGATAAGAACTTATCATGCAAAGGAAATATAATAACTGTTAGTTATTATAAACCTTTTATGAAACATACCGTGGTTTATCGACTTCTGAAAGGAATTTTCAAAGACAGTGGGTATTATTGACATGTTTCAAGAAAAGAAAAATTCCTATTCAATCATTCAGACAGACCAGCTTGCAGAAGATAGAAAAGTCCGTTTTTCTTGCTTAACATTTGGTGGGATCCGATGCGAAATATTCTACCTGTAACTAACCTGCTCTTTTCATTATGCAATGATAAGTCCTAGATAAATATTTTATATTACAATATAAACAGTAAGTATGAGAAGAAAATGATTTTTAATTGATCATGCAATTGATGATAAGTTCAATAAAATGCCCTAATATCAAATAAATAATTATATACTAGTTTTGTTGCTAACAAGATTTCAGACTATTTAGATATACGTATAACTGTATTATGATATTTAAGAGTTTACATAAATATATTAGCAGTTCTTAATAATTTCTTTCAATACTCAGAAGTCATTTACTAAAGATATGGATAAACCGGAGGTATTATTATAATATTATAACTCCCATATTAGCAGAATGGGTTGACATTTCATCTATTTGTTGTTTTTGTTTTATTCTTCATATAATTTAACCACCAGAGCTAGAACAAGTTCACGAACCAATGAATCTTCAAAAAATCATAAAATAGAAAGACTGTTTAAAAGGACTATCCTATCAAAACCTACACAGATTAATGTGTTTCGGTAAGTTCTGCACGGAGTAGCTGTTGGTGAAATTGGTGTTTTGCTTATGATCGAAAGAGAGACATTATAGGTGTCCACTTACTAGCCGGACTTTGGTAGACTGAATAACTCTATCAACGTTGAAAGTTGGGACTCCATCTGGTAATTAGTAATACAAGAGATAATTTGAAGGAATTTTCCAAAGATTTTGATTTGAAATGTTATGTTGAAGAATATTATCAGAGAAGATTAAAGAATAATTTGAATTCGATTCATTAAAAGTATATTTCTTGCACAAAAGATCTGTGGTTTCATTGTAAAAGAAGCTAACAGGAGAAGGAATCCGCTAAAATTAGATTTCTCGCTATTCAATAATTTTTTTTTTACTAAAACATTGAATTGAAATAGTTGTTTAGTCACAAGACTTATATCAATTGCATAAGTGCTGGATGGCATTAGGATTAACAAATAATATGAAGATCTTTGTGATTGACGTAACAGATTTAATATCATTGGGCACTGCATAAATAACTATTAGTTCAGATAAAGAAAACAGAAAAGAAACCTGGATTTTTAATCTTAAATCTATGTGAGAATTTAGGGTTCCTGATGAAGATTTCTTTACACCGATTTCCGTGATTGTCTTTATTACCATCATAAATTTGAATTTCAGTTGCTGAGATTTGTTTCATGACTCCAAAGCTAGTTGACATATGTCATTTATTAAATATAATAGTGATAAGTAAAGTAGAAATCTATATCTTGATAAAATGGGCCAGAAAAATCACTTAAGGTACCTTTAGATAAGTTCATATAGCCTTACATAATCAAATTAATTCATTAAAAATCTGAAACATAATTAATGTATGAAAGTTGATGATGCTGGTATCAGAAGTAACATCTGTTATAGAAATGAAAGTGAATTAAAATAATCAAAACACTTTTAAGAGAATTAGTAGAGGATGTTCAAAAAGTACTACAAGAGGGTAATTTTTTAATTGCAAAACAATCACACACACACACACACACACACACACACACACACACACACACACACACACACATATATATATATATATATATATATATATATATATATATATATATATATATATATATGTTAATAATTGTATTTGTATAAAGCAAATTCATAGTTGAAAACATTTCAATGAATAGTTAATGTGTATTAATGAAAAAATTGGAATAAAACAAATCAAATATGGAATACTTTTTTTAGAGAAAAATTCACATTCAAATCCATCAAATCAAAACAAATCACCAACAAATTAAAATTTAATATTCTTCAAATTTATTGAAACTAAATTCTTTTAACAATAATCTACTTTTACACATTTTCAAATATTGAATTAATGTGTAAGATGTTGGATCTAAGATTTTATTTCCCCGAGAGATCCAATTAGATAATTATTTATGCGCACTATAATATAAACACGTAATGTAAAACCAACACAATAAATCCAATAATTTTGATTGTTATTTATTTTCTTCAAATATACAATATTTAAATACTTGCATTTAATAAATATTTCTAGATGCTAAACACTAAGCATAATAATTTTCAAGCTCAACAGTTATTTTATTTTATTTACTAGTTCGCAGGTTCTTATTGAGGAATTTATAAAGAGGAATGATTTTAGTATGAAACAAGAATACTGAATAGGAATGAATGTTTAATATTTCATTGCATATTCATATGGATTCAATATTTTTGTAATGAGATTATTAACATGCAACAAAATATTGTTTCTAAAATAAATAATACTGTTTAAAAGATTCAGACCTTTTATTTATCTAAAAATGGAGACCTTAACCCCAGTTGTCACTATATAAGGAATTAATCTTATGTATTGTCCATTTATAATTTTTTGGAAAGCTATTTATATGATTCAGTACGTAGAATAGCATTATGATTTATCTAAAGTTGTTTGTGCTAAATAAATAGAAAAATTGTATTGTATGGATCAAATTATTATTTAAACAAATATTTCCTTTTGAGTAAACATTAAATGCCGTTTTTCATAATGGATAAAATAAATCATTAGATTAAAAATATTACACCTAGCGTAAAATATTTTTGACTCTTAAAGGTCGTCAAAAGTTCAAGGGTCATCAATAAAACCTAATATTGAGTTTTGACTCCAGAGAGGGATCTGCAATTACTCTCATTCCTACGCAGAACATTTGATGATAAGTTATTCTTTTTTACCAGTTTTATTTATTTATTTTTATTTCATTTATTTTTTAGTATTGGATTACATACAGAAATATCTATAAAGTATAATTCTGGTTTTTTTTTCTAATTGAGAAATTGTTTTGCAACACTATCGTAGCATCAATATTTTTCTTGGCTCAATGTCTTTTCATAAAAAAAGGAAATTCTAAAATAAATGGTAAACACTTCAAAGGAATCTATTTGTCTGTAAGTACTACCAGCTGTTAGGAAAAGGGTAATTTACTTTACAAGATGTAACTATATTTTCTCACAAGTTTAAAACAGAAATGAATTCCTGTTCTCATTTGAACTTACTCTGTTTTTTAGTTGGTAGGTGCTAAAATATGGTTAGAAGACTTATTAGGTGTCACAGTAGCAGAAGAGTTGATTAATTTTTCGCAGTGACGTTACTATGGATTCTTAAAGTTAAAAAAGAATGTCAAAAGTAATTGCTAAAACAATTCTTAGTAAAAATTGTAGAGAAATGTCCCAAGGTGACAGATATAGTTATGAATAAATTAAGCATTTTTTCATCAGTCCAAGTTCATAACTTTTGTGTTCTTCCTAATGCAATATTTAAAGGTAAAACTTTGTTAAGCAAAAATTTCATTAGAGTAAAGATGAACATTAGTTATTCTGCATGAATGTTTGCTATGACAGCACGCCTATAAAAATCGTAAATTTTATTTTCAGTCCGCTAATGACATTATTCCCAAATAAGTTATTTTAATGTGATTTGGCGTGCTGTTTTTTAATTTCTATCGAATTCTAATTATTGAAACTCATTATGTGTCATTTACAAATTTATTTTAAGGACTCTTGAAATAATGAAAATTTAATTTTATTTTAATTTGGAAGATATTCTATTCAAAGTTAATTTGTATTATACTAAAGCTTTTTTATAAATATTAATATTCTGTTAAAATATTATGAATAATATGGTATCTAAATTTAATTATAAATATTTATTCTTCAAGTTTAAATCATTCATGATTACTAGGAAAAACAACAATTAAAATGCTATAAATAATGGCATATATTAAATTCTGTTAAAATCATATTGTTATGTATGCAATAATAATGTACATTTCTCTAATAAAAATATAAAATATTATGCTTCCAAATTCTTAGGTGACATTAATTTATAATGTCAAATTTTAATCTTGTGTGTGATATAATTTTTTTACAATTTTAATAATTAATCAAAACTTATATAATTAGTTAAATTATTATCAAATCATAATATTTTAAATGTTATTTATTGTGAATGGGATGATTTCAAAATTTTCCGAATTATTCACATCGAATTCAATTAACAGAAAATTCTAATAGGCTGAGTCAAATATTAAAAGTTTAACATTCACTTGTTGCAGCGAATTCAAAATGAATCCATTGATTTTACTAAATTTTCCATTATCGGACTAAATTCCTTTCTGATTAAACATACGCTAAATTACAAGTTTTAATGATTGTTTGAATACAAATATTATTATCAAACTCAGAATTCCGCATTCAATACTTGATTCTAATGCTAATTACTTAAATTCAGCGGCTACATTTTCTTAAATGATTAATGGATGCTTAACTGATAAATTGACATTGACCTGCATTGCTGCTGTGCCATTGAATGCAAAAGCACAAATAAAATTGTTTTTAATCTGAGACATAAGGAATAATATCAAATAATTTACAGAAATACCGTATTTTTGATTTCCTAAAAACACATTAATTTTAATTTCTTTAAATTTTGATTTGCTCGTTCGCATTCATGAACTAAATTTAATTTCACACTACACTGACATCAAATAATTTGTAGTTTTTAAATTACAAAATTAGAGAGTGTAAACTTCTTGTAAATGAGATTGAACAGCTGTTTCATAACTTTAAATTAACGTAAATCAAAGCAACGTCCAGCCTTTTGGTATTACTGGTTTTAAATTGTAATTGGGAATTTGTAATTGCTAAATCAATGCTTTAAAAGATTGTTCCGATTGCGTTCTTAAAACTGAGAATTTGCAGTATTTTTCTACTTTAGGTAACAGATCTCTGTAGAATGATCCCTTATGTGTTCAAAGATAAATATAAAATGAAAAAGGAAAATTAAAACAAAATCCAAGAACGTAACAAAATGACATAAATTCTAATAACACATATTTATGATCATAAGTTTCTAAAAAGCTGTGCATAAAAAATCATTTTTATTCATTCAGTTACTATAGGGAGGCAAAAAGATAATATATTAAAAAAAGCTTCAGTTTTGGTTACTTTTGTTCAATTTCTACTCCAAGGAAAGTTTTATTAAAGTTTAATACCAAGATCATTAAATCATACGACAAATAAACAACACACAGTTTTTCTTCATTCTTTTATATTTTATTCAAATAATTTATCCTAATCCAAAGTTACTTAAATAAATATAATAAATATTTTTATTTATATTATTTATAAAAGTACATATTTGATACAACTGATCCTATATAAATAAATGCAAAGCAGAACTGCATAAATTACTCCGGTAATAAAAGGAACATTTATGTGTCAGCAGGGATCTAACTAACGTTTATAATTTATTTAAAAAAAAGTATATTTATGATGATGAGACCTCAAAAGTTATTCATTTTATTTTTAACAATAGCAAAATAATTTAAAAAAAACAATGAAAACTAATTTGCAAATATTTCATTTGAAACCTATTACTATTTATCTCGTATTAATTTCTTAGTTGAAATGAGTAGTAAAATCTAAACAAATAAAGACTAACAAAGTAAAAAAAAATAATAATGTGCCACAATGTATCGAATTTCTAATCACTAATTATACTGATAGCTATTTTGATGTATAGACTATTTGTATAATATTTCTACAATTAATAATAGCATGCAAATCACAAAACATTAGTAAAACTGAATTCATCACAGGATATCAATTTAAAATGATATCAAATCTGATGGGACAAGATTCTTTTTCAATTTTTCCACTGCATTTTACATTTTAAGCTAATGTAATAATTGCTTAAAATGTGAAATGAAGTAACTTTAATTTGAGCAAAATGTGACCATTTCTGCTGTTCGCTACAATTAATGGCAATACGTAAGCTCCATAAAGAGATGTATAACTATTTATGCATGTGGAAACATGTATAAATAGTTATACATCTATTTATGACGCTTGTCACTATGTTGTTGAATTATATGTTGAATATACGCTAGATATTTGTCTTCATTTGTCTTCACTATATCACAAGTTATTTGATTAATTATTTTTGAGACATACATATATTTTTTGATGTACATTTCTTAATGTACAATTCTCAGAAATTTCAAATCTATTTGTAAAACTGCAATTTTATTTAGTTACGGAATTTTTACATTCAAATTAAATACAACAATTAAGCATGTAACTTTTTATGAGATTACGCTACATACATATATATATATATATATATATATATATATATATATATATATATATATATATATATATATATATATATATATATATATATATATGTGTGTGTGTATGTAATATACATATAATTAAGAAATATGTAATTGAATAAAAATTTGTTAATTAAAATTAATATTTTGTCTTTATCAGAGAAAATAAAAACAAATGTAATTAAATTTGTAAAAAATTGTATTAAAGTTATGTACTCAAAATGGCTTATAAAAAAATTGCGTTTCAAAACGTATGTGAATTTTGTCATTTATTCAACGCTAAAAATATGTTCATAAAGGTAAAAAGGCGTACTTAGATTTTTTAATTTATTTAATATTTTATAATTTTATATAAGAATATTTGCCTACTTAATGTGAAACATATTATTTGTTAATCACATTTTCACGTGTTAACAACAAAGAAGCCATTTGTTATTTTACAAGGAAAACATAATTTGCTTGTCATCGGAAAATCGGTAAATAATTATGAATTCATATTTTGGATTTCTCAAGATACAACTTTATAAATTATGTATGATGTCGGTTATACATTTCTCCAATTTACAATCAGCTTTGCGTGGTAAAACTGAAATTATATGAAAATGTCAAAAATTGAAAAGTTTTATGACACTATACCACTTCCTATCTATTGATAACAAGCGTAAATATTTAAATAGTTGTCTCTTTAGATACAGTTTTTAATAGCTGTTGTAGTAAATAGTTGTCTAGAAATTTAACAGGTAAATAATAAAGCAAATTTGTTGCTTATGAGCAAAACGGTTACGAATAAATGTCATTTATATTAATGTTAAGGATAATGTAATACATTCCCAACAAATGAGACATTTCAAATTAGCTAAGGAATTAAAACAATTGTAAAATCTCTAAATGTTTGCTAAAATAAAGAAAAATTTAATATGACAAAATATATTATTTTATACCGTAAAATTTTTAAGCGTTTCGAAAAGTCGCATTTAAAAGAAATAGGACTAATGTTAATCAATCAAAACTTATAAAATATGCTTACATCTTGCTTGTTTAAATATTTAAATTTGTTTAATATAATTGCCTTTATTTATAACAAAAAAGTTTTCAATTATTCTCACACGAGTTTTTTGCAATGTGTTTATATATATATATATATATATATATATATATATATATATATATATATATATATATATATATATATATATATATATATATATATATATATATATATATCATAGGCGAAAATTCAAAGATACAAGAATAGCCTAAGACTATGTCTTGGGCCAACGTGGGAAAGCCATTCTTTGTACCAATGTGGTCAACATCCCCTGAAGAAGCTGGCCATGTTGGCACTTTGCTCCATTTTCGTTCCATTTTCCTTTATTCTATATTTTCTTTCAAATTTTAAACTATATATTGAATATTTTTCCATTTCTTTACTATATTTCGTATTTTCAATGCATTATTCTCCATCTAGAATTTGATTAATTAATTTATAAAAATGTACAATTCATAATTATGAGAAATATTCTTAATATGAATTTCAATTGAATGTAATCTTAAGTAAATTTTGCTTAGCTGGCACCCTAATAATATATAAATATAGCTAGCTATTTACAGCTTAAATAATTATATAATTCTTTCATCTAACATGTCTTGTTAGATGAAAAATTCATTCATGGCGTAAGGAATGGTTATCTAATGTAATTTTTCGTGGTATATTGATATAAAAACTGTTTTAACAATGTTTTTCACATGTGTAAGATGAGCAAGTAAGTGATATTACTATTCATGCAACTACTATGAATCTGACCTATGCTTTTGCAGATCTGTTTCACATTACCTCTCTATAGATCTTTTCATAGATTCTAAGATCTTATTTTATTACTATTGCTCTATTGAATAAATTATTATTTCAACTAAAATAAAATGCACTTAAATTAAGTATATAGTATGGGTTGGTGTCTTTTCCATAGAGAGAACTAAAGATAACCATGAGTGTACAGAACACCGCTGGCTATCTCCTTGATGTTTTTAAAGAATAGACTCTTTATGATGTCGAGGAGAGGGATATCCCGTGTTGAGCCAGAGATCTTAAAATGGCAGGGTAATCAAAAAAGTGTCTTAATGTTATTGGAATATTTAACAGAACCTATCATCTCTACATTAATAGTGTAGAGATGATAGATTCTGTTGACATCTATCTGGATCTTCGTAACTCGAAAGTGACTGGTTTTAAGGCGTGTGATTTCAATCCAGCATCTTTTAACTTGTAGCACTGTTGGAGATCAATCTAGCCTGGACATACTAAATCTTCTTGAGAGACTGTCACCCGAACACACAGTGCATTTCCAATGGATTCCTTCACCTCGTGGGAGAAGAAGGGAATGAAAGAGCGGATTTCTTGGCCAGATCGGCGCCTGCAGGAGAGTAAACCCAGGAGGATATTTCACATCTAGTGAGATTTCTTCCCCAGCAAAAACTGAATTCAATAAGCTTATGAAAATTCCTCCAAACTATCCATGGTACTTCACCAAAAGACCGGGTGAGACCTTTATCTTAGACCAAGATCTTATCAAACAGCCTTTTCCCGCTATCTGAGTGGGCACATGAGAGGAATCGCCTTTCAGCAGGGGCAAAGGACATTTCCAGACTGTCCTTGGTGTTCCGTCAATATGGCCTCAACTGGACATATCTTAATTTGTCTAAATTATAAAAAAAGATGATGTCCTTTGAGACTCATCACATTTTTTAGACATTTTAGATATTTTTCGTTTTAAGGGGGTTGTCTAGCCTAGCTAGACAACCTGAGATAAGTAGCAATAACATACAGGAAGCATTTAATTGAAAGAAATCTTTTTTCAAAATATAACCATTGAATAATGATTATACTGCACGCTAAGGTGATGTTTTGTTGCATATTTTTTGTTAATAAAAACTTTTATGTGGATGAAAATTTACCTATACACTGATATAGTTCTGTAATGCAATCTCACTTTGATTTTTGAATGCTTTCTTCAAGATAAAAAATCATATTACATTTATAAATTCTTATCACATTTTGATTTTATTTATTACATGACCCAGCGGCTCTGCCATAACTTAATATTGATAAGAGTCGAGAGCATAACTTTAAAGACATGACACCTGAAAAAATACTTCATTATAATAAATTAAAAAAATAAAGCTTTGAAAAATACAAAAATTGTAGACTAAAAACAGATGAACCGCATTCAATTTACAAATACATTCAAACTAAAATGTGCAAAAACAGGTTTAAGTCAATTGCATCATTATACTGCATAAGTTATCTTAAGAAATGAATTATTCATGAAGAATTGTAAATAAAAATATAGTTTGAAATTAGATTTCCAATTATTTAACTGATCACCAATTTAATAACCTCTAAAGTAACATTTGAACTTCTTAAAGATGCTGTTTACCATACTGTTTTTTAAAATAATATCTGGTGATGAAATATGAATACCATTTTTCAACATTGCAGTAACTGAAGATAGTAAAGTATGGGTCTTAGAATGTGATTCCACACAAAAAGAAAAAAGACATCTTGTGAAAGACAACAATAGAGAAAAATATTGTATTTTGTTCCATTTAGGAGTACAGAGTAAATCAAAAATATCATACTGCAAGAGCAGATGACAATTACAGCCAATTGGTGCCCAATTAAATATCTTCCAGAAATTCTATAAAAAGTGGATGTTAAAGTACTTGTGTTCTATCATAACAATAACAAGATTAACATTTGCCTTTCTTTTTTTAAAACATATCAAAATTGCAGCCTATCTATTTTTTTCTTTGTTCTATAAAAGAGTGATTTTCGATTATTTTTCAATCAAAGAAAGCCCCTTTCTTAAAAATCGTTTTCATTTCGAAGTTTAAATTCATGAAGCTATGTATGTATTTTTTCTGGCTTCCCACAGAAATCAATGTTTGCTGAAATTTAACTGTTGGTAAATTGATCTCCAGAAGTGCATTAATGATGAAAGAGATTATATGAAGCACTCATAAAATTTCCCAAGTTTATTTTTAAAACCTAGCAATACCTCAACAATTTAAAGGTAATCCTTGTAAGGCATGACCTTATTTGAGTTGTTGCTCAAAATAAAAGGTAAAATGTTTTGTGAATGTAATTTTTCTTACATAATCATGTTATATATGAACCCTACACTTGTTGTAAATGAAAAAAGGAATATATATTTCATTATTTTTGCCTAAACATAAGTGTTTATAAGTTTTAATAGTTGGAAAAAGGTATTTCTTGCCTTGAAAAATTTCAGTGAATGTGAAAGTTTCTTCAGTATAAAACATATTCATATTTTTCACTCAAAATACTGTAATGAAATGTAATTGCACAACAGAAATGTGATTAACGACTCTTTCTAGAATGTAATGCGACGCAACGAAAATATAGAACTATAATTATAAATTTTCTTTTAATATTATTTATATAATTTTTTCATAATTAAGCTTCCATATAATTATAATTTAGTAAATCACATTTTAGTTTCCTGCTCTTTGTATTTCAAAAAATAAGCTCCGAAGGAAGGTTATTAGTATTAATCGATATTATATAAGTGGTGAATTACTGTATATATATTTAGAAAGAGAAATTAAATTATCATTGAAAATAAATGCATACAATGTTACTAGATTAATTCTTAAGTAGCTAATTATTTGGTAAACTTATCGAATTTAAAAGGAATGCACGGAGACAAAAGTAATCAACAAACCGATGGAGGAAAAATATGGAACTTATTACCAATTTCAAAAACAATAAATATTAAGTCAGAACAAGACAGACTAATCAATATTATTTTTGAAAATTTAATAAAACATATTATAGCTTCTAATATAATTTAAATAAATTTGAAATATTATAAAATAGTTTTAAAACATTACGGAGAGTATAAAATTCTATTTTATAATTTATAAATAAGCATTTATAATAAATTCTGCTATATAATAAATAATAACGTTGTTTAAATTTAACAAATATAAAATTAAATTTCATAAATTAAAATGTTTAAGGATTTGACGCAGAAATATCAGGCATCCAGTATTTTATCTACGAACAAGTTAAATTACAATGAAAAATATTATTTTTCTATTGCAACTTCAAGTTAAGCCATGAACTTTATTTCAGTCATTAGTTCCAGCAAATTAGATTTCTCAAATCCTTTTATCATGTTATCTCTCCATTTCCAGCATTCAAAGCTAAATAAAGAGATTACTTTTTAGTTTTGTTTCAGGAGAGCAGTAGACAAGGAATTATTTGTCCTGCTCTACTTATTCCCTTTGAATCTCCTCGATGCTCTACAGACAAATTGCCGAAGAACTTTGCCAGCTGCTGTTGTACCGGCGTTTGGCATCCGACAACTGAAAACCATTAACGCTTCTCTAAATAGCTTTTCTCTATTGTTCACCCTCATTCGCAAGATTTTCAAAGAGGAACCATTAAAGGTCGCAAAATCTAATCAACTTTGCTCTTGTAATTCAGCGTCAGAAGCGAAAATTAAAATAAGGTGATGATATATATTTAGTAAAATTAAGAATGTAATAAATACATTAATATTTATATGGATATAGAATAAAATTTATTAAAAATGTTTAATTTTTCCTGTTTTTCGGGGTTACATATCAATAGTGTGTTTTTTATTGAAATCATGTTTCTTAATGAAGATATTATTTCACATTAAGTGTTTTAATAATGTCTATAAGGTAAATATTTTCATTTTTCTTTATCATTCTATAAATTTAGATACTATTGATATAGCAAAGTAATACTTTAATTAGTGTTGCAGTGTTTCCAAACATGTCTGAAAATGAGACAAAAATACTTAATTGATACTTAATTTGATACTATATTATGTCTCAAACTTTATTACAGATGATATATTTTTTCTCACATGTTGAATATGCATTCGAATCCAGGGGAAAATGTAATAGCACTGCTTTTGATTATTCGTGACCATGTTTGAAATTTCTTTTCCAAAGTTTTCTTTGTGTCTAATCCACATAAACTACCAATACTTATTCATACAGCTCTTTTGAGACATAAGTCTAACTACACTTTTTTAAACAAAACATCAAAGAAAGCTTCTACAAATAACACGCAGCGTATTAGAGAAATATAACCCTTTCATATAAAATTTCAGAATGTTAACTCAATAAATAGAGAAAAATTAAATTTACAGTATGCGAACAAGTATCGCTTGAGTGTATCCCTGGTGAGGAGCATGAAAATGTATTTTTAAGTTCAAAATTTGAAACTTCTCCCATGCTATTGGGAAAAGAAATATTTGATAGTTAATTCATAATAATCTTCAAATGTTTAAGCAGATACAGTTTTTAAACTGTGAAATTCAAGATGCATGTAAAAATCAGACTTCAATAATTAGATAAGCTAAATAAACGATTCTCCTCAGAATATAAAATTTATATGATAAAACTGCCAACGAAGATTATCAGTACCACTTATTGATAATAACTGTTATATTCGTGAAAAAATAGAACACAATAACCTCAACTCAATTAAGTCAGTCATTGATCCAATCCTTGGAAGAGTTTTCTGAATATTTAACGATATAATTGTAGTTCTTAGGAAGGTAGTATGTAAATGAAGTGGCTAATTATTCACGTGTAGTTCTACTCGATGTACAACTGTTCAATAATTGGAGTTACTTACTTTGTAGCGTAGCTAATTCCACCATCTGTAATAAATCCGCAAAAGTGATTCCTAAAAAGTCTAAAAGCAAAATGTCTAATATCGATAGGAGTTTCTGTATTTAGACGCGTTTCTCCTAAAGAAAAATGCAATGGCTTATATTCTTCCCTTGTGAAACCGTGTATGCTCACATATTTAATGACAGCTTTATTGATATTTATAAGCACTCTTATACTAAGCACTTGTTCTCGTATATAAATGATTGTTGTTTGCTGTATGGACACGTTATTTAACCGGTCCACAAACAGCCAGCAACAATCATTTGTGCTTTTCAACAATTCCACATGATCCCTAATTTGAGCCCCATTTGCATTTTGGAAAAAATCTTATGTTAATGTATATCCACTTATACTCTTCCTTCTAGATCTGAGCCGCACTCACGACTGCTTTGCATTAGAAAACTCTCACTTTTTTAACTAATGGACCACATAATAGACGGAATAGAATCAATTTTTCTGCTGATTTTCTTTTAGAATAATAAGTTTCTTCTTTTACGAAATTGACATATTTAATCTGTTAATTTGATTGAAAAGAAAATTTCTGAAGCACATAATTCTCTGAAAATATATTTTCGCATTATATTTTAGGTAGTATGCTCAAGCAAACCAACACACGTAATGTGAATCACTTTCCTTTGATTCTGAACTTGAGTTTCTAAAACCTAAATTAAAGTAATTAATGAAATATTTTAGTGACCATGACTTAAATGATTTTTCTTCATTTTCTGAAAATGAATATATATTTTACTAATTTCATCGACTATTAACTCATTATAGCAAGCAATTAACTCTAAAAATGGCATAAATGACATACATGTTTTTTATTGAAATGAGTCGTTAAATTTAACAATGTACACAGAAGGTCTAAAATTCTTCATATTGCTACCGCAGTTTGAATATCCCTGAATTTTTTCACATAGCAGAAGTGCCATCCAACTCTTGACTAGTTTGCATTATGTAAGAATAGTACAGGTACAGACATCCCCAGGAAGCTATAACAAATTTCCTTTCTCATCAGATCCACTGCTAATGTATTCCATCTAACGTCAACGTTGCTGGAAATTAAATTGTAGACAATCTGGCTAGATCTGGTGCTGGCGAGGCGACAGTACTTGCACTTCTATTACTTATATGCAGCTATTTCCTAAATGTAAGGCAAAGAATAAAGACATTCGGATGGTCTTACTGGTACACCCGGTATGGTATCAGAGTAAATACAACATAAGAAAAAACAGAATGTGTTGCACATCATTCGTAGACATGAGTCCACAAATATGTTATAAAGGAGTGCTGTGATTTGAGAAATTTTATCTGAAAATTCCGCTTTATCATATATATATATATATATATATATATATATATATATATATATATATATATATATATATATATATATATTATGATCTTATCTTAATAAAGTAACCATTAGGCTAAGTGGACACTAGTTATATATTTTTAAATTAAAAGTTAAATATTCTAGATTCAATGTTCCTGACAGAATTTAAATAAGAAAAAAAAATGATGTTGTGGCAGTGATTGCTGCGTGAATAACTGTCAATAAGATTCAATGCATTCTTCTAGCTAGATTGTGCTCCTTAAAACGAAAAGCCCAAGGTTAGGTTATTGTTACTGCTGAAAATAGTAAATAGCTATTTTTTTGTTTTTATTCTTGCTCATGTGTCATGATGGATGTTAGATAGATTTCAAGCGGGCTTCCTTAAGAGACACTTTAATAGTATTATCTATATAAATATATTTTATAAAAGCCTTTTTAGCTGTTGAATTGTTTACTAAGCCTTGTTAAATGCGTGCACTGTTATGAATACTTAAAAACCTTCGCTGATTTTTTTCCTACTAACTTTGGACAAATTATGAAAATGAGTCTTAGAATTAAACATATTGAGGATAGTAGATAAGTTTGCAGATAGCTGCACAATATATTGTAGCTGTCACATTATCATCACGAATTGGAAAATAAAGCAATTATCAAAAAATGTCATTTTCTTCGAAAAATTCTTATAGTTGCGAGAATAAGTTGTCAATTTAATTTTCAATTTTATTAATTTCGTTTCTTGCATTTAGATTCAGTATCTATTGCACACCATATATTGTAGAAGAATTTTATTAATAATCATATATAGAAATTTAAATTTATTTTTAATAAAATATACATATGTTAATACTGATTAAATAATTTCCTTTAAATTTATATATATATATATATATATATATATATATATATATATATATATATATATATATATATATATATATATATGTATATATATATATATATATATATATATATATATATATATATATATATATATATATATATATATATATATATATATATATATATATATATATATATTTGTATAATGTACTTTTATTAATTTTTTATTTAAGTACATTATATAAAATTATTTTATAAAAATAAAACTATAATTGATTTTGTCAATATAAACCTCAAAGATAATGTTTACAGTGATTTGCATTTTGAATTAAGGAATATATTATATATGCTTTAGTATAATTTATACAAATTACACAATATTTAATGTTTTAGAAATTTCACCCCAAATATCATTTACATAATTTATTTAAGTAAAAGTGTTAGTGCTGAGATAAAATACTGAATAAATTTTCAATTCATTAAATGATAATTATATTTAAGTACCTAGTTTACTCTAACTTTCTAAAATAATTTATTCCAGACTAGTATGAGTTATATGTTATGAAATAGTCATTTGTAAGGTAAAATTCTTTAAGAATGATTTATGGGTATTTTATGATCATAAATTATTTTCTGGCTATATGCACAATACTTTATTTATATTCTCTATCATAGAGAATACAAGATCAAAAATTGTCGATAGAATTTAATAATTTTTAACGGTTTAAATACATATGTTTGCTAGTGTTATTGATTACAAAAGAGGAATCTAAAAACTTATCAAATGTGCAAACAATCAGAAAGAAATATGGCAAATTCTCTATGGTATGCAAAGAGACATCAGGAAAGCAGAAACTGAATTTAAAAAAAGATATAAAAATGAATGGTGATATAAAGAACAAAAAAATTTACTTTCTGTACCATTATCCCTAATTTTTCTTCCAAGTGCATGGGACATAAAATGCCAATGTCGTTCTAGATATTTTCTTTACTGTAAAGATCAAAAATAGGGCAGACCAACAGAATCTGATGATTGTGGAGGAGGGAGATATTATGTTCTAATGATTAAGAATAACATTTTGCAGCTTGTGAAGATGAGGCAATGTATCAGTTTGCAATTCCTCGGAAAAGTGTCATTTTACCCTCAATTTGCTTCAGATTGCTTAACAAACCAGCATATCAAGTCAAAGCAACTTATGATTTGAACCGGCAAACGAATAGTGATTGAATAATAATCTCTTCGAAGCTTTCCCTCTCATCTGGTGACAAATTTTATTTTTATTATTCCTCCTCTTGGTACAAAAAAGCTTTTACAAGACCAACAGACTTCATCTCATGAAATCACTGGTCAATGACTAAGGTTAATATGAGACTTCCCATTAACAAAGAACCACGATGGCTAAATTCTACTAATCATCAAGTATGATCTTCATATTTTAAAAAAAGCTAACACCACGTAGAAAAGTCCCAGACTTGGCTCCCCTGTCACCCTCCAGATTCAATATTTCCCATGGAGGACTTTGCGACCAGGATATATTTAACATGCTGCAGTGACTAATGTTAAAACTGATGGATTTTCAGTGGGGACCCGACTAGCACTCACTACCTTCCGGTAGTGAGAACGGACTCCCCAACAAAGTAGTTCCTGACCTCATAGTGATAATTTTTAGTTATACAAAGCTGTAAATTCTCACTAAACACCATACTGTGTCATTAATTTGTTTACGTTTCTACTTAATGACACTCACGCAATATTCCATACTGTTGGTTTGACAGATTCTGTAATAGGTGATGTTTTCAAAGGACTCTCAAAAAATCCCCTTGGATCATTGCTTGCCAACATTAAAGGATCCAGAGCCTTTTACATACTTTTTAAAATATTAACAGTCATTGTTTGTACACCTACCACAAGCAATGTCCTTTCAAATCTATATAGGAATGCATTCTTTTGTCCATCTAAGAGTATCTATTTTACGGTTGTTTCCATTCTGATTTTACGCAGGTTTCAACAGCTCTACGATGTTGGCATTAACTAGCTAAATGTGTCTAACTAATTAAGTAAACGTCCTTTATTGGAACAGTAATTCGTATTTTCAAAGGCCTCTTTTAATCTACATATATAGCATTCTACAACTTTGAGCTTTGTAAAGTACTCAGTTATCTAAAGGTTTTACTGCCATTCCATTCTCGTCTATAGAGTGCTATAATCACATGAACATACAGTATTTTTAATCCTTAACAAAAAAAAACATTTCTTACGTATTGTACGGAAAAAGCATATTTATACAACAGCATAATACTTTACTTTATTGCATTTCCTATGTCAGGCCTAGTGTGTAAATACTCTTAAACTTTACTACCATTATAATTAATTTTTTTCCATTATATCATTGAGGGGGAAGTTCATAATCAATTATCTTTAGTATTTTTACAATATTTTTATATAAATTTATATTATATTTAAAGGAAATTTATTTGACATAAAATTAAAGAACCGTAAAATCTATAACATGTTCCAATCAGAGTTGAAATGGAATTAAAAACCAATAAAAATAAATTGATTCATTGAAATTAAGAATGGAACGTTTAGTCAACAATTTATAATAATAAAATTAGTGCCACAAGTGAAATTATCTGTAAACAAGAGTATTTTATTTTCAAACTTCACCAAATTGTCACTGCAAATGATGGCGATTTTGAAGAGAGAATTTCTTAACTATTGTAAAATATTTATCCAATGCTTATTTCCATCCTCAGTATTGCTCAATTTTATGTAGACTGAGGATTTTGTTTTCAGTCTTGCACTTCATGCACATTATGTTAATATTTACAATGGTTAAGATCCTGTCATTAATTTATACTTTAGATTTTTGCATGGTTTTTGCAATTAATGAATTATTAATTTTAGATAAACTGCGTCAGCCGTATGATAAACATATTAAAAACATACATATGTAAAATCGTTCATAGAAATAAATATACATTTCCATTATAATCATGAGCAATTAAGGATAAAAACAAACATTCTAAGATAAACTATTTACATATATCAACTATGCTTTTTAATTTACGTGAAGGAATTCACTATCCATTTATTTAAGAAACACAAATTTAAGTAACATATTTCTAGGATAAAGTCATTGGTGGCCTGCCTGGAATGTAAAATGCTCATTCATACTCTGCCAAAGGAGGAGATATTGAGGTCTACACATGTTAAATTTCCAAGAATGGAAATTAGATCGCTTATCTGGTATTGACTTCACCCTAATATCATAAGATGTAGTCTTGGGATGTGTGTTTGTCTTAGTATATATCTCAAACTATTGCTAATATAACATAAGTATAGGTTTCAATAAGATATTAATATATAACTCCCTTTAATGCATGCCCAGGACATTTTGAATAATGTGTCATTCGTGCTTAAATGTGTAGAGTAGTATGAGCCTGCTTTCTCAGAATGCTTAAAAATATTTAATGTTGATTGTATAAAGATATAAATAGATACTATTGTGATATTAAAATATTCTAGTCTGCTTTCTTTTTTTTAAATTCTTTTGTAAAGAATATTCGATTAACATTTGAATAAATATTTTTAGAAATTTTAAGTGTTCAGTATTTTATTTAACTGAAAAAGGACGATAAATTCCTAAAGAAATGAATTTTGTACTTTAGTTACCCTTGAAATTTTCAAGCGTAGTAAAAATTCTTTTGAGACATTCATAATAAGATAAGTAATCTCTATATATGAGTTTGTTTTTTTTAAACAAGTAAATATCATTTTTCTCTTTAAAGTAATAACGAATAAATATCGCATTAGTTAAAAACGAACAGCATAAGAATTTGTATCAAGTTAAAATTAGCTGTAGAACTAAACATTGCTAATTCAAATTGACGAAGATTTTAATAACTTTTTGTACTGAGTTTATTTCTTTTCATTTCTGAATAGGTAAGGAACAGTCCTCAATATTATAAAATTCCAATAGTTTTTAACTTTCGAAGTAGTATATATAAACATATGTATAGCATTAAAAGTTTTAAAATTATAAATAATAATATAAAAAGAATAAATATTTTGGTAAATAAAATGAAAATAAATAAATTTCATTGAGACAATACTCAAGAAATAATAATTATAATAAAAGTTATAATTTCAGAAATTCATCTTCGTTGCAACATCATAATTTTTATTCAATTCCAATTTGTAATCTCTGGATTCCTTACCAGTAATATTAAAAAACCGTGATTCCAGAGCATGTTATGATAAAAAATATATAATTTCGATTTCAGATCAGAATGAAAACTATTTGAATATGGTAAATGTAAATTTAAAACAGCAATATTGATATAAACAAACATTGAAAATAGTAATGTTTGAAAAAAAATATTCATTCAAAGCAGCACAATTTGTTTATAAGTAAATATTTGAAATGAAAATATTAGATAATGAGCAAATGTTTTCAAAATTACATTAAATGAAGCTAAAAATATTTTACATAAAATGAAGTTTGCATTATACTTACATTTAAAATATTAAAAATCAATTTGCAAAAAAGCATGAAAATTATAAGTTTTTTAACATTGCAACGATATCTGACAAGCATTACATTTTATTAACTCTTGCTTTAAATATTGCTGAATTTATTATATCTATTTACAATTAAGTAACTAAAATTAAAATTACTGAATTATAATTCAATGTTACAAATTATCGCGTGGATTTCAAATCAATTTACATGCTAATTTCAAATTCGAAATATTTATAAAATTTCTTTTAAAGATTCTGCATGATTCATAAAAGAAAATTTCAATTTTGAAGAATTAATAATAACTTTTATAACTCAGAATAATTATCCTCAATTAATCTTCTGAATCTTTAAGAGGAAGTAAAATTTACTTTATTAGAAACTGCTTGAGCAAACAAGGTTGAATATGAAATATTTATTTAACAAAATTATACTTCTCAAACTTGTGAAGCTAGTATTTTTTATAAACGCTTATGGTTTAGCAAATTAAATTTCCACAGATTAACTTTTTTTACATTCTTTCAGAAGTATCCTCCTCGTCAGGTTTTGGAGCTATTAAAGCGAAAAGTGCAGCTGATCTAAAAATCGGAACTGTACCGGAAACAACTAAAGAAAAATTTTAATTCAGCGTACAATCAGTGGAGTGCTTTTATGGTGGACTTGTTTCAGAAAATTAAAGGGAATGAAATTTAGTGATTAAAAAAGTTATCAGAGAGGGAAAGTTTCTTTTCATGTATTCCAATATTAGTCCATTATTGTAATTTTCATTCCTAGCCAAGTATTTACTTTGGGGGTTGTAAATGGTGACACAGCTCTTACAAGACTTCTATTAAGATTTTTATCGATTTGAGGTTCATAAGCAAGTAATTTTCCTTTTGATAAGAATTTTATTTTAATTTTTTCTTTAAGGATATTCATTTCTCCTAATACATCATTAGTTTATAAAACTAAATAAATGAGAAGAAATTGTGAATCCCTTCACTCAATATGGAACAATATGAAATAAAAATTTTATTTTGACAAACTATTTACTAATTAGAGTATACAGTATAAGTAACAGTAATAGATATTGATTAGTCATGATTTTTTTTTAATCTTGTAGAAAGTTTTTATCTGCTTCATAAAGTAATTCATTACTATAAAGATTTATTTAAAACAAAATTATGAATAATTTTTCATATTATGTTTCAAATAATTGTAGTGCATAATGCTTGAAAAAGAGAAAAAATAAATAATTTGATTTTTTTAAATGAGATGTTGTTTTGATGGAATAACTACTGTATTTAGCTTGTCTTCAAGACTTGTAAATAGACTTGTATATAGACTTGTATTATACGTAAAATTAAATTTTAACTTTAGTATTGAAAAAAGATTTTATGTTGTCAAAATAAATACATATAAAATAAATTTTTATACGTATAAAAAGTCTTAATTAATTTTTTTATGTATAGCAAATAAAAATATTTTAAAATGACATTATTGTTTTAAATAGATCAAAAAAATATTTATGTTTGATTTACATTTATGTAAATATATTACGTATTTTATTATTTAACTTTTCATAGCAAATTCGACATAAACAGTTATGTAAAACATATAGCAAATTTGCGTTTCGTATTATGAATCAATGGGCAAAAGTTAATGATATTATTTTTTGAATGGTGATTTCTTATTTTGAAGATAATGACTAAAAGCTTTAAATTAGTTTTTATAATAACTTTCACCCTTTGGAAATTAGTATTATGAATGCAATATATAATTATTGTCACTTAAAAATAATAGATTGTTTTACATATTCTCATTTTTTTGAATGCAAATTTTGTATTCTAATTTTCTCTAAGTATCGTTCATGTAAAAACGCTTATTAGCAGTAATATTGACTAACATTTTATTCATTTTATGAGATTTTAGATTACTTTCGCTTGTATGATAATCCTTCACATCATTTATTAAAATGCACGAATAAGCAGTTCCATAAAAACTGCTAACGTCAGAAGTCATTATGAAGTAAAACGTTTTATTTTAATTAAATTGATCCATTTTACTTTGGAAAGTTATAAAAGAAAGTACCTATACCAAGCAAAGCTGGATGAGCGATGAATTATTCACCAGTTTTCTTCATATTGCCTGTGATAATAAAATTAGAAACCATTTTTATAAAATTGTGTGTATATGTGTGTGTAAAACTTGTGTTAAACTCAAGTAATTTTTACTTTTATAAAAAAATTTAGTTTATGATAGATTTTACTATGTTAGGAATTGAAAATCATTACTAATTTATATGCTAACCTTATAACTGTGAAAATTTAAGCTCTATGAATTATTAATATTTTATGAAAATAGGTACAAAAGATGGAAATTTTATAAAAAAATATCCATTGTTATAACAAATTAATTGAAGTGCTCATTAGAAATTTATCTGAACCATCGTATATGAAATACTTAAACTTTGCTTGCAGTACTAAGTAATAGAACTTCATATATGTAGCCAATATCTTCATTTATTAGACTGCTGAGCAATTAATCATTGATTGGAATAATTTATTCAGTAGGTAAAAATTATATCAAGTTTAAAATTAAACTGTTCTGTCTTTTTATGAAATTCAAACTTATTAATTAATAAGAATCAATTTGTATATTCAGAAAAAAAATTATTTCTCAGCCCGAATGAATCCTTTTTTCAGAAAAATAATTTTAGTTACTTTCTCGAAAAAAGTATTTTAGCCGTTTTTTAAAAGAAATGAATAAATGGGTATTTATATTCAATTAATAGAAAAGATGGCCGTCCAATTTGCTTAGTGGTGGTGGTGATGGGACTAATCCTCATCTGGTCTAGTTCCACTAGACTAGATCCATGACATCATAGATAGCCAAAAACTCCAAAAGCAGGTGTGAAGTTTTCACAGCCTCTTCACGAGAAAACCCCAAACACTTCAAGATGTGTTGCGGGCAAAACGGAGCATTGTCGCACTTGGGGTATGATGGGTATTTTCTTTCACCGTCCTCAAAGATCATACACTTCAAGTGGACAGTAGAAAGTCGAGACTGTGTCGTCTGATGTACTCTGGAGTCCTTAAATGTTGTGATGGCTCAAGTATATATTTGAAAGTACCAAGGGTGAGCAGGAGGGTCAGCCCAGGTTTTAGAAGTAAGTTGTTTAGTAATGGAGGAGATCTCTGATTGTGTTAGTGCCATGCGATCTTCCGGGTTCAAAGGATTACTGGCGGCAGCCTTTGCCAAGTCGTCGGCTACTTCATTCCCAGGCAGACCAACATGCGAGGGGATCCACTGGAGGTGGTTTGGGTGTTGGGAACTGAAAGGATTTTCAACAAGAATAGAATACTTTTACTAGTACTGTCCCAATGGATTGCCAATTGAAAAGGTGCTGGATCGAGAATCGACTGTCTGTAAGGATCCATATCTCCGAGAAATCATTTTGTGTATTGTTATCTAACAAAGAAAGTCCACTCATGATGGCGATGAGTTCCGTTCTGAAGACGGACGTGTGGTCAGCAGTTCTTTTTTCAAGCTTGATGGAAAGGTTGGGGAGTTCAATACATACTCCGCTGTCAGTTGCATTGGTCTCCAATTTGCTTCCTTCAGTACAAACCCTGGCTGTTCCAAAAGGAATCTTGTCAATTGTCTCTAGAGCCAATTGCTTTATTAAGTATGTGTGGCCCGACTTTTTACTTGCATCGAGAGTTAGGTTGGGATGGAAAGTGACTCCCTGGAGGCCAAATGCAGGGTTAATCAAAGGTGTCAAGCAGAAGGGCTCAACATAAGTATACAGCAAGTTCTGTAAGTGTGCTTGGGAGAATGGACTATTACGTTTTAATCTTTGGTTATTGCTCTAATTAATTAAATATTGTGATGTTCTGTGTTGGTCTCCAAAGCTGATCAGTTTATTGAAGTACTTGGTTAAGCAATATTTCTTTCTCATATGTAATGGTTGAAGGTCGCATTTGTACAAAGCTAAATTGTTAGGGCCGCTGTTGCGAAATCCTCCAATGATTCTAACAGCGCTCTGCTGAATTCTTTCAAGCTTTTAAAGGTTAGAATCAGAGGCTCAAAAATAAATGGCTGAACCAAATTCTAAGAAAGGTCTAGATAAGGAAGTATAGATAATTTTCAGAGTAGATGCATCAGCACCCCAATCCTGCCCAAAGATGTATTTTAATATATTAGGCGTTATCTGCTTCTTATGACTAGATCTTCAATATGTCGATTACAAAGAATCTCTTGATCCAAGGTAAATTCCAGATATTTGGGATGTTTTGAATATGGCAGTTCATGGCCCTTCATGAATACTTTTGGCTTAAAATTTGTCTAGTCCCCCTCAAGTCCTGCAGGCCACCTCAAAGAATGCTCTTATAGCTTGCGAGGGGGTGTACCTGGGCGGAACGGGTGAAATTCTTTGGGAGAGTAATCTCCTGGTAGGGTCACCCAAGGCGTTAAGGCCGTTCCAATATGCTCAGCTAAGGTCTGCAGGCATAGGAGCCAAGTCAAACTTCTACCTTAGGTTCTAACATAGGACAAGGTGCTCCAAGTCTCCGGATGAACACAAGCTGTCAAATTTTCCCCTTTACCAGGAGTCATGAGTCATGTCTAGTGGTTAGCGTGAATGACTGCGGGTAAGGAGGTCCTGGGTTCAAATCCCGGTTCGGGCATGGATGTACTTTCTCTCTCTATCTATCTTGTCTTTGTCCTTTCCTTGTATGAATGAGTCGCGAATGGTTGCCTACCCTATAAACGGGTCCCTATGGCACGTATGTACTGAGGAAGTCGGACTCCACACCAAAATATGGTTCAGTTGAAAAAGTGGAGCAGCGCACCCCATATTGCCAGCCTGGCTGGCACATGACAACAACAAAAATAGAAAAGATTATTTAGACTTACAAACAATATTTCACTATCTTGAATTTTATTTATGTATTTAACTCAAACCAATAGCAGATAAAAAGCTGGGGGATATTCTTAATCACTTTGTTTGGCAAATCCCAAGTTTTAATGGAACAAATTTGTAGACATTAAATTTTGAATAAAGAAATTTAATCATATACTCTTAGCGTCATCAAGCAGACATTTGGAAATGAGTGCGTGGGGTCATCTTATTTATGCATTATATTAAATAAAAAAACGATGTCACTCATTGGACGATATTAGAATTAATAAAAAAATAATAAAAATAAAAATAAATTATATTATTTAAATCGAAACTAAAAACATTGTTGTTAACTTTAGTATTATAGTAATTAGATATTTGTGTTATAAGGGCAATTTATACTAATTTATGTAAAGTAATTAATTTACTAATAAATATACACAATGTTAATT
Source organism: Latrodectus hesperus (assembly GCA_037975125.1). Lineage (NCBI taxonomy): Eukaryota > Metazoa > Arthropoda > Arachnida > Araneae > Theridiidae > Latrodectus > Latrodectus hesperus. The sequence continues at coordinate 75,744,731 of CM075850.1, forward strand.
TTTGTAAAAACCGATATTAATGTATAGAAAATAAAAATTTTCAGTAGTTTTAATGCAAATTTTTTTATTAATTTCATCAAACAAACATTAGAATTTACAACAACAATTGATATTTTAATAAATTTTTAATAATAATCTTTAAGAATAATCTCAGTTTAAAAAAATTTTAATCTAGATCTAAGCAATAATTCTAATATAAGTAATTAAAAATTTATAAAGATTAATTTTATAAGTTCTCTATTTTTGTTGATATCTTTGAATATTCAGATAGCTGTTAAGCATAATATTTTTCCATATAAAAATTGTAATATCAGCTTTTTAATTTTTTTAATTGAATTAGAAAGCTTTATAATATTTAGCCAAATAATATAAATTTATGCAAACATTAGAGACATTATTTAAATATTATTGAATCTTATAAATGATTGAATGATATCAATAGCAGAGATGAATGATAATAAATATTTGATGTAAAAAATTAATTCTATTTGAAATCTTATTCAAAATTTTTTTAAACTATTAAAGTTTAAATTTATTAGATGGAAACTAGACATGTTTAAACTGTAGAAGTTTTTTTAAAAAACCTATATTGGTTTTTAACTCCTGAGAAAGTAAATACTTGTTACATTATTTTATATAGTATAAATAAATTTCACAACTATCAAGATATGCTATTAATATATGCTTACAATATGTTTTACGTTATTTAAAAAAATATGTATTATAATAAAATTGAATTGTTTTCTACAATCTTTTTAAAAAGAATTTTGAGCATATCTGCTTTTTAAATCAAGTCTCAATTTATTCTTCAATTTTTCAGAGAAGAAATTTATGCACTAGATTCTTCATTGTATAAAGAGCGATACATATCTTATATAAAGCCTTAATTGGAATGTTATTGAATCTTACAGTAATTAAATCATTTTAATGCCTCGTAAATATTATCTAAATCCAACTTAATACATCGCATTAATTATACCACACAGCTAACCTTGATTCCCTTTGCATAATTTATGACTAATTAATTTCGAGTATGTACATAGATTCGGAAGGCTTCCTTAATTAGTGCTGTGTGTTCCATTAATTGTTGAATCAATACCACTTGTGCTTAAAGGGTGAATAAGATTGATATAACTATAAGTACCATTACGATATTAGCCAAATTCATAGGAGTTGTGTGTACACATAGACATTTAGAAATATATTTGCTCTCTAGATTAATAAAATACTGCGTTTTTTTAATATCTTTTTGGCACTTTTGGAATTAAGTATATTTCATACAAGATTATTTTTTTTAAATGAAGGATTTTATATTTATAGAACTGGTATATTTTTTTATTTTTCATCTATAATCAGAACAAGAATACGAAAATAGTGCATTGGAATTTCAAAATTTGAAATATTGTTTTAGATAAAAAAATTAAGTTTACAGACAATTTCACCTAAAAATGCTTTCTCACATAAGAAAATCTACTTTAGCATTTTCTATTATACGATGAGCAAGCATACACTATAGCATACAGCACTACGATTGTTTGAATTTCAATGATTAACAGGTATATTTAAATTAAATATCTAAAAGTTACATTCATAAATTATTTAAGAGCAATATGATTAAATGTTATTCTGTATTGTTAAAATACGATAATTTTTTGTAGAAGCTATTCTAGAAGTAAGACAATAAGCTAGGTACTATAAATGTCAAATAATTTAATTTAGAACACATATGAGCATAGCTTGGATATGAGGTTTAAAACATTTTTATAAATTCTATGATGTATCTTTTATTACATCTTTGAGCTACATTTTCTCGGGGTATCCTATTTAAGATAATACGATGAGAAAAATTCAGAAGAACATTTTAGATGAAATAATACTGTTTTTCAGGATAATAATTCACAAATATAACCTATTGAAACTTCAATCATTTATTTAAACCTTTATAGCATTCTACAACATCGATATATATTTATATACAAAAATATTTTCTTTTGAAAAGTAGATATTTTTCTAGCCATAATTAGAATCTAAGAAACATTCTTCTGAATTTGACAAATATCGAAAAACATCTGAATGATAACAATATCTTCAGTGGAACATAACATGTTAGGAGAACATCGTTGACATTTTTGTTGCCAAATAAAAGTTCGCCAAAAAGAAACAATTCTGAATCTGTTCTAAGGAATTTGCTATACCCACTGTTTTCACGGTTCGAGGTTATAGAACATAAACGTAGAAGTGTTGATAGAATAAAAGGAAAGAAATCGAAAAAGGAGAAAATCTTGCTTTTGTCTCGTAAACGGAATAACCATTTTTTACTCTGTTATTGCTTGTATCGAAAGAGTGTTGGATATAAAGTCCTGTGAGGCAATGTCGATGAACTACAAGACGTTTAGTTTTCATGAAATTTTTTGAAAATTCTAAAAATGTTTCCGATATCTAAATTAAAATTTTTAATTGTATTTCTTTAAAAATACGGATTAGTACATACTAACAATGTTGTTAAAAGGTACACCTTATAATGAAGCATCTAATCATTATTTCTGACATAATATTGAAATAATGTATTACATAAGGAAGCCAATGTTAGCACTGTTAAGAGAGAGCCATGGAAAAGCTAGTTCTTAAGATGAATAATAAATATTGACAAAGAATATTAATAAAGCAATGTATGTTGCAAAAATATTAAAAATTTAATAAAATTTTTTAGAGTTTATTTGCTTGTAAGCAGTTGATTTGCCTATTTATTAATAAGACTTTTGAATCACAAAATATCATAATTCTTAAAAAATATGGAAAGTAGTTTTCAACATACTTTTGACTTAATTTTAAGTGATTATTATTTTAATGAAATATAGTAGTAATTGTATAATGAATTTTTTGAGTTAATTCTTGCAAAATTAGTAAAATTTTTCCATTTGCTTTAATTTAACTAAGGGAAAGAAATTTCACCGAAAATGTTAATATTATAAATTATATATTTCATTTTTTGTTCTTTAAGTAGAAGTGGGAAAACTTTTTTAGTTTTGTTTTTGCATAAATTGCTCTTAAATCCTTTTAATTAATTTAAGAGCACGAAATATGTATTTTTTAAATCTTTATTATTAATTTGAAATTAATTGAAATATTTATCTAGTAATAATGAATACAAAATAATAATTACTGTCATATTTAATTCTGAAAACTTACTTAAATTTATTCTAATAATTATTATAAAGACGTATTATTGAAAAAGATTTGAAGTGGTTCTATGTAAATAACTCCACTAATTTGGTTATGATTTCAACATTAGAAGAATTTACTTAATATAAAACAAATAGCTTAATTTATGAAAAATGTGTAATAATTATTGGTAATAAACTTATGTGAACTGATGTTTTGCATTATTTCACAGAGATTAAAAATGTTATAAAAAATCCATGGTGTCTTTAGCCAGTATTAGCTTAAGTTACTCATCTGGGGATATTTTAGAAAGCTGCTCTAAACACATCGAATATAATCCTCTGTTTATGGAATCTGAATTTGTCCATGTGTGAAAAGGTTCAGCATTGAATCAGGACTATCCAAATGTTGAATAATTTCAAATCTTTGGTACAAGTCTGCATGAAGAGTTGTTTTATTCATGGTTTAAGTTCACCATAAGCAAGTAAATCTACTTCTCTATCATGTAACCTGGAAAGAGTTCAAACTTGGACATTCTCATCTTCACTAGTTTTGTTTGTAAAATGTTTTGCAGAAAATACAGGTATTACGCATTTAGTTTGGATTGAATTGAATTTTTTTTTGTAGCTTGAAATTAGTTTCGTTAAATTTGACAAATAAATTGAGTCGCAGATTATTATCTTTGCTATCCAGGATTTCCAAAACTGAATCTAAGAGCGTATAAAATTTGTTTAAACTTGCACTTTTAGATAACCAACGTATATCCATGCGAAGTAGTAAAAGATTATTATCTTAATCATTTTCCAAACAAAATTGAGCAAATAATATCTAATTGAAGGCATTCTTTTTAACTTTATTTGCTACTTTAAAGACATAATCTATTGATCCAAAAATATACTAAAATCTTTTTCAACTAAATGATGTCGAAGAATGACACTATGTGTAAATACATTCGGTACTGCGTGTTTAAAATGGGACATAAGACTTCGATAACTTCCTATCATTGCCAGAGTAATATTAGTAGCAACAGAAATGATATAGCTTTTACAACGTATGAGTCCCTTTTTCTAAGCGGAAATCATTTAAATTCAGTAAATAGTTTTTTATCTTTCATATCGGTTTCCAAATATTTTGCAAATAACAATTCTAGAAAAATTATTTTTTTACAAATCTTATATTATCTAAAAGTTACACTTCATTCCCTGGAAAGGTGTACTCGTCAATCTGTGTAGAAAAATCCAATTTTGTAAGTCCTCACTTAAATAATTTACTACACATTGTGACATTTCATCATTTATTAGATTTGTATTGCATTTATAAAATTAGGGAAATTATTTTTATAGAGTACAAAATTGGTTTGTAAATGACGATGCACAATATTTCCTTGTATATATTGGTATATAAGTTTTTCTCTTATAGCATTCGACTTTTCGGACTATGTAATCAACAAAAAAATATTGTATGAATGATCTAAAAATAGCAAAGAATAGACAAGCTGTATATCAAATGTCTTATTTGCTACAAACTATTATTATTTATCATTAAATTTTTCACTGGAATTCTGCTGTAAAGCTTTTTTAAACTAACTATTTTACAAAAAATAAATTTAATGTAGATTTGGAATAAAATATTTTTTCAATAATTGACTGTTTTCAAAAATATCTGCATTAAAAACACCTACAATCTCTTTTATAAATGTTTTAATAAAAAATAATTCCTTAACAAGCATTAAGAGATTATTATATTGAAAATTGTGATAGATATTTTTTTTCAAAAGAGATACATTTATTTAAATATACTAATGCAAAAAAAATTATACAATTTACGTAACAATTCAAAAATGTAATTATAAAAAAAACTTCTAATTAACAATACAATGTTTCTTTTGTCTAGCACTGGAAAAAATCATTTATAGACTTTCTATTAGCATAACATAGAACTGAATTGTTGAGTAGATATATGATGTATGACTTTTATAGTTTATATTTACAATACAGACAAATATGTGCATGTGTGTTACTACGTTACTATATAAAACTTGTTTATTCGGGCATCTTCTTGCATTTCGTCATGTTTTTTTATTAATCTAAGTAACTGTTGGCATTTAGAAATATAAAATCATAGGCATGTGACATAGAAGTTTTTATCCATATTTCAGAGGGAGTTTTAATGTTACTTTTTATTTCTCCTTGTCATATTGTGCTGATTTTAATTAAAATCTTAAATTTATTAAAAGTAACTGAACAACAACCAAGTTTTACTAATAACATTAAAACTATGTATACTCACCTCTATTACTACGAATGACAGAACAATAGAAATAGATTTTTTTAATGTTCATTCTCACAAATGTTAAATAAGGCTCAGTATTTAATTAAGATACCGTACTTGAAATACCCACATATATTTATATATTACACCGAACATAAAAATTTATACTTTTTTTATTCTGTTGCTTTTTATTTATCATAAGTTTATTATTTTATATCATAAATTGTGCTTACGCTTCGCATTGTTTAATAACGTCCATATCAATTTTTATTTTCCATGAGCTCCTTGAAGGATAGCAGGGATTTCTTGGAGTTCATAAGGACAACTTTGGAAATGATTGTCTTAGATTATTTATTCTAACTTCAGACTATTTATTCTAACTTATACCCAACATCCTTTTTAATTGTGTGAACATTGCTTGATAAAATTTAAGATATTTTTTGCCATTTATTTAAAATTGAAACTTTTCGTAATAATCTTGAAATATTTTAGGATTTTAGGATTCTGATCATTTTTAGAAATAATTTATATGTAATTATTTCCAAAAAAGATCAGAATCCCAAATACATAAAAATTCATGTGAGTTAAAAATTAAGCTAAAACATATTATTGAATAGCTTCATTTTTACCGATTTAAGGGTTCTTTCACCACTTGATTAGAACAAATTCTTATTTAGTAATAACTATTAAACTGGCTGAATGTGCTAAATGTTATTCTCTATATATTTATTTTTACTTTATTGAAAATGTCTTCTACACGTGGCTTCCTGCTTATAATGCCATACTGGAGAATACTACAGCTATTTTTCTTACACTTCTGCTTGATTACTTAATAATTAGTCTTTAATGATACGAGATTTTATTTACATAGGTTTATCTTCACATTTTGCAAATATTTCCTCTTAAAATTCGCAAATCATAACAATAATTAAAGCCATTATCAAAACACTCGGGGCATACCTGTAATAATAATTCCTTCTCCAAAATCTTGCTTAACTATAGATTATTATTGCAGAATAATATTTAAAAATTTATTGGTTTTGCTAAAATATTGAATTGCTTATTGCACTTTGATTTAAAAAATTTAGTTTTTATCAAACAAATATTACTAACATTAATAAATATAAGACATTTTTAGTTTTAAAAACAAATAAACAATTTGTGTTTTGTGTTTTTATAAGTGTCATAATTGTTTGTTTTCAAAGCAACAGTTATTCATATTTATTTCCACTTAACATTAGATGAATGCATAGTTTCGTATATTTATATGAGCTGCCATGATTATCCTTCATAGCAAAAACACGAATGAATTAAAAAAGCATATTTTTTGACACAGCGAATAATGCTGAATAAAGTTGAGAATTGAATTTACTATCTAAAAAATATAAAACCTTAGTTGCTTCATTTGTGCGTGGAAAATTAATAATGGAAGGCATGGAGCACTTTATTCTATTATTCTGGAAGCCATTGTGTGCATTCACTTACATAAATCATGAGTTTTTGGGGAAAAAAATCCTAAGAATATTTTGTTTCGGTCATCATCTGATTCTCTTGGGATTAAGTGAAAAAATAGCGCCAACCAGTTTTGTTTCCTGATTCTTCTCGCCATGTTGTGACACTAATACAAAGGAAGATATCTCTTGCCTAACGAAGTGTTGAAGCTATTGTAGCATGCAGCATTGTATTTTACTGCTGTCAGGAAAAATAATTACCTTATCTGCTTGGAAATTGTTTTCTGAAAAATAAAATATCAGTCTTATATTGCTTTGCTTATCTAGCAATATAAATTGCATTCGTTATAATATAATTGGAATATTGTTGATGGTAAAAATTGCAAGTTATGATGCATCGGTTAATAATGAGATAAAAATCATAAAATTAGAATATTTATCAAAATGAGGCAAAAATCTGTGTTCTGCAAAATAAGAAATAATAAAGAAGGAAAAATTATCAGGAAAAATTATATGATATTTTGTAAATAAATTTAAAATAATTTGAATATTATTATACAAGTTCTATCCTTAACTTTTTCATTTAAAAATATGAAACTAATCCAGTACTTAAATTATAATTAAATAAGAGCAATGTTTCAACATTTAAGCTTTATTTTTAATGTCTCATTCATCGATTCAAATGAGCTAATTTCAACAAAAAATAAGAGCTCTTTAAATTCAAAACAATAGGTATATACTGTCATTTCTAATAATTATTTAATGTACTGAGGAGCAAATGAATGTCTTTGTATATAAACAAATATTTTGTTAAATTTTTCTTGTAAGACATCCCTGGTTATGATGCAATTTTAAAATAATATTTTTTTGTATTATCATTTACTCTAAATTTGTTCCATTTATTTCATTTACTTTATTTTGTGAGTGAAATAGACATATATCGTAGTGAATGATAAAATTAGTGATTATTGTGAATATATATATATATATATATATATATATATATATATATATATATATATATATATATATATATATATATATATATATATATATGATATATATATATATATATGATCTGTCTGCTATATTTAGATAGAATCTCTAATATATTTTGCAACACTATTATATTTCCAATGCTTTCCTTCTATAACCTAATAAGGGGAAAATAGATGCTCACATTAGTGAGAAAGTATTATGTGGGAAAATAACAAAAGCTGATCCACATAAAAATGTTTATCTTGGTTATAAGAAAGGTACTTTATTTTAGTCTTATTCCATCTATTGTGATATATGTGTAAATCTGAGAAAGCTTTCCTGATGTAGAAAATAGTATAAAATGTAAATATTTGTATTCTCTTAAAAGTATTCATGAATGCATGTAAGTATATACATAAATGCATACACATATTTACAACACTGAATGCAAGTATGCCTAATATTTTGATTGAATAAATTTGAAAAACTGATTTAAATCATCACTGAAGGATATAATAATTTTGATAGGTAACAAAAACTGTTGAAATAAAATTTGGAAAATAAGTTTTATAACAATGTATTTTTACTTTGTTATTTTCAAAATTACTTATATTGCGATTCTAAGTTGATTGTTTCTTTCACACCAGATTTGTCGTTCGTCCAAAGTGATTAAAATATTTATATAAATAAAATTATTTTTTAAAGTATAAATAAAATTATTTTTTCAGTTATCAAATTTTCTTTAGTGTTTGAGAAATCAGTAAGATAATTATTTATATTGTATATTTCTGTATCATAATTAGAAGAATGCATCCAATCTAAAAGTAAATAAATAAATATACAACCTTTAATCAAATGCAGTATTTAGTGTAATTCTTTAAAAATACTGTTACGGAAATGGAATAGACAAATAAAAATATTTAGCGAATAACTAAATAATGAAAGAATGAATAAACACATGAATACATTAAAGACTAACCTTGGTCTAATCGAGCTGAGCTAAGTTAAATATATATCATTATATATTTGTGTTCAATGTAGTATATATTGAGCTATGATGGTTAAATGCTTTACTCGTTTTTTGACATCTTTTGAAATTAGCTTTTGAATAAATGCATTAAAATTTGAATATCTAGTAATTCTTCTTGAGCAAAACATTTTATTTGAATCATATTATTTCAAAACTAACATGAAATTTATCCCCATGAAAAAAGATGTAAAATAAAATATTTTTTGCAATTTTAAAGACGAAAATTTGAACATATCTTCAGCTTAAAACTCTTGCATATATTTCATATAGAAAATGATTTTAATTCTATTGACTATATATATATATACATTTAAAATTATACTTCAAATTTAACAATTTAAATAAAAAGTTTAAAAATGCGTAAAAAGGTTAAATAAAAATGGTTAAATACTACTTTTCTCATCAATTTCCAAGATAAGGAAAGAGCTTTTTCAAATTTAGTATAATTTCTTGGATCTACGCTCTCAGAAAATTAAAAGTAAACAGAGTTAACAAACTTTAAAAGGAATTAAATTTAGGAAAATCAACGTATAATAATCACAAAATACTGTTTAATTATACCTCTTGGGGCTGAAGTATAAATCTGATGATCTGCTTATTCCTTGCTTTTAAATTATGAAGACCCACTTTCTGAACAACAATAGCACAACCATTGGATGTGATTCTATATAAGGTGCCATCACTTCGTAACCATGTAGTGCTTAAAGATGGAAATCCTTGTAACTGGGTAGTCATTAAAAATTATCGTCATTAAATAACAGCATTCAATAACAATTTTCATGTACAGTAAATAACTTCGATTCAAATTTATACTAATAAAATTTTATTCATTTGTTCATAAAGCAAATAATCATGCATGACACGTATATTAATTATTATAATTGTTAAGATTTTCATAAGTAGAACATTTTATGATAGGAAGAGTTCCTTAATTGTTTTAATCTTATTTTTAACTTGGAAATTCAGAAACAAAATATGATAATATTTGACGTGACTCTTATAAGCATTATTATTATATTACATTTGTATAAGTGACTGATGTTATTTAAAATGATATTACTATCATATTTTGGCAATTTTATACTTATAACAACAGTAATGATTGCTTTAATACTTAGTATATAGTTAATGCATTCTGATTCTTTTATCAAATCTATTATTCATACAGCCCTACTAAGATGTTTTTTTTAAAAATACAATTATTTTAATTTTTATATATGAAAATATGCGCCAAAACGTTTATCTATATAGCCACAATTTTGGGAAAATTATTACCTTGTATATAAGAGTAACGATATACAAGAAGAGTAATTAGAGAAAAATAAATGATAACTCATAAAATTTGCGCAAAATGTTTTCAATTGGTTAAATTAATTGAAATTGTCTATATAAAAATGTAAATATTTTCAGGAAAAATTTCCTGTCTTTCATTTAAAATCTGTACGCTTTATGTGACCGTAAAACAAATGTGGTGAATAATGCTGAGAAATACATTCCTTAGATATATTTCTAATTATAAGTATTTAAATATATACGTCATGTTTTCTTTTACTTTCAACATGAGCCGAAAATAATCAAATTTATTCTTTCACCCGAATGTAATCAAGCGAAATTTCTTTGAATGGTTCAATGTCTTCAGACGAATGAAACTTGATTGTTATCCCGAATCTTATCAGAGAGACACCGAGCAGGAAATCGTTACTTGCCACATTCTAACATTTATTATCAAACGGCCAGAAAGCATCTGGCAAGAACATCCTGGAATGCTAGCCTTCGATAAGCCTCGGTGTATTAATTCGGAAGGAAGATCTTATTTTTGGGTTCTTGAATTCTATCGCTCAACCTTCGCTTCACGATTCACTGCATCAGGTACAAATGGACGAGAAATTGATGTGGGAAAGGAAGCGAAAGTACCCAAAGTCTTTTCAATTTCGAACGCGTATGGCAGTTCTTTCACTCTTGCAAAATAACCCGGAAATGAAATCTTATAAGGGAAGTTTAATCAGAATTTATAAATACTGGGGAAATGTAGCATCTCCAGTGGGTTTTGAGTCAGGGTAATAAAATAATGAGAAAACAATTCAATTCCATTTTAAGTTCAAGATTATTTAATATTTGTTTTAAAGTGTAATGATGTTTAAAAGCTAATCAGCATCATTAAAGAACAATAAAAGTTCTGAACAATTCAATTTTACGTTTGATTAATTTTTCATCAAGAGTTAAAAGAATTTTAAGACGTTTATTCCAAAAAATATTTAATTCCAGTTTTCATATTTAGTTTTCTTTTATTCAATTATGCTTAAGTTCTATAGCTAAACTTAGAGATATAACTGCCAAAAATTTTTTAATTTTTAATTTCATAGGAAACAATTAATTTATAGTTTATAACAAACGTATTACATGCCATTTTTATACATTTAATAAACAATTAAAAAAGCTTTTATATATAAAAATGAAAATTCATTTTAATTATTTACAATTGCAAATATGCAATGCTTTATAGTAAATGAAAATATGCATTAAAATGCTGAAATAATACTTCATTGTTTATTAGAATAATTTCCATGAAAGGTAATTTTGCTTGAAAGGAAAATCGAAGCCAAGTAGCTTATTTGAGAGTCTAATGCTTATTACCAATATCCGATGCATAATTACGCCTACTCCACTAACTGACCTGGCGTCCCTTTAATGCAGTGTCCTATTTCCTCCTTTTATTCTCCCCGGCAAATTAAATACATCCTTATATCCACGTAATGACAGAAATTATTCTAAAAACTGATGAAATTCCCTTTTGGTTACAGAAGTGAGGCAATGAGCATTGTTTATTACAAATTTAGTTTTAATACGGTTGGAAAATATGAAGAAATAATGGAAAAATTATAAAAAAGGAAAAGATAAAATGCATTAAATATTAGATTAATTGGATTACAAATGGAAAAACATATTAATACCTTCGTAATGAGTTGATAAGTATTTCTCATAATTATAAGTGACTGCTTAAGTTTTGTGCGTTTAAGTTAAATGTTTAATGTCTATTTTTTATTCAATTATTGTTAAGGCATTTATTTATCATCTGCATTCCAATATAGGAACAAAGTAAATGATATTAGGATAAAGAAATACTTTTAGTTATATCTAAAATATTTTTCAATTACCTATATTATATTTCCTATAAAATATCTGTAATTTACAGATGTATTCAAAATTGTAAGAAATATATTTGCAGTTTATAACTGTTATTTATAAGGGTATACATTCAAATTTAAAAATGCTTTGGAAAAGTTTACGAATTTTTAATAACTTGATATTTAAGTTACGCACCCTAAAGAGATCAAATTTTTACTATTAATAGTTCTCTAATACTTTATTATAATTTGAAATAATATTCAACAAGCATTATTTTATAAAGCATTATTTTAAGCAGTTGTTACATTTTTGTTAATTTTTCTTATTTATTTACAGCAATTTCTGCTCAATATTAATAATAAATTTCATGTTTTTCTTTCATTAAAGAAACAGACTTATATATACCACTATTAAAATGAAAAGAGATGATATTCTTATAAATACGATGTTTAGGTAAACTGTTCCTGTAATAGTAATGTTATTCATAAAAATATTAACACTCAGTTTTATAAATTCACACAATTTATCAAATTCTTACAAATCAATAGTCAAATAAACATGTGTATGAAATCATTATATTCCACACACTTTTCTTGCGTAAGTATTGTATCGAGTAACATTTAATATTTTATCAGCGAAATGATAGTCAATTTTTATTGCAAATAAAATTTTCACTAATTTAAACAACAAACTTAACAGATATGTTTCATTTCATGAAATAAATGATAATTCGTAATATTATCATTGGTTTTATGCAAATAATGTATTTAAAATTTAACTGGATTATTCAAACGGTCAATTTAACTGATTAATTTCATCTGAAATGTATGCATATTTATGCAAGATCATTTTCTACTAATTACTTTACAGATGTATAATGATATAAATAAGAAAAAAAAATAGTTTGTAAATTATTCATTAGAAATATTGCTCAAGTTTTCTTTGTTTTTTTAACAATACATATAGCCTATATTTATAATCTAAACTTTAATAAATAAACTCACTGGAACGGTAGCGCCCATATAGGTAGGTATGTATGGGCACTATCAGTTACCGCCATGTCTGGAAGACCTTGAATTGCGAAGAATATGTCCAGATTAAATGGTCAGCCTACAGCAAAACCTCTTCTGTTTAGTTCCCAATCATGCTTGGTACGCAGTTTTATCGACTATCTGAAAGGATGAAGGGCTGAGTCGAACTTACCCAACCCAAGGATCTAACCCCGAAATTGTGCCGTGGCACTGCAATGAGTTACCACTAATTCACCCAGCCTCACACTAATAAATATGTTTTAAATAACATCATTAGGTTTTCTGCGAATCATTAAACATAGTATTTTCAGTAAACATCAGTTATGGAATAAATATTTCCAATATATCTTTAATACAGGCTCTCTCAAAAATACAACAATTACTCTTCTAAAAATATAATTTGAATCAAGTATATAATATGAAAATTTAAAGAAGTATTTAATGTAGTCCTATTATGCTATATGTATCACATTGCATCATTAAATATATTTTAAAGTATTATATTCCTAAAAATTTAGTTAATTGAAGGTTCGGAAATACTTACAGCTTTTTGCTTGATTGGGTCAATGCAATAAAAATGTACAGAATTTTAAAACAAGAAAAATAGCAACGTTTACGAAATTTGAAAAAGCATGAATTTTTTTAATAATGGTTGAGACATATTACATGTATTATTGTATTGGTATACACATGAAGATTTTAGAATTTTAACAAGTTATCAATGAAAAATATTATTAAATAAATGTATCAAGTTAACTTTCTGTAAATTAAAAATCATTCGTGTTATTTAACTGCTATAGTGCTCTTTAAATTGAATGGACGATGCTCAATTTTTAAAATAATATTTAAATTTTTTATTCATTCACATGCATTGTAAGTGGAGTTTTTACCATTTACTTCCATCATTTTTTCAACATACACATGTATTGTAAATTGCGTTAAATTTGTAATCCCAAACATACACATATTTTTTACTTTTAACTTAATTTTTTACGTATTTTTCTAATGTGACAAAATTTTAGAATATTCTTCTTGAATCCTTGTGAATTGTTTTGATAAATCTTTAACTATCAATTTAATTGTGATACAAGAAACATTGCTCAGAACCATTCGAGAAACTACACAAATATTTAAAAGGCTCATAATTGCTTCGCACACATTTAACAATTTATTACTTTAAATGAAATCAAAAATTATTAATGAATGATGTAAATTCAGTATCATTTTATATTAAAATATGTGTAAATTAACAAATATCCTTAAACACATTAAAAATTTTGTCAATATATTTATCCTTAACACTAATGTGATTTACATTCTGCTTGACGGAAGCATAATTAACATTTGGAAAATAAATAATAACTTGATTTTCAGGAATATCTCGTAATCTTATACACTGAAATTTAAATTTACATGAGTGATTTCAATCACATTATGTAAATGTAAAGTGGCTAATTACCTTTGCAATATAAAATGCAATTTGATTTGTTGAAAATATGAATTTTCCCCGCATATTCAAACACCCAACAGTTTTATCTTTCATATATTTAAATGATGTTTTAAAAAATTATAAATATTCTATGTCAGATTGATTAGTTGATTACTATTGATATATTAATTAAATAAAAATTTATTATATACTCATAAAACATTTTTCGTTAGAATCAGTTTCTGGATAAAAAAAATTTTGCATTTTGAATAAAAATATCTCATCCTATTTTTATCATATCTTTTAAAAGCACATGAGTATTTTAAAAATTCACATAGAAAGAATGTATCAAAAATACATCTTTTTATCAGGAACCACACTTGCAATTCAATCAAATTTACATCCTAGAAATTCCTTAATCACAATTTTAACACCATGAAAATGTCCCATCAAACACTAAGGAAAAAGCTTTCCTTTTCATAATGGCATGTTTTATTGACTAGTTAATGCCTTTAATGCAGATTGAAACGTAGAGATCCCATGGTAATAATCTAGTGAGAGAATAAAGAAAATTACATCATCTGTTAAAATTAATCCTTGTAAATATTATTCACAGAAAATTTCACTCCTATATGAATAAAAATTCTCATTTTATTTTCCATGGTTTTTATATTTCTTCGAATATCCATGGTTTTATGATATAAGATTCTAAGTTATCGATGAAATGAAAAAAAAATCGTTAAGAAATAAAATGAGAAATTTTTATTTTCATGGATATAAAATTATGTGGGGAAAAAATCTTTGATATGCTTTTCATTTATATATATATATATATATATATATATATATATATATATATATATATATATATATATATATATATATATATATATATATATATATATATATCTTCTTTTTTATTTATCTACTTATTTTTTAAAATTTTTTTTGCTTTTCATTTATTTTATTATATTATTATTAAATATCATTATTTATTATTATATATATATAATAATAATAATTATAATATATTTATTTTGTATTATATTTAATACAATAATTTAAATAATAATAATATATAATATAATAATAATAATATATACATATTTCAATTCCGAGAAAAGGTCATTCACCGTTCTGAAATTAATGTATGTAAAATAATATGAATATTAGTGTCACTAAATGTTGATTCGTGTCTTATGATATATCATTTAAGAAAAATGCATAAAATGAAATGAAAAATATTTAATTAAACATTTTGAAAACACTCTTACTTTCCCAAATTCCTTTATATTTATAGATTTAAAGAAGCTAATGTAGAAGATATTCACTTTTATTAAAAATTATAATTGCAACACTCTGAAAATTATTGAATGAATGTGTTCCTGAGGCTATCAAAATCATATTCTTCAATAACTGAATTAAAATAATTTAACAAATTATGATTTAACATAAACTAATATAATTTAAATAGCATCATTTATATTATTTCATTATATTAAGCATTTGACTGTAGATATTTATCTGGGAAGGTTATTCAGACATATTTGAATCTTGATATTTATGGATATATTTTCACTGACTCCTATCACCTTTCTGTACTTATTTTCAAATTGTAGTAGAATTTATTTTTAATTAATTTCAATACCTCGTCATTTTCTCCATAAATTATGGCATATATTGCGAAATTTATGTAATAGTATAAAAACATTAAAATGTAGTATAGCACAGAATTATTAAACATAAAAAAATTAATAATTCTAATTTTGTCTTCCCATGTTAAAAAAAATAAAAGGTTTAAAATTTCATTTAATCCAAGTTAACAGTTTAGTTTATAAATTCTTATTAATCTCTTAAAATAATATTTATTTTTCTTTTTAAATTACGAGAAAACTCAATTAACTGAGCATGCTTCTGCCTTATCCACACAAAATCAATGCTAATTTACTTGCAAATCCAATGAATCTTTCAACACAAATTTTCAGCATTATTTTTTAATTCTACGGATGACAAGTAACTTTTCGTATCATTAGCAAAGAAATTAGAAATTTGTTTTTCTTTTTACACACTTTTATTTGCTTTACACTTTAATGAATATTAATTACGTTTTCTTAGCACATGCTGAAATACTAGTAAATAAAATAAGAAAGACTTATGCTTTCGTTGAAGTCAATGATCAATAATCATTCATTATTAAAGTACTGAGAACGTAAGCAACATCTCAATTTTCTATTAACAATGAATGTGGGGTTAAAAAGAAAGATTAGTATTTTTACCTGAAGGAATGAGAGGAAATGTCTTTCTTTATTTAACTGAATATAAAGTTTGATTGTGCTCACTATAAAAAAAATATTACTTAATTATTTGTTCTTTATCTTTGATTTTTTAAAATTATTCTTTAAATACTTTGGCTTATAAAATTAAAAAAATTATAAAAAAATAAAATAAAAAAATAAAAAAGTTATATTAATAAAATATGTAATAATTTGCGTTGAAATTATTTTGCTTTATAAGTGATATTTGGGAAAGGAAATTTTCATTTATTTAATTCTATTGGCACATTTTAAATTTTATGCATTTTTATTCATCTCATCATCTTTCTTTATAATATTCTGTACTGTTATGAATTTAATGATTTTTCTTGTATTTCTTGTATTTTTTATTAAACGATTATACAATTTTAATCAATTTAGTAATGTAATCAGTTTTCATTTTATGTAAAAGAAAAATCCTTATTTTACATATAAAACAGATAATTAATTAACCAATCTTATGTATAAGTTTTTAATAATTCTTTAAATTAAGTTATAAAATAAAGTAAAATGACTAAACAAAAACGATATTAATTTTTAAAGAGCCGATAACATAAATAAATAATTTTAAATAATATAATCTAAATTAAGGCTTAATGTAAAAGTGTTTTGAATAACTAGGCGAATCCAATTACTTTAATATACTATTAAAAATGATAATTTAATTTGTGGTAATATTTTTTAATATCTATCATTTAACACATGAAGGAAACTTACCTCTTAGATATTCTTATTCATTGTTAGTACTCTTAGCTTATGCAAGTAATATTTTTATAAGAATTTATAAATTACACAGTACTTTTTTTGATCAAAATTCTTTTATTGTAAATATTCTTATCTGATAAGAATTTTTTCTGATCAGAATGAATTTTTGATGAGGATCATTTATGCAAAAATTTATATTTTCAAATATATATCCTAATTAAATAAGCATTTTCATAAAATGTATTATCAGACAGATTATAATATTCTTATCTCTTAATTTTTTCTAATAATTACATGTAATAAACATTAGCGAATATATTTTTAAAGTACTTATTACACTAAAACTATCAGCAGACAAAAATTTCAACACATTAAATGAAATTTCAATCAGTGATGAAAGATACAACAGTCAATTTGAATTATATGAGCCAATAAAATATTTTTATTTTCTATCATACAAATATGAAAAAGTTATAAGAATATTTATTAGAAACTACATTCAATTTAACGCATTTTAAAACAAAATTTCTAAAAATAGTTTATAATTAAGTAAAAATAAGTAATAATAATTAAAATAACTTGGTTTTTATATAAATTTTTAAAAATAAAATTGTTTACTTATAATTTTTAATTTTCTAACTAATTGTATGTATTCAAAAATGGTTACACTGTTATTTTAAATAAGTTCTTAAATTTATTTCTACAATGTATTCATTTAAAATTTAATTTTACCTTGGGGGACAAAATTAATAATTTAATGCAACCGTATTGCAGTATTTAGTAATATTGCTGAAAAAAATCGTTGAATATGTTCAATTTTGGTATGCAAAATACAACAAATACTTTCAAAATTCATACAAAAACTTATATAAAATAATAAATATCAAAATCAATTTTGTAAGTGTAATTGAATTTTTATTTTTACCCAAAATATAATTTTTTTCTACAAATACATGCCACCTGAACTCTGTTCCGCTTTTATTTTATTTAATTTTCTCTATACTGAAATTCTTATTTTAAAATGCACTTATTTTTGGGAATGTTTTGTTACCATAAGAATTTGAAGATCAGTAGAAATAAATAAATAAAATGCTGCCTAAAATAAAAGAAAATCAGTTACAAAAATCAATAGAATATCTCCTAAGTACGTGAATTCAGAAAACTAAACTTATTTCATTTTCTTACTTTGAATTTGAAGGCCAAAGAATCCTTTTTAAGCAAAACTTTCGTTACGTACAAAAATTATTGTAGGTAAATTCAATAATGTTTCAAAGATTATTGAAAGCATTATGTGCAGTAACTGAAACATTCAATATTACAAAGATTTTGTATGAAAAAAGTATGATGTAGTGAGATGTATTTGAACTTTGAGCTGAAACTTGAATTATTTATAGCAATACTTGAAAAAGCATTTCTTCAAAGATACGAACATAGACATTCTGAACACAAACTCGATTTGTTGTTACTTTTTTATGTATTTGACTTTGTATATTAGATATGAAGTAGCTTCTACTTCCACGTGAAAGAACTTAAGCCGTGACGTGAATGCGAAATAGAAAAGGAGAAATCTCATATGTCAAGAAGGCCAATCAGATGGAAGGACGTGCAAAGAATGCTGGGTCATTTTTAACTATTATTTTATGACGTAAAATGTAATGTTATTCCACGTTCAGAATTGGCTTTGAAGTAAAATATCATTATTGGAACAAAAATAAGGTAACGTTGAAGATGCCAGAAAGGTGTTGTAAAATGTGGTGAGGAAGAATGCTTATAAATTTTAGGAGGAATTTTGTGAGTTTGCATAAATATAATTCCTTTTTCAATAAACTTTAAAAATATATTTTTAATGAAATATTCGCATGATTTAAATTTTATGTTTATAATAATTCTACTGTTTTAATATATTTTTTACATTTATTGATAAAAATGCTATTTATAATG
The DNA here is from genome assembly GCA_037975125.1 of Latrodectus hesperus. Lineage (NCBI taxonomy): Eukaryota > Metazoa > Arthropoda > Arachnida > Araneae > Theridiidae > Latrodectus > Latrodectus hesperus. The sequence goes on from CM075850.1 coordinate 75,764,167, forward strand.
AGCTTACAGCATATTAGTTGTATTCATGATACGTCCACTTCAAATTTTTTGTAAAATAATATTTTGCTGCATAGATTCATTCGCGCATTGAGTTGCATATGTCAATATTTTTGAAATTTAGATTTTTCTACTTATTACATGATTTTTGCACTATTGTCCTAAATTTTTACATTTCTAAATGTAACCGTTTCTTATAAAGATTGAAATCAAAATGCTTGGCAAAAATTCCCTAACTGCAACAAATTTAAAATTAAGTCAGTAGTATATATCAAAATTCAATCAAAACTTTTACGATCAATTTTAACCTGCTATAAATAGTTAGTTATTTCAAGCCTTACAATTTTAATTTCACAACATGGCATTTTATCTGGTGTTCAAGGGGTGGTATTTTGTTCAAACTTATGGACTAGGATTGAGACCATTATTTTTCAGCATGTACTGTATTACTTAAATATTGAACTACATTCATAATTTGAGTTATGAGCTTCAGGCTCAGTAATTTTAATTTTCCCACTACGTATCAAAAAGATTGTTTCTATCTTAATCGATGGACAAGAATTGAGTGTTCAATACTTCAATTTATAGAGTCATAATTAGACTAATTAGTACAGCAGTATCAAGTGAATCTGTTTTACTTGTGAATTACGATAGAAAGTTTCAGTTTGTTTTTTACATTTATGTAGAAATCCGTGCCTTAACATTCATTGGCTTTTTAAGTTTATTTGTGTTCATAACATTTATGTAATAACATTTTCATTGTTTAAATAATTTATTTCTTTATGTCTTTACACTTGAATTGCAATAGTGTCTTTACTTTTTATAATTTTAAATTTATCGTTTTTTGTTTAAATTATTACATGATTAAAACATTTAAAATTTTTTAACCATGTAATACAAATTTTGTTTTTCAATAGAATCTAAATATAAGAACTTTAGAAATCTTTACTTTGTCTTATCTATATATATTCATTTTCGATTCAATAAACTTTAGATTTACTTATTTGCTTCCCATTGTTTTGAATTACTTTTAAATTTTTATTTTTATGGTAAACTAATTGTAATATGATGTACTTGGAATATAATATTTTCATTCTTTTCAATTTTGTTACTTCATAAAAACCTTTTTAATAAAAAATGCAATATTCCAATTTTGACGAAGATATTTAATAATTTTAATGAAAAAAGGACTTTTAAAATATCAGACTGAAATCTAACACGACACGGAAATAACTGTAATTCCTTAAGCTTTATGATAATTATTTAATTTTATAAAGTATTTACTATATAGAAAAGTGAGATTAAATAAGAATCAATAAATTAGACTGCAATTGACATTTATACCTTTTATGGCTAGATTTTTGTAGAATTTGAAATATTTTATCTTTTTAAAGAAAAGACTGTAAAATGTTGATATTCCTATGATTGTAATGTGTAGAAATACATGTGTCACATGTAAAATGAATGTAACGGTACCAGTGTTTCTACTCCTTTTGTCAGTCAGAAAAAAGGAATGGCATGTACCTACCATTCATGATAAATTTTGACATACTAGGAGTAAGAATACAATAAATAGTTCAATGAGTACCAGTAGCATTTTCAAATTAGATATGAAATTTTACAATTCGTTTTGAATTCAATAAAAATGGTCAGAGTTTTGAGGATTTAATCAAAATTTTACTCTTTTAGCAGAACAATGAAATGTATTTAATTTTATGCAACAGTGACATAACCTCATTTGTTCTCTTGTGAATAGTGATTTATATGAAGGTATAGTGTTATAACTGCCATTAAAATAATAAAATGTGAATGATGCAATACTGGTTTCATAATTTTTAATTATAACTATTAAATTAATCATATGTCATCAGTAAAAAAGCCAAAGCTTTTTCTGCTTATTAAATAACTTCAATCATTTGAATTACCGTCATCTTCTTTCAAAAAATGTATTATATAAAAATCTTCATTTAATTGAAACTTGTTTAACGTTTAATTGTTAGCAAATACTAATCTAACTTGAAGTTATAGAAGTATTTGCTGAGATGGAAATGTAACAATTTTGATTCGTATTTCACTGTTTTAACTATTACTTTATTACCTAATAATTTTACAGTTTTCTTTTTCAATGACGATTCAAAATATGTGTAATAATTTAATCTAGAAGGTTTCAGGATTATTATCATTATTCTTTATGTTAGGTACTCTAACTCTAATAAGCAATACCAAAACACATTTACATGATCAAAATTTCTTCAATAAAGTAATTATCCATAAAATAATCAATTTGAAGCTTATAAATGTATTTAAACTGCAGATTTTAATAAGAACATAAGTAAAAATATAAAAATGAATAAGAAGTTTTAATATTGATATTTGTGTTTAGACATTTTCAATTAAAAATGTGATTTTACCAATCCAGACAAGCAGTAGTTATAAAGAACATAGATTCACATTCCACTCTGTGAGGCAGAAATAAGGAATATACGAGATTTAACCAGAAATAATAAAGAGTTTTGAAAAGTGGATGAAAGGACCAAGTTGCACAATCAGATTTATTGTTTAGTAAAAGGCACTTAGAGAAAGTGCATACCTTTGCATAAGCTAACATCAGAAAAGTAAATAAGAAAAGTGCTTTCTCCTGAAAATTTCTGTTGTTGCGTTAATTTTGTCAGTGGCAACAAGGATTCTTGCCAAGATATCTTCAACTGAGTCAATAAGCATCTCGTAAACTAAAGATTTCATGTGTTCGAAGAAGAAAAATGTCCAGTATGTTGAAAACTTGTGAGCAGGAAGATTAAACCATAGGTCTGACTCATACAATACACGTGTGAGATATATGATATTGAAGAAATTTCTGACATTGATTGAAAAAAGTGCTGGGCCACCGTCTTGCATAGGCGATGTGTCATTTTATGTGTAGAATGGATTACAATAAATCGGGAACACATTTTTCAATAAGATAGGGTATGTTACGCCAGTCAAATGAGCTGGCTAGATGTGAGGGCCTACGGGGTGATCACCAAGAATATCTGACCAGATACTAATGGAAAATTTCTGCTGGTATTTACAAGGAGCAGTTTTTAGAATATTACAGAAATTTAGAATATTATAGAGAGACAGCTATTAGAATATGATACAATATGATTTCTGCCAAGTGCCCTGAATGTCAAAGTGAAGAAATTCACCCAAGAGTGGGTAAACGGCTCTTTTAAGGTAGCTATTACAATAAACAAATTAATTGTTCATGTTGAAAGGGATTTTGCTGCATGCTATTGTTTCGCTAAAAATAATGCATAAAATCATAGTCCATTGTGTTATTCTATATGTATATTGCTGTATAAACTGCACAGCGTCAGCACGTCGGTAGTAATAATTAGTGAGCATAGATTTCACTTTGTGCACATTGTAGAAGTACGTAATTGTTCATGTAAAATTCGTCGGAACACTTGCTTAAAAATGCCCACATCGTATGAAAATTTTCGTGTACTTATGAAAGAGCTGTATCAAAGTTAATCGAAACTCACTCGATTCCGTACTTGGCAAAGGTACATTTCAGGAACTTCCTGCATTGCCTTTTGAGGTGGTAAAAGTAAAGAATTCTGATAGTCGCCGATCAACACTGAAAAGGTAGGATGATTATGATCAAGAAGTGGTCACCTGTTGGTCGGATTGGAAACCGAAGAATTGGCAACCATTTCTTGTACACTCTTCATTTTACGCATCCATTTCTTTTTGCTCCACCGTAAGTGAGATGCATATATTCCAACTCCTTATACGTGTATCTCACTATAGTATTCATGCAAAGCTTCCGATGTCGATATATATAGAAATATATTTGAGAAGATGCAATGTATTGCTTAATAATTCATGATCTGATTGTAAGCCCAAACAAATCAGCAGGACATTAACGAATTCAAAGAACATTGAATATCCAAAATTCCAAATAAGAATTGAACCATCCTATCTATTTATCTATCTATCTATCTATATATATATCTATCTATCTATCTATCTATCTATCTATCTATACATATACATATATATATATATATATATATATATATATATATATATATATATATATATATATATATATATATATATATATATATATATATATATATATATATATATATATATATACGTGTGGATGTATACGTTTCATTAATTATAGAATTCATCTCTTTTGTTGATGGTTTGCTTATTTCCTTACATGAATGCTTAGCTTCAAATTATGATAAATGTCTTTCTATGAATACATAAATTAAATAATGAAAATAAATGAAATTTACAGTAAACTACAAAAACATATTTAAAGTTTAGCAATATTCTAAGCAAGGAAGCTTCATATCTTATGATAAATACGCTATTCAAAGAAGAATTTCTGAATATAATAAATTATTTCGCTTTGTCAGGCTTTTCTGTAACTTTTTATCCCATATATTTTATTTTAAAAATTATTTGATAATTTTGAACAATGCAAATATTAATGAAAATAAATACTCATAGGTGTATTAACATTATAAATATTCCATCTATCTGACTATAAAAATTTAGAATTTTGAAAATGCGAAAGAATTTAATGCTGAAGCAAAATGCAATAAAATATGTTAACATTAGTAACATTGATCTTTGATCCCGAAATGAATGATTTGTTTATACTTGTTGAATTGAATCTAATCCAAATTTAATTTCCTAAATGAGTTCCGGAAATGTTTTCCCACTCACATTTGTCAATATGTAGTACTGAGTGGCAGTTTTAGAGCATTTCTGCACCTCATTTCTACAGCCACGATTATCAAATATGCTTATGCTACAATTTGATCTCATGCGCTATTTGATGATAGTAAAATGTAGTGAAATAAATTCACGAATCATTTCCTTCTAATTTTATCGAAGTATAATTTGCATTGCATAACTCATGCTTTATGCACATATACTTCTAGTTTTTGTGAATGGATCTCGGTTACTATTGTACTTTCAAAAATGTTTTGACAAGGAAATTATTAATTTTTGACAAGGAACAAGATACATGTTATGCCTATAAGAATATACGAAAATGTATTAAAATTCTTCTAGCACATTAAATAAATTATAATAATTGAATAATATAGCCATAATATATAATATAAATAATGTAACCAAAAATTAATGCTTCAATCTAATTTATATTTTCTTCAAAACATCAGTTCAGACTAACACAAATAAGTAATTCCCATGACATTGAACTGGTGGACATATGATTAGTACTCTAGTTTAGGGGTCAACCGCTTATAGGTTCGATATAGACCTTAATCTTGGTAGTAATTTGGAGCCTACTTTAAACTACAGACAATTGTCTAATTAGCCTTCATGTTTAAAAAAATAATCATTGAACCACAAATAAGTTATTTCTTTAAAAAGTAAAAAAAAAAGCATTTAATGATATAGTCGTATAAAGTATATTTTTAATAAATTAAGGTTTATTTTGCAAATGAGACCCATTGATTAGGGTTTCCTTTCATTTTCTTTTACTACGAATTAAAGACATTTATTTCTTCGTTTGTATAAATTATTTTCTTAAGGTAATTATAAGGATGATAAATATCTCAATTATTCTAGAAAACGAGAAGTTCTAAATCATTTCCTTTCATCACAGCTTTCAAATTATCGCCTTGTTTTTTTCTCTTATGTAGAAAACTGAGAATTTCTTTTCTTTACTTTCAAAATGTACAGTTGATAAACGTGTGAAAAAATGAAACAAAGCATAGAAGAATTTTATTGCTTAGAATCCATTGTTTATTATTTTAATCGAATTGTTTATTGCGTTTAATTGTTTGATTCACCATAAAATTGAATTAGGTGTATTTGTATTATTTCAAGATTAAAAGCTCGAGAAATAATTTAACAACTCGATTGTTTAAAAAATAATAAAAATAGAAGCCACCCATGCAAAGTAAGAATTTCCCGAAAGTATTCAATAAATTAAAATAACTCATAATATATTCTATTAACATTCATCAGTATACATTATATTGTAATTGTTACTGTAGTTGGGATATAAATTGAAAATATAATTTATAAGAAAATACCTTAATATTGCAAAAATTTAAATTATCTAGATTTATATAAATCAATGAACTTTCTTTTCTGAAGAACACTTGCAAGCAAAAAATTCTCGAAAATATTACATAAATTAATTTATATTATCTTCTATGACATAGTTTCGTATCCATCATAACAAACTAGTTGATTCTGAAGTTGGTAAATATAAATTGAGAAAATAGTTTACGAAAATACTTTCATATTGTTGAAATTTATATATTTACGATCAATATAACTCAATTATAATTTTTTTCTCAAAACCAAAAGGATTTAAAATTAGCTATAAATAATTTATGGGAAATCTAATCAAAATTTCATTTTATCATAGAAAGAGTTACAAACATTAAGAATAATGAAAGAATCAAACACAACTAAAACATATTTGTGAGTTTTGGTCGCAGTTATCAAATTTTCTTTAAGCATGTGAGAACCTTTGTGTAGTGACACATGAAATGAATTAACATCCCAAGTTATTGTGCAAAATTAACATAAATACCTTTAATATTATGTAAAAAGTGATGACTATGATGTGAAAGTACCGAGAAAAGGAATAAAATTATATAATTTCAACTCAGAATGATTTATAAATTAATCATTTCAAACTCCAATAGCATATTTATTTCTCATGAGGTCATTTACATTATTCTCAATTACTCTACAATAAATAAATTATTTTAATTTCTTTTTCTGCTCGGTTTACAGCAATAAATTTATTTTAAACTTTCTCTTTAAAATAAAGAAAGCCTGAAGAACGAAGATATTCTAAATTCATGCACATAATTAAAAAAAATAATGACACTTTGAAATACTAAAACAAACACGCATATATTTGATTATTTTTATTATTTTGCACTCTTTTGTGTACAGCATTATAGAAGCTTAAACTAATTCTTAATAGTGACCTAAGTGCAAGCTTATATCATAATTCTGAGCTTTAGTTTCAAATAACATAAAGGGAAGTCAAATAAAAAGACAAAACCATTTAAATTTAAAACCATAGTATTATATATTTTTATCGACAAATTTCTTAAATGGTGCTAAAAGCATAATTAAACATTTTTCTAACAGTAGGCAAAAAATTTTCATAACCACCCGTTACGAAATTCACACTTTCTCTCTCTCTGTGTTGATATAAATATTTATCCTTAAGTATAAAAAAATCAACTACAGGAGAAAAAATTATGTCATTCTATGAGATTTTATGAGCGAAAATCATTTAATTAGTTAACCTATCCAATATTATATCTATTAAAGAGAAAGAATGGACACCTAAAAAGATACAAAATGCAACTTAAAATAAAATTTTAATAATATCATTCTTCTTTATAAAGATAAACGTTCACTGCTACATAATTAACATTGAAAGTAAAAAAAAGAGCTTAATACTTTATCTAATTAAAGCATTTTAGTGCTTGACAGATTTTGTTTATTATGTAATTTCAGAAAACTTAATTACTCTTAATTGACAGATACTTAACACTTTTTGCTTTTATTTTTATTTAAAAAGCTATTTTGAATTCGTGAATGTGCTTTACATAAGCCTTTACATCTTACATATAAGTAGCATAGCAATAACAAAAGGGAATATGAAACTAAAAAGAATAAAATTTTGTCAGTTTAATTTTTATCGCCCAACAGTTGCTCTCCTTATCAATTACAATCAATATATGAAATTAATATATTGATAGTAATGTTCACATCATGTGACAAATTATAGACAGGGCTTTAGGTACCAACATTAAAAACTTCAGATGCAACTATATTCATTAAAATATTTTATAAATGATGCATAGTCTTGAAAACCTTAAAAATGACAGGATTATGAAAAATTAATCATTTTCATAAGTATTCCGCTATTTTAATATAGAATATTTAAAATCTCATAATCTTTTTATAAAATCAGAATCACAGTAATCAGTTTTGTAAGGCCATTATGATTTGGAGTTACCATAATCAGTAGAAGAAAAACAAAGGCGTCAATTTTCTTAAGGTTTACGCAAACTTATTTTAATTCCCTGTCATTTTTGGCACATTTAGTTATTTTGTCACTACAAATGGTAGAACTGATGATATTTTATAGAATGGAATCCAGTGAGTACGTCATCATAAGTCCAAAATTTAGTCCATTCTCATAATTCAAAATCAGGCACTAAGCAGAAAGCCCATAGACTTATCCGGCAACCTTAGAAGTATTATATCACTAAGAAAACATTGCAATCACTAACTTTTTATGGGATAGCTACAATTAATTGAAATGGCCGATACTCAATTGTGGTGGTATAGAACTTGTTACTTGCTAATCATAAGAACTAATCATTACCCAACGAGATTTGTAAGTAAAATAGTGTCACCTCTGTTATCCACCACGTCCTATGATCATATATTAGAAATATACTTTTTTTCATCCTTGAAAATCTGTAATCAAAAGACACATTTAGCGTAATCAAACAACATAAACACCCAAAAATAATAATTTTAAATTATGATTGGTTTATTTAATTTATATATATCAATAAATATATTATTAAAGTGCAGTTTATTAAAAAAAGAAACATTTAATTATAAAATTAGTTAAATACACTTTTATAATGCATCTTTTGGATTTGTAACATTCTAATAAAAGAATTTCAAAATACATAAAATCTTACTACAATATAATTTAAATATTTAATTTTCAGAAATTCATTCTCTTTTGAAATGAAATGAATTATTTACCAATGAAAAATCATTATCTAAAAATATCCGGGCTTCATAATACCACACTTTCTGCCCTCCTTCCAAATATTTATGGTCTCATCTATTGACAGTAAGTCTACCAGACAAATAAATGAATAGACTAAGCTGTCTGAGATATCCCATTACCAGTTTTCAAGCTTGGAGTCCATTATTAAAGGAGGAATTCGAGCACAAATTACATTGCGGAAAATAGTGCTCCTGACAGATGACATGGCTAGAAGGACTAAAATTACCACTCGGCTGACTCACGTCTAAGTACACGAGATTTAAATTAAAACTTCTTTCATTAACTTTTGTAATTACTCGTCCACCTTGTGTGAAAAGTGTTCGAACTTCATTCTTAATTGGAAGTTACTGGAGAATACATTGGTGTGGTTCATTTATTTCTGCTTTACTTTCGCTGAATTACATCATGAATTAAGTACATTAAGCACCACCAAGTTGTCTTGCAATAATTGAGTAAGGTATTTCAATATATGATGTGGAATGCTTTAGTTGCGTGGCTGTTGATTTAAAGTTAACATATAACTGATATTTGAATAGTTTATATCATTAATGCTTGTGAAATCACTTAAAAAGTAACAGCTTTGTGGTCAAGAGAAAGTGCGAAATTTAAGTACATAATCCGTTTAATTTTCTTATAAATATTTACTCAAAATATTTATTTAAGAAAATACTATGTAAATTTGTATATTATGAGGAAAATTCATTTTTTAAAAATTATTATATATAAATAAAATTATATTTTTGTAGGCTTTTTGTAAGTATATAAAATCCAATTTATTATATTTTTGTGCAAACATTGTGCACACAGTTCGTGCACACATTTCAGAAATTATCGCTTTTTGTTATTTTTTTATGATAATTACAATAAAATAACGTAGCTATTGATGTACATCAAAATACATATATAGAAAAAATTAGATTTATCTAATAATATTTGTATATTTTGATATCAAGTGTGCACAAATTCCAATAATTTGAAATCAAATAAATGTGAAACAGCGATCGTTACTAAAATAAACTTAGATTACTGTTTAAATTGTAAAACTAAAAATGTTATATATATGCTTTCTCAAATTAAATTTTAAAAGTTATAAATACTTTACATGCTATCCATCCGGTTTATTAATAAATTCTGATGTCAGTCTGTTTCGACACTTCAAAGTATATGCATGTATGCATTCGAAATCTGCAATCATGGGAAGCAAAACAAAATTAAGTGTAGTAAGCCCTTAAATTGAGAGTAATTATTTTTCTCACACACTTCCTTAAAACATGTATAATAATTCTTCAATATAATAATATTTAAAATGAAAGACATATTATGTTATTTTAAATTTGCATATTGAATCGAATTCCTTAAAATGTTATTAAACTATAACGTAATTTAGTTAGATTTTAAATTGTGCTTTTGATATTTTAACTTGATTAATAGTGAAATATGCATTACATTTGTGAGTCTGTTATTAAATTATTCTTTATTTAAAATATCTTATTAGCTTTTGCTGCAATACAATTAAGGAAAAAACTTGTGAACCTTAAAAACTCGTTGAAATCTGGATAATGATGAACGTTTAAGTCAATTGTGTTCATATTTTCTTCCACTAACACAACAAGTAATTATTTAAGTAAATCAAATTTGTTCAAATTAAAAATTAGTAATGCAATAGAAGAAGAAAATGTTTAACTTTTGGCCAGCGAAAATAGTATTACTTGACAGTTGAGTAGAAGTATTGGAAATCAATAAGAGAAAACACTAAGGATAGTATTATCAATAACGGAAATAAATGTTTACTTACTTTAAAAGAAACACAAAATATTATACTGGACTGAATAATTAAAATATTATTATTTTTTAAGCATAATTCTCCACTTAATGCTTTCATTATATTTTAAAACAAAAAAAAATCGTTATAGTAAAAAATTATTGTAAAGAAAAAAAGTAATGCTTTTAAAACTTTTCTCTTTTTAGCACTTTACGCACTTTACTTTTCAAATCACTTCAAATGAAGCTTCATAAGTGTTGAGTTATTAAAACAATATAGGGTTCAAGGATTGTTCTTGTATTTTAAAAATTTTGTGTGCAACTGACAACATACTATTCATGAAAGATCAGTGAATAATTAACTATACATTAACTTAGTGATTAGGTTATTTTCTATCTTATATGAGACACAAAATTTAAAAATTTCATAAAATTGCAAAGAAATTGTAAATAGTAAATGTTCAAGGATAGGATTTTATGAAATCATTAAAAGAACTTTATTAAAATTTTCTATTATAATCTAGACAAACATGCTCAAATTTAAACAAGTATAAAATAAAGAAATTTATTAAAAGGATTCACAAATTGTTTTACAATATATAATTTTTTATTATTATTATTCAAATATTTAACTTTATAATTTTAATGAAAATAATAAAGGAATATACGTATTTATAATCATATTTAGACATGTGATTTAAAATATTATATATATTTGAAAGAATAAATACTTTAAATTTAAAAGCAATTATTCTAAAAGTGCCAAAAAGTCAAATTTTAGTTAACAATATTTATGGGACTTAATTTTCAGCAAGATAAATTTACAAATCTTATTTCTTGTAATAAATTATTTTGATCAGAATATTTTAATTTTATAAAGAATCGAACTGAAAATGACTTTTTTTAAAGTTTATTAATACATAAATCCTCGTATTAAATTATTAGTGAAATCATTGATAAAAAGTCAATGATTGCTTTGTTAATAATTTGAAATAAATTTGTTGAAATTTTTAAAATTTTTAAAATTCTATAAACTTGTTAATAATTTAAAAAGGCAATTTTAGAATAAGTAACTCAAAAAATTATTACTGTATTAAAATTCAATAAAAATGACTTAAAATTCGATTCCTGAAAAATATTTCTTGAATTAAATTAATGAAAATAATAATTTATAACTTGTGAAATGAATTGTTGGTAGTACTATGTTTTTATGCTGTTGATAACTGAGGGGAAGCTACTAGGATTTGTCCCTTTTAATATTACAAGGTGTGGAAATGGTGGCACATTTTACATTGGGACACTCAGTTGGTATACAAAAATGGCTCCTAAGTTGTGTTTTCGTAACTTAGAAGCAGGTGCTGAGCATAATAGCCTCAGACTCTCCTGAGTTTTGAACCTCAAAAGATATCATTTCACATGGAGGACATTGTGACTACAACACATTTATGTGCCTTTGATGGCTATTGTAAATATGACGGATCTTCTTGTTTGGGTCGGGATAGGAACAATTACATTTTGATAACATGAGCATATCCCCTAAGTAACCAGGCCAACATGACAGATTATTTTTATTTGATTTAATGTATTATATTATTATTTTTACATATTTTAACGGTAGTGAGATTTAAATAAATAATGCGATAAAATTGCTTAATTTACAGATACACTTGTTTGTCATTTGAATCTAAAGCAAGTTTTTTTTTAAAACTATTTGTTTCCAATAAAATTACAAATTTCGCAGGTTGCGCAAAAAGTTTTCTTACAGATTATTTAAAAATGTTTTTAAGATTTTGCCACTAATACTGATTATAGTGATTTGATATTTTTAATTAGAGTTAATAACTGTATAAATAATCAATTGTTTAAAAAATTTATGTATTTAACAAAAGTAATAGAAAAGTAAAATAATATAGTTTGATTAAGTATATTATTTGCATTTACTTTTCAAAATTATATAACATGATACTTTCTTTACCGAGATGCATTTAAAGTTTTTAAAAGCATGCTTATAGTCTTCAGTATTTGGGAAAATTAAGAGATGATTTATATTTTTTGTGAAATTTTCTATTGAATTAGAAGCTTTTTTATTTTGTTAAAATGGAAATTTTTAATTTTTTAATTTTTAATTTTTAATTGTAGTAAAATTTAATTTGAATTTCTAAAACTAAAATGTAAATTTTAAAACATACGAAGCGCCATATTTGTCTTATTGCTTTAACTTGAAGTATTACACAAATGCATACATTTTCCAACACCATATTAAAATATCAAACTAGTTGCGGTTTTAAAAATTGTGATTTTTTTTATTAACATAATTTGGAGATTTCATATATATTCGAAAACCACGTTTTCGAATATTTCTTTTTATTTCCATTTTTATACGGTGTCATTTGATTATGGATTTTGAATACAAAGTTTTAGAATATTTCATTATAAAAAAGATCATTTGAATTAAAAATGCTGAAAAGTTATTTTGCTCAGTTAATGAGAATATATATTACTACCAATTAAAAAAATTGTAAAAATATTGTAATTATTAGTTTAAAACTCTATTAATTAATGAAATTTTAAAAAAATTGAATCGTCCTTACCAATTTAAACTAATCATAAAGTGGGTGTTTTGTCTTAGGTTTTGCAATTTCATTTTTTTCGGTTCTATCGTCAACGTGTAAATGGCTTGAACCAATAGAAAACGGCTTCTCAAACCGATGTTTTGGTCCTTATAAAAGAAATCGTTTTATTAAGAAAATGAACTTCGACAATATTCTCAGACATTTGAAGGTGAACTTCGTCTTGTTTGCTGCCGCTCGAAAATTGCGATTATAAGGCAGGTAGCAAATTTGCCGACGCTGTCTCAATACAATGTGACGGGGAGGAAACAACATCTGACGTCATGGTAATTTAAACCAGTAATAATTATAATAAATTGATGCAGGCATAATCTCAACTAGAACGAAAGAAACAACCCCTTTATGGTTATAAAAATGGCTGAATTACCATTCTTCTGTTTTTTTTTTCTCTCAAATTTATATCTTCATTTGTTTTACTATACTCTCATCTGTAGGAATCCATGTGTCACTGTCTAAACATTGCTGTACATGGAAAATCTTCGTTTATCAGATTTTTTTTAATAGAATATGTAAGCTTGTTCTGTTACTTAAAAAAAACTGTTTCAATAGAAAGTTCAATTTTCCACAATTTCGTTTAAATTTGTGTTTTCTTTTTGTTGTATTTTGAATGAAAATGTTTGACTAACCAAATATCAATCGTCCATTTCATTTTTTATGTTCCTATTTCGAAGATCGTATTAACTTCATTTTGCCTTATGTTCTAGTTAAATGGATTTAATCATTACCAGCTCAATATCAGTCTCAGTTTTAGATTTTTTTTCAATAATTGAAACAATTTTACATGATATTGACCATAGTGGTAATATCTTACTTTTGCAATGAGACATCTGAAGATATAAAACCTATTATGTGGATCTTGGTGTTCCTATTGTTTCTAAATTAGGAAAAATATCCACAAAAAGCCAAGTCCTACAAAACTTAAGTTTTGCTTATTCTTTGCTTTTAAAACTTTCCGGCATTGAATCTGTTTCATCGACATAAGGCTTCCTCTGTATCACATAATAAACAAAAGCTATACCACATCTCTAATCACTCCATGAAGAATACTTTTACATAGAAGGTCTAGATCTAAATTAAAGAGATTAAAGAGTACAAAAATGATGTCCATTTATGTTCTATCTCTAAATACATTACTTTATTTTGATTTCACATATAAGAATATCCGTATTTTTAAAATTCACTAATAAATGCTAAATAAACCGAGCTTCCTATTTAATTTCTGCATTATTGTCACAAAAATCCTTTTAATAATTATATAAATTGAGAATCTTAAGGACCTTACAAATATTCCGTCCCTGTTTACTGAATCAGTTCAAAATAATAGTTTTTACGTAATTTTTAGAAGATAATGGAAATTTGTTTGAATTTCACATTAATCTAATATGAAACTATGCTTTTTGGAATTGAAGTTCTTGAATTACCACGATAAAATCCATCCTTATTACTATAGAATAACTAAAAACACGTATTGCATATCTGTTTTTTAATTGCGTGTTTTTTGTGATGAGTATATGTCTTCCTTTGTATATTCTTAACAAATATAACAAGTGTGTTTCTAGAAATCAATAATCTACGGTGTATGAAATTATAGAAGCCTTCAGTATTTAAGTTTTCTTCTTGATAAGAAAAAATTAAACTTTTAATATCAGAAAAATGGGTTCTGTCGGAATGAATGTATGTTACATCTTCTATCTTTGATGTTTCATATTTATTTAGAGTTTATTTATTGTGAAAATGTATTCTGTGTCTCATTAGAATTTCATTCTAATTGAAAAAAAATTAATGTTTTAATTTAAAAATATGCTGTTAATAGTTTAAGTTGTTTTGTTTCTTTATTTCAATGCAAACATTGAATTAATTGGATGCAATTATTTGATTTTCGTTGCTGTGTAGTTTGAAGTATACTATAATTCGTTAGATTACTTGATAAATGCCTTACTAATAATTATACCTATCTACAAATAGTTTGAGAAAGTATAACATCTTTGAACAGTTTGGTGTTTGTGAAAATATGTGAATTTTGCATACTTGCCTTTGATCCTTTGTAAGGAATTTTCAATATTTAAACAACTGTTTTGTGATTCAATCGCAGTTCACTCGCGCCAATAGTAAAATAAATCATCTTCATATTATTCAACAATCATAAATTTAATCAGTTATTATTTATAAGTCTGAACATCATATGTGAAGGTATGGTGCACTAATGTATATAGGTGAATAAATACTGAATTTATACTGATACATGTAAAATGTGTAATGCTTAACGGATCTATAGAAAACAGCACAATAAAGCCAAATATTTTGCTGACGGCATAACTATTCATAAAAAAAGCAGAAAGCTAGTTTATATCTCTACTTTTTCACTTGAAGACAACAATTTTAACAAATAATCGCTATTAACCAATCATATAGCTTTAATCACAATATTCGTATAGCAATGGCTTACCCACATGATGACTCCCTATGCAATAGACCATCATTTGCGTCCCTTGTGCCATAAAGGTGGATTTGAGAGTATCCTACCAAATTATCAGTTCATTTTAAATAGATAAATGTAATTACCTCATTGAAATAATTTAAATGCAAACATAACACTTGATATACACTGATATGTAAGAATTGTAATTTTAAAGAACGAAACTGCAACATTATACGTTATCATTGACTGAGAACACAATGATTTTTGTCTCACAATCAATAAATTTTTATTTAATCACCGTGATCTATTAAAATAATTCAAATAATCGAAATAAAATTACTCATAATACATAATGGTGGCTGAAATTTAGAGAAAAACTAATACTCTAATATTACAATTTTTCTTAAATATTAATACAGAAATTATCTAGTAGTTTAGTTTTGAACTTATTTGTGAATAAAATCTATGAATATGATCTATGTAAACCATAAAACGTAGGACTACTATAGAATTCCGCCACTATGAGTTGTACCGTTGAAAATCACTAGGTTCAAACGCCTGCTGCGTTTCACCGCAATAAGCACCTCATATTGCCAACCTGATGAGTTAGGGAAGCTATAAATCACCCTCCCAAAATTACTAGCTTCATTTCTATGGATCAAATGCGTATCATCCTAATGGTGAGACATTAGGACTTGGAAAGATGTTTATCTTGCACTGCGCGAGGGTTAAAATTAATCACTAGTAATTTATAAGAAAATGAGTGTGAAAACCTCTTTTGTGAAAAATTTGTGTTTACTATTTGAGTGAATGTTGTTTAATACTACGATTGATTTGTTGTTAAATAATATTCTTCGTAAGCTAAAATAATCCAATACTGATATTTTAAGAGCTAAGCGAATTAAATTAAGAATAAATTTCATTGTTGTGTTTTCTCATGTTACAACAATTTCTGATAATTTATTGAAAAATGTAGTAAATTATCGATCTAATGTCAAACCAATAGGGAAAAAAATTAAATTTTTGACTTAGATTATAATCAAGGTCTTAAAATATTTTACCGCGCGCGTGTGCTCATTTAACTTTTAAATCATATTTAATCACTTAAATCCTATTAGCTTTATCTAAATTAAACTGCATCAATTCCCTCCGAATTGGTTATAAATTAAATTGGTATAATTCACTGATTCTCTCATCATGGGCTACATCAAGTATGAAGAAGAGCAACTAAGAAATTATGATTCACATAAATAAGGATTTAAATTATTTAAATATCTTTAAATATTTTTGTTGATAAAAGACTAATCTAAAAAAATTAACTAAATAAGACTTTAAAAAATGATTTCACTTGCTTTTTTGTAAATTCAACTTGTAAATGATTAAAATATTTTATAACCATTGCAATTCTATATAATTTGATTTCAAATATTAAAACTTTAAACAAATGTAAATGCTTTTTTTCTAAGCAATGGAAAAGAAATTGAAAATATTTTATAAATATCAGATTTTCTGTTGAATGCAAAGTTTGACAAGGAAGCCACAATCATTCTGAAAGAAAATGTATTGAATTACCAGACAAAAGTCTTCGTTTCACCATCTAACCATGTTTTGATTAAAACTCGTTGTGTCAATTATCTCATGTTATAATGTTATGTCAGTATTTTTTGACACAGGTGCCGTATAATCCATGATTCCAAATTCTGAATTTTTTTTTGGCGATGAAGAAATGTTGCCAAGATGACGTATCGTGACGTGCGCGATGACGTAAATACTAGGGATACCGAAATAGAATTTTCTGCATAATTCTTATAGGTCTCCATATGTATGACATAGTAAAAACAAAGCTGCCAGATACATAAGAAAATCCGCCAAGAAGTCGCCAATCTCAGAATTTGGCACGTGGATTATACGGCGTCTGTGCCCTATTTTTTAGAAACCCTAATTTTCGCTTGACTCAGTTATTTATAAATAGAAAAAAATATTTTAACGATTCAAATTGTTCTATCACTGCAGACAAAATTCTTATTTCATAGTTGTTTTATAAAAGACACTTTGATTTTTGTTCTTATATTGTTTTTATTTTCGCTTTCAAGAGTGATATAATTTACAATAAAACTTTTTATTTCATTTATTTTTAGGAAAATATTTTTTTCTTAATAATAGTAACCCGATTGTCAATTACAATGAGAGCTGTATGATTAAATTACATAAATAACAAAAAATAATTTAATTCATTTATTCTCATATTATTTATTTTAAAATCTGAATGAAAATTTAAAGCATGATTAAAACAAAACTGGAAAAATTTCTGTAATCGTCATAAACTTAAAAAATTCATTAAAATATTGTAAAAATTTAGAATTTGTTTTGTAAATTTTTGAAAATTGTAAATTTTGCAATCAAAAACTTAGAATGCAAAGTTGACAATTTATATTCCATTTATACTATTTAGGAATTTTTTTCCTTCCATTTGACATACAATTTAAATTATTTGCAATTGAGATTTTCAGTCCAATGAAAAAGTTCAGAGATGAAAAATTATTAGTTATTTGTTACTTTATAAAATAATAAAACAATAAAAGTTTAAATAAAAAAACTTTAAATATTTGATCACACATTTTCAGTGACAAACAGCATTTGATACATTCTAGAAATTAATGCAGATTGCTTATTAAGAAAACTAAATAATACTGCTAAAACCTATGAACAAGGAAATTTAATTAGCATTGTAACTGAAAGTTAGATTGTTAGATATTTTTAAAATTATTCATTTTTTGATTTTTTTTATGTTTATTTAATTTAATCTCTTGATTATATATATATATATATATATATATATATATATATATATATATATATATATATATATATATATATATATATGAAGAATTATATACATATATGATATATATATATATATATATATATATATATATATATATATATATATATATATATATTTTATTTTACAAAATATTAAACAAATAATTAAAATAAAATATATAAACACAATATGCAAATTTGAACAGATTTTAATATTTTTTAATAATGCGAATCTTTTGTACATGCTTGTATTTTTTGTTATTTGTTTTGTACATGCTTTCCAGTTACTACTCTAGTTATGTAAAAACTCAGTGTTGTATTATAAACATTTAAAAAGTTTGTATTTATATTCTAAAATGTTTCATTTTTTGTTTCTTTAGACAAATATTCATTCTATTATTTTGATTAAATTATTTATGTATATATATATATATATATATATATATATATATATATATATATATATAAAATTAAATGATAAATATTATATATTTAAACAATAAAAAGTATTTAATACGTCGTTTACAATAAAAAACATATAAATATTATATATTTTTTATTGTAAACGACGGTACTCTAAATACAAACAATGCTGCTATCATAAAAAATAATTTGTTTATGTTGTTTTTAAAACAAAATGATAATCTGTTGTGAAGTAATTTATTTCTCTAATTATCAAGGGTACTCTTACTTTCGCGTTACACTTTCTAAAATTTCCTGTCATTTAATCATTAGAATATCAGTAAGCAGACAAATTTTACAAACAACCAACACAACAAACTTTCTAAATATATTTACAATAGTAGATGTTCACACAATAACTATTTGCTTTGTAAGATTTTTAAAATACAAATAAAGGAAAAGCGAAACTTGTCTTCATTAGAAATGCAAAAAATTCCTGCGACGAAAGCTTTATTCTAATGACGTCATTAAAGGAAAGTTACAATCGCCAAAAATCGATGAAATCGTTTAAAATTCTAATTAAATCAAATCGACCAAAATAATTTTTCTGCTAATTTTTCAGTTTCCATTATATTGCAGATAAAAATATCCATTTCTGTGTATAAATTATGAAATAATATGATTTATTTAAAAGGATAAAAAGTATTTGTTTTAATCAAAGATAAAGAATATTGTAGAAAAATAAATCATTTGCAGCAATAGAAATATTTTTTGATCTTTTTTTCTTCTTGCATATAAAGAATTGAGTTTGAATCAATAAAAACTGTATTAAGCTATACTGCTTACTGTCTAAAACTATTTACAGTATTTGCAATGTATTTTATATCTTTTAATCCAATGTGTTCTTGTACTACTTAAAAAATTATTAGAAAACAGAAAATTATTTCAAATACATACGTTATGGACTGCAAGAAATATATATAAGATTTAATAAAATCATTATAATTTATCTATGTTTAAAAATATTATTATCAATTAATACGAAAAGAATGCTTATTATTTTCAAATATAACCAAAATATTGCTTCTGAGCTTTGTTCCCCTTAATTCTGGTAACCAAGTTAATTGGTTCCTGTATAGTAGAAAACTGATTCACATTTGAAAATATTTCTGCTAAGAATATCGTATTAAAGAAATTTAATAACAGTATGACGTATTTTTTCACCAATGAATTTAAAATGAAAAATTCAATTTATGAGAAAGATTTATAATTTATTTTATCGAAGGAAAATAAATATTTGTTTAACAAAATGATACTATTTTATGCTTAATGAAAAATAAATAACTTTATAATTTCATTTCTTTATATTAATTTTGATTGATATGTCTTAAATAATCTTCAAGTACATTCAAATTAAGTGTGAAATCTAAATCAATTCTTAGTAAAATCTCCTGAAATCTAAAGAAGTATCATGAATATGTATAGATGTATATTTATCGCTTTTAAAATTTATGATTTAATTGTAAATTCCCAATAATAATCTTATGATTACTAATTAGTGCACTATAAATTATTATTACTATATGTAAGGAGTACCTTTATATATCATAAAGAGTTTACTACTAATTAACTATAAAGATTTACTTTACGCTTTACATAAATTATAAATTAAATGTATTTATACTTATTTATATAGAATTATCAATTAGCATTCATTATTAATATATTATATTCATTATGTGTCTTTTTTTCTTTAATTTTATAGCGTAGGATACATTCTTATACATTTTAAGTTTTATAACATTAAAAGTTGCTTTTATGACTGTGTATAATAAATATCTCTGTTCCCACAAAATATTAACTTAATCTAGAAATTGTTATTTAATTGCAAAAATATATAACTCTAGTTAAAAAATAAACTGAAATGATTTCTTGTGAATTTCTAATACAAATTCTGAGTCCAGTTTAATATTTATTTTTAACTAATTAGGTTATTCTATTATTTACTATTTCTAAACAAAAAAAGAAGAATTAACTATTGTTCTTTTTTAAAAATTAAAATTTGTTTTTACGGACTCTAAAGTATGTCTTTTCTAATTCAGATTATAACTCTTAAACATCCGCTTTCTTTTTTAATGACAAAATTATGACTTTATAAAGTAATAAATTTTATTTTAGAAATAAATATAAGTTAAATAAGAAAAAAAATTAAGCATGGAATTTTGTTTTGGCTTTAATGTGACAAAAGTATACAAACAATCTAACTAAAAATACATAACACCTTACATCATATTTTCTGATAGATATAGATGGTAATTTTTCTCTATAAAATTCTTCTTAAAAACAAACATTAATTCTATTGGAATATATTCGACAACCAATAGCACTGATAAGGGGTAAAAGTTTCATTGTTACTTTACTGTATTTATTTTCCTTGGAACTTTCATTTGCCCTCTAGACATTTACATATTTTCAATGATCCTCGATAAAAATGAATAGATAAGCAAACTGAAATGATGCGCAGTTAATATGTAATAAATTTGTAAGTTTATTCTTGATTACAATTCATTAACACAGTTTATATTGACCCGCTAATTGACTTGTTTCAAACATTCCCCTGTGTTCGATATCCTAAACCACTTAGATAAATTATTTGGTAGGCCACAGATGCTAGGTTATCGTCCCTTATTGTATATCAAAATCCGAATCACTTCAAACAGCCACTATCAACACAGAAAGCCAACCAATCATTGAGCTGAACACTAGAATGCTAATTATTCAAATAATTTAAATTATATTTTCAGCATTAAACTGGTACATTGGTAGATTGGAATATTTCATACAGCATTATAGTTTAAAATTGTGAATTTATAACTTATTTTAAGTAGTTGAAATTTTATTTTAATTTACAATAGTTATTTTATTTGCATACTTTACAAAGTTTTATTTTCATTAGTATTGAATATCAAACATCAGAATCATATAAATCATTAATAACTACATTTTATTTGCGTGAAATATAAATAAAATATATTAAAATGATATTACTCTGGAGAATTTTGCATCAAAAAAGTTCTTAGAAGAGAGAACTGAGTTTCAAGTCGGAAAGCTAATAAAAATATACACCCTTCTTCAAGTATCCTTCACTTTTCTAACATTCTGAAGCAGTAATGATTATTACACCACTGGGAAATGTTACTTTCTGCCTTGAAACATTATTGGTAATCATTCCGATGAAATAGTTTTGAACAGCAATTATAGTTAAAGATGGAATTCTTGGAGGCAAACACACTTATAAATATTAATGTGGAAATTTATTTCCTTATCTGGATAGAAAAAATATGCATTAAAACATTTCAGTAACATTTCTTTGAAACAAAATTGTTGTTAGGGACTTTAAACATTCGATGGAATTTTGTATTTTTTATTCGAAATTGCTTTCGGGAACAATTTCTAATTCAACGGCTGTATTCTTATTTTAGATACATTTCCTAATAAATCTTCTATGAAGGAATAGTATTCCGAACATTTAAGAATTTTTCGGTAACTCAGTAACTTTATAAAACATTGAGACTATTGATAAAGTTATTTTATTTAAAAGATAGATGACTTTTCTTTTACATAAAAAGGAATTAAAATATGCTAATAAAGATTTTTATCAAATTGTAATGATTGTAAGAAAATTTCATATTTGATTTTAAGAGTAACATATTAATTGAATTGATTGATAATATATAATCTTAACATTGATTAATAATAATAAATAATTGAATTGATTAATAATATAATCCGCTTTTCTAATAAATTTGATAAAAATCCAGGCACATCTATCTACTTGCATATACTGTTACAATGGTAATATTCTATTATTTTATGGATTTTACTCCTACTAAAATTTAATCTCTCAAGAATTTAAAGCTCATATTATGAAAATTTCTAGTATTTTATTAATTTAGCATTAGAAAATTACAATTAAAATAATAATTTAAGTTCATAAACATTATGGTAATATAAGTCCCCTTATCGTAAGAAATATACTTTTTTGTTGTATTTGTTAATTTGTTCTTGAATCAATCAGCTGTATAAAAATGTATTTACTACTAATGCAAAATAGGTGGAAAATGTTAAACCTGCTGCAAAAGTGTCAAGCATGTTATATTAATTCTTATGTAACACAGCATTTTTTACAATGAAGTTAACAGATATTAATAGTATTGTTGTTTTCCACTAAAATTTTTTTCATTAGCTCTTAATCATCAATTGGCTTTCTGTATTAAACTGCTTTGGAGTGAATTAAAAAAGTTAATATTTTTCTACATTTTGAGATCTTAATAAATCTTCTATGTTTTTAAACTGTATCTAGTTTATCATATTATGATACATAATTACCGATATAAATAAACTGTAATATTGTAATGTTGTATTTAATTCAAGACGAACAATCTCTTGAAACGTGTCAAATCTAGTTCCATACTTTACGTATTTCATTTAGTTTTGTTGGTTACTCTCTGTTGTTTATTTATTATATATTATTATAATAATATTTGGTCAATTTAAGTACATACTAAAAATTGTCAGTGGGTAATTTACTAATTGAATAATGGTGATACTACACACTATTGTTATTTTTATATATATTTTCTTATTAATGTATTAAAATTATCTATACATGAATTTGACAACTCGTAGCTAACCGCATAAATCCGAAAATACTTCAGTATCAGTAAAATATGATATGCTGGACAAATGCCCATAAGCCTTTCGAAAGGAATTTGCTTATTGAGTGGTTCATGTTCAAGTGTCAAAGGTATAAATTCTAGAATATTATAAATCATTTCAAGGGTCAAATGTGAATGCAGATGACATGGCGTACACACAGAGTAAGCATGTTGTGCATAGTAACAACTTTTTCTTGTTAACCTAAGTGGTCAAAATTGAACCTGAAACTTTCTACACCAAAAATCATGGTCGGTCTTATGATTAGATCTCAGTATACTAATGTAAGCTATATAATGATAAATTGAAAGAAAGGGTAAAGTGAAATAAATATGATAATTACTTCTTTTTCCTCAAATGCTGTATTTATCAGTTGCCGCAAAACTAAATTTTTTAAGAAAACGAAACTATTTCAAATATTAATCAAAAAATTCATTTAATAAAAATGATATTAAAGTATTAAATCCAAATTTGCTTTTAAAATATCAGAGTTTGTTGGGAACATAATTTCACTTGCCATGGAGAAACATTGATTAATACACTCACATGAAATGAAGCTAAGCTCATGTGATTTTTCCTCACAATTCATCAATTATCAATGAATGCTGTTTTTGTACGCAATTTATTCATCTTAATGTATACTGTCTCAAATTGCAATTTCAAAGATATTGAAAATATTATCTGTAAATTAAATATATTTTGCTATCAATCTAGTATTAAGTTTTTATGTGAGCATGTTTATATAAATTCCTTAACTAACTTTACATTATGCTACTCTATTTACTATATTAAAAAACAAAGTTTGACTTAAATTTAGTTTGAACAAAATAATTTTTAATTTTATATACGATATTTAAAACGCAATATTAAAATGATTATTTTAAAACTAAAATTTATTCAATTTTAAATTCAGAGTAAATCAAAATGAACTGAGAATATCAATAAATAATAATATATATTATATTTCTGTAATTATTGAATGCACCTTAAAATAATAAAATTGTATATTTTTGTCTTCTATGTATATAATTACTCTCTTTTATAAAGTTATCATAAACAAGTGTTTTAAATAAGAAGAATGTTAATTTAAGTATATTGAGTACTTCAACTAAAGAGTGTTGTAATGTTTTCGTATGCATAAACTTAGTAAAAAAAGAGAACAAATTTAAAAAAAAGTGTTAGAAATCAATTATTTATAGACATGTTTATTATTATTTAAATAATTAGTTTCTGTCGTTTGAATCAGGAGAAATAAAAATTTGACACGATTGTTTAAAATCACGAATTTTGAAAAATAACTCTAAAAATATGTGTAAATTAAATTTCTAAAAGTTATTAATGTGCGAATGACTGAAAATGAATATAGAAATATTTTAACATTTCTCTTTTGTAAATGGGTTCATTTTATTTAAATGTATTCAGTTTATTAAATATATCTTAAAAACAACAAAACAGTCTTTATAATTAAATAGTAAAATTCTTTAAAATAGTTTGAAACTGAATAAATTGGGTTTTTTTTCTTTAAGATCCATTGTAACATTTCAACTTTTGGTTTAAGAATTATGACGATTATTTTAAATTGAAAGTCTTTTTGGGAATCAAACTTGTTAATTTTCAATGTCTGTTACAACCGAAAAATTGAAATGATAATCAAACTTTATAACATACACATTAAAAAATTGACAAATCTTAAGCGCATCATAAATATTCCAAATGTTAATTAGTTGTTTCTTTAAATAATTACAAATACAATTTCTAAGAAAACAAGTTATGATAATGATCATTATTTAATAATTAAGTAGCTTTTTTACATTAATAATTAAAAAAAATTATTATATCAGTATTTATTTGTAACTTGCACTTATTAATACTTTATCATTATTTCTTCAAAGAGTAACTAACTTTAATTTTTTTTGATTAAAACAAAAAACACACTTTCATATTAAACACTAAAAACAGGCAAATACATATTAAAGAAATAATTTTTTTTTTCAATTCCAAATAATATCATTTTTTTACTGAATATATTGATGTTATTTGGAATTTGTGCTGTTAAAGATGAATTTTAACACTTTTTTTCTGATATTAAGGTCATTTTTCATTTTTCGTTCTTCCAAAATCTCAAATCTAAAATTTGTCAGCCATCATGTTACAACCCACTGGACAGGAAATGTGAAAATTCCAGATTTTATAGTACTTTTTAAACTATGATTGTCTAAGTCTAGACATCACCAGGGAAAAATTTAGTAAGAAGATAAATAATTTTTTTCTGGAAAAGGAAAATAGAAGAAAAAAGACTGAAAAGTAGGCAAAATATTGCCTTACGTGAGAGATGATGCTTTAGTGAAGTAACGTCATTTTTTGTTTTACATAAAAGACTAAAATCCTAAGTATCCTATTTTGGTACCATTCTTCACATAAAAGCAGAAATAATTCAGTTAGTGATACTTACTTTTCGGTCTGAAGTCTATAGCTTTGTCTTTTTTGAAATATGCAAGCAAAACAAAATTGAATTTTGGAAATGGTTTATAGGTTTGTTGGTAATAATTCCTTAAGGGAGAGAGACTGTCACGCAAAGTAAAGATATATATGGAATTTGCAGTTTCTTGGCATTTAGTTGAATATTATGCAAAAGTTTGAAGCTTATGGGTGCCTTCACGTAATTTTTATAGGAATTTATGGCAACGATTTACAAATTTAGCATGGACACTTTCCCAGTTTTAGTGTATATATCTGTGCAATATTTATAAATATTGCCGTTGAAGAAGATACTTTTTAAGCATATAGTTTTCCAAAAGATTATTTTTTTCCCTATTTCGTGATACAATTTTCTTAAGTAAAATTTTATGTAACAAATGTTTAAAAATATCGGAACATTTTATGAACTATATGGGATGACTATTGCATTTCTCTATTTGCATAACGGTAATTGTATTTTACCTCACAAAATTCAATGCTTCAGTTAATGTGAATTTTTAAAAAATATTTAATAAATAAAATATTTAATAATTTTTAGCAAATCTATTCTTTACCTTCCAAATAGTTGACTAATATTGTATATATGTATGGCGACCTTTGTAAGTATACATTAGTTAAGCTTCTAAAAATTATCAATATAATGTTATTTTTGTTTTGTTCTAAATATAACATGTAACACATTGATCATTCAAGCTTCAGCGTTAATAATTAGATTATGTGGACTCCACAGATAAATTTAAACCTTTTTGAAGAGTCAGAATTCGAACTCATTATCTTTCGATAAGACCCTAACTGACCAGTCCACATCGACTTTTCATAGATTTCGTGAAGGATTTGTTATAAAAACTGTTTAAACGCATCCACAACTTTAAAGAGATTTCTCGATCTTTTAGATTAAGCTTTATTCCATATGCATTGTTTTTTTCAAAATAATTTTTTTCCAAATTATGAAAAAGTTCAAAGTGTTATCACTATATGGTAACAATGATAACCACAAAACTATACATATAGGAGATACATTATCTTCCATCATCACAATCTTGAGTATTTAATACTTACTAATTTGTGTTTTAGCGAAAGTATTTCTTAAAATGTAATTTATTTTAATAATGTACTTTTTATTGTGTGTGAAGGATTTGTTTAAGGGATGAAATTTATCTATTTGAATGTTGAAAAATTAGAGCACATGTTTTTGAGAATTTAGTTTAAAATTTGTTTTAAATCGTTAAAATGTTCATTTCTGTTTAGCTAGAAAGTTTTATATATTGAAACGAGAAAAAGCTTAGAAAAATATATTTGTTTTGATTATTTTGGAATTTTGTCTGAATTTGTCACTTGTTTTCAATTCATTTACATTTTTATACTTATAAATGGATTCCAAGTGTTGTATATTTTTAATTAAACTTATATTTTGATATTCTTGAGTATTGTTGATGTTTTACGATTATCTAATATACATTCTTTTTTTTTTAAAGAAATTTATGTTAATGGGAGTTTGCGTATTTTAAGTAAAACTCCATTGCGAAAATTATTTAATTAAAGTTAAGCAAATTATTTAACTCAAAGTTCAAAATTTCAATGTACTTATTATTTTGAAAGAAAATTTTTTTTTACTTAAGTTAATAATTTTTTATCTACATTTTAAATAAGGAAACATTAAAAATAGTAAACTATTTTCAATAATACATTTATGAGTTTCAAACAATTAAAACATTTTTGAACTATCCCAATTAAAAGGTTGCCCTAAGACCCTTAGTTCAAATATTGCGCTAAAAATATTATAGAAAAATTCTACTTTTATCCTTGCTCCGTACAATTTTTAATTATTCTGTTAAGTTTGAACACCTTAAAACTATAATTATTAAACAATCATTTTTAAAGATATTTTACAAATGTATTTGTCAAATTATAACTTTCTTGGAATTTTTCCTCTTCCGAATACTTGTATTTTAATAGAAATAAATAATGTTTATTTTGTTTGGTCTGTGGTAAGACTCCTTAAACTTGCTTAATGTTTTATTATCTCCCATTGAAAGTTTTAAAATTTTAATTATATTAATATTATCAAAATTACTACCTTATTTTAATTATTCGTTTATGTTACTTTTCGATTTAGTTATAGAACCCACAAGTAGTCAGTGTTCAGGGCACTTGTTCTGACATTCAGATTTCGAACCTGATGAAGTTTTCTATCTACAAAGCAATGAAGATTGATTACTTCATAAGGTCCAAACGTTTTACATATTTAACCCATTTGATCCCTTCTTGACATATTTGTCTCACTGATAATTTTAAACAATCTTTGTGGATAAGTAAATGGGAAATTGATTACAATAAAGGTCCAAATAAATCTCTGTAGACACATTCATAGTTTAGCATAATATAATTATATTTTACCTGACCCCTTAGAGCCCTAAATTATCTTAATTTTGGAAAAGAAATAGATTGATACTGAAAGGGTTAAAAAAAGATCTTATTTGTAAGTTATATACTTTAATATTTTTTTATGAAAACTTATTTATTATTAAGAAAACATAATATGACATATCATTTATATTCTATTTTAACAATATACACAAAAATCAACATTGTTTTATTTATTTTATGATTCTAATTTTTATATCGGAATAAAAAAACTGTTAATTTTGAAAAGGATTTGAAAATATAAATGAAATTATTCTTCTCAAATTTCTCCGCTTATGACTCTAAACTAAAAAGAAAAAAAGAAAACTGTCAACTGTGTAAAATTATTAAAGTGTAATTTTAATAACCATATATAATGATGCTTTATCTCAAAATTATCTTCTTAACATTACTCCTGTGCTATTTTTGTTTAATAAACATCTCTTCAGATAACAATAAAAAATTTATTTATTTACTTATATTTTTATATGCAGAACTTTTATTAGGTAAAATATTTCTTAGAAGGTCATTTTTTAACAGACAGCAAGAAAACATAACTTTCTGTGATGTTAATATTTCTTGGTTAATTTTTCCATAAAATTAACAGAATTTAGCAATAGAATCGAAAAGTAATCAGCGTTGTTAGCATTTGTTAGAAGGTGCTCTGACATAGGGCTTTTGTAACTAATGAAGTAATCAATCTTTAAGGCAGCTGAGTATAAATGAGTATCATCTTATCATTTTAGAAAAGGATTATAAGCGTTTTATCATAAAGTGAAAAATTCAATTGAGGAAAAGTTATAATAAGATAATATTAAAAATATTCAAATTTTAAATGTAAAATGTTGCACATTATTTGCTAAGAAACTGTCATGAAATATATGAGATTATTTGTTTACAATATTAGAAACCACTGTACTACTTATTTTATTAATGGGATAAGTAATTATGAAAAAATTCTTTAAAACAACTGATGCACAGTAAATTATTAAAATATTTATTTTAAATAATTTAAAACAAATAATTATGTAACTTGTGACTTAAATTAATATGCTTAGTTATTATGTCTTTGAATATGGAATTGTATTACTTCAAAATTTTTCTGTATGAATTTTAACTCTTTTGTTAAAATTTAAATTTTGAAAAATAAACAAAATGTAATAAAACTTAAAAAAATTTAAATATTTCATGAAACATGTGTTAACGCATTAAAAATATTTAAGCAAAAATAATGCTTTTGCTTTAATTTTAAGATAAATAATAACTTCTTAATTTATGAACGTGAATTTATACGTATATGCATTAAATAAAGATTAAACTTGTTTTTATTCTGGTATTCACGTAGAGCCTTTTGTTTTTTAACAAAATGAACCTATGTTTGACCGAGGAAGGAATATTTTTAGTTAAAATGATTCATTAAAGATATCAGAAACCAGAAGAAATGCTCAAAATGTGGTCTATGGCTTTTAAAAATAGGTCAAAACAATCTTCAAGCATGTTAGCAGCATTAATTGAAACGTTTGTGAACCAACAATTTTACTGATTGATTCATTCTTGCTGCTCTCAGGAATGTTGAATCCGAAATGCATGGTTTCAGCAGGAGAGGTTTCTTTTATATTCTACAGGAAATGTCCTGAACTTGTTTAGATATGACTTTGTCAAGCGTATGGTCCCAAGACATTTCCTGAATGAATTTAGTACAGTAACTTATTAAAATGTTATATTATTTAAATGTGTATCTCCACAGTGGCTCTGACTTCTCATCAATATATCTTACTTAATTGAGCTACATTAAAGACTAAGACAAAAGGATACAAAACCCTAGAAATACTGAAAACACTGATAAGTTTATTTTGTTGAAATACAGTTATAGAATTTATAAGAGAAGTATTTATGCTGTTATAAATCAACAAAAATATAGTGTTCTAAAACATTCCATTTAATATATTTTATGGAACAACTTTTTCTTTTTTGACTTCTTATTTTTTAAGCAAAAATTAAACTTGTATTATTTTATAAAATAAAGGAAAAAAAAACCTATCTTGAAAAGCCAGAGTCTTAATGATTAATTAAAATTCTTTCAGTGGCAGAAATAAATTGACTTGAAATCCTTGTTTAACTTTTTTGCACAAAGATATCTTTTCAATTTAAAGAATTACAATTATTTTAAAGGAATACAATGTAAAATATTTTATGTACATTTTAATAAGTCATCAAACAAAAATGAAATTTCAATGAATAATAAAAAAATATATTATGTGGATAAAAATCTAAGCAAAAAAGCTATGATGCTTAAAATTATTTTAGTTTTGAAATAATGAAGTTTTTGTGATGTGAGATAGTTTTTTTTCAAAGAAAATTGTTCTTTTTAAAATCTTAAAATTCATCAAGATGATTAATTATAAGCAATTTGTTTAAAATGTATTTTAATAAAATATTTTTTACATAAATTCTATAAGTATGTTTCTCTGAACAGTCAAATGACACTTTAGATATTAAAGAATAATTTATTTTATTAAAAAAAGTTATATATTATTGGATTAGTAACAAATAACTATTTTTGAAGTAAGGTACAAAAACATCAATAATGCAATAATGAAAACAATTATACAATATTCTTCTTCATTTGTAAAAAGGATAATTAACACAAAGCAATGTACTTTTAAATTTTGCAAATAAAATATTTTTATTGTAAAAAAGTCAATGTTATTGCAGATTTGTTTACTCAAAAACTTAATTAATATTTTTTGAAATAATATTATTGTGAAAATTTACTTTTTTGCATCTACATAACTTGTAATGAGAAAACTGTTTAAACAAGGATATTAATACATTAACATTGTTTCCATTATATTAAATTATTCTTTAATCAAATTACCAAAAAGTATTATTCCTTAAGCAATTATATATATATATATATATATATATATATATATATATATATATATATATATATATATATATATATATATATATATATATATATATATATATATATATATATATATATATATATAGCCCTTTTTTATAAAGTAAAATATTTATGAATAAAGATAATGTATTCGAAAAAAAGAATAAATAAAAATAGTATTGTAAGCTTAATTATCTATCCACTTTTAAATTCAAAGTCAAGAATTATGAAAGGGTTCACGAAACTTTTTCTCTGTATTATCATATCCATTCCTTCCTTACATTTGTCTACATTAATAAACTCTATAAGCAAAACAAATGAATAAACGTAGAATAGTTTGTGTACACTTTGAAAACTTCACATAGAAATATGATTTACAGAACTGAATAATAGATTAAATGTAATGTACCAATAAGCATTGTGTATGGAAATGACACCTTTATAAACATCGTGAAGAATATTTGAAGCTTGAGGAAAATATTGAATTCAAAATGTATAAATCGATCATGTTATTTGCAATAACCCAACATCTACTTCATTACATTGACTTCTGAGAGAACTATAATTAATATTTTACTATCATATTGTATAAAGAAATGTATTTATGAACTGTAGCCAATGATGAAGAAAAGACACAGTTATTTATAGAATTTGTTTATATAGAGAGTTTTGTGGATGCATAAAACATGTGTAAAAATCCAATGAGTTCCATTTAGTTAGAAAAGAAAGGTTAAATGAGTTTCATTGATGCTAAAGTTGCTTATAGACTTACTTCATGATACTATACATAGTTTTCAGACTTTGAAGTCACTTAACAAATTTTTAATGAAAACAAGGAAAGTGATTACTGGAGTACTAAATTATTGGATGAAGTGATATAATAGTGGTTTCAATATGAATCATTGATAGGCATGATAAAATGCTGCTTAACAATTGCTAAATGTATCGCAGTTTCTACTAAATCAGAACATGCCAATTTTATAGTCACCATGTTCTCCGAATGTTTGACATGTTTTCTTTATGATTTTATCACCAATTTAAAAAACTAAATCTAATATTCCAATAAAACACTTTTTGATTTTTACACGGTGATAAAAATGATATTTATTTCTTATATTTTGATGATTGATTATCTAATTGAATAATTTAGTTTTGCAAATATTGATTCTCAATCGTACTATGTAATACTGGTAATAAATTAGCGATAATATTTTTTCTATATGAATATACTTAAAATACATAATTCCTATTTTTTATCGTAGCTTATTTATATATATTATAATAGTAACCATATTTTTAGTTTTAAAAAAAATAAATGTATATAATATTTTATGTGACAAAATTATTAGAATTAAATGTTATTAAGAAAATGTATAATTTTAGTTACCACATTTTTAGATTTTGTTGTAGTTTTTACATTTTAAATATTTATTTATGTAATTTACTGTTTTAGATTTTCACATAAATTGTCCTTTTTACTCATTAAAGTATAGTGAAATCTTAATGTAAAATGGATAAATCCCATTATTTTGAAAGTGAAAAAAATTCACTGAAAGAGATTATATACAAAGATACTCTTTTTTCCTTAGTGAATGTTAGATATATTAAACAAAAGGTATTGAAAAGGAGATAAAAAAGAGAATTTTATAGAAATCCAAGAGTTTTAATAAGTAAGTGCATCTCTAGTGTCTTCTTATCCACTGAAAAAGAAGTGCAATCCCTAAATCCGCTTTCAAAATTGTAGAAAAGTTTTTCTAGCAGTTCAACAAAGAATATAAAGTTTAATCTTGGTAATACTTTTCTTTTAAAAATCAGTGTGTTTTAACTTTTGAAAACCTTTATTGTTTATTTTATGTGATTTTCCTTTAAAGATAATTTCGCTCCTTGGACTAATTAAAATGTGTTATGCAAATTTATGCAAATGTCATAAAACAAATACTAATAAAAATTTTCACTACTAATACATTTTTAGAGACTTTAAAGTATTATTAATTGTTGTAAAAAGCTAACTGATTCTCCTAATTTTCTCACACATATCATTGCACATCTTAAATCTGTGTGCAAAGAACTGATACAGTTTAAAAATATTTAACAATATAAATTCTAATGACTAAAATATGTCTAACGACATATATTTAGTAAATTTTATAAGTTTCCATATTATGCATTTTGCTAATCGATTACCATTGTTATAGATATTTTGAGAGTAAAATCCAAAATTTTATCATTTGTATCAAGAATGGAAATTACGTGACAATGAAAAGTTAACACATTAAAATCATTATTTAAAAATTGAAGAAACATTATAAAATAATTGACAAGCATAAATGAATAATAACAAGCATAAATGGCATTTAATACATGATACACTTACAAACACAATGAATGTATAGAAATTTGAGTAATATGTTTGTTAACTTTGTAGCAATATATTCAACTACGCTTCTAGGTGAACATCTTAAAAATAGAAAGACAATGAAATGCAAATGTTATTTTTAAATTTTAAGTAATATTAATTGTTTTCGTAACTACAAAAAACATATGGAATAGGGTTATAAAGAAATAAGAGAAATTACTTAATGCAATATTTTAATGTGTTAATTACTAGAACTAATGAGTTAACATGTTTCTTCTAAATTTTTATCTGTTAAATGATTAATTAATAAAGAAATCAACATTCTGCAGTTTTAAGAAATAAATTAGAGCATAGAAGTATCATAATAAATTCTATTTATATTAATTTATTTATTTTTAGTGGATATTCTTATAAACAATGAAAGAAATTTATTTCATATGTAATAAAAATTTCTAGCTAAAAGAACAAATAAATGCTATACTTTTTCTTCTTCTGAAATTTTTATCAAAAATAAATCAAAAACTACTACATAAATTAAAATATGTGTATTGGGTGTAAAAAAGAAAAACATTCTGTATATTTTTGCATTCCCTTATTATTCAGTGTGTCAATAATAAAATGCTAGAAAAATAATCGTAAATTTATTTAGTGAATGCAATCCATGCCTATAAAAGTAAAATTTATATTTTCCTACGTTTCTTTTCATGATATTTGCATTTCTTAGAATCTTATTTAAATCAGTGTACTACAATACAAAAGTGTGAAAGATATTTTATACACAAGAATCATATTTACTCACTAAATGTTTTAAGTCACTTAACTATTGTTCCATAAGAAATGTTTAATACATTTCATTCTCCATTTTTCACTTTTTTAGAAAAAGGCAAAAAGATACTTATTTAGTCCATTTCAGCCAAAAAAATGAATAAAAGCAACACTGACGTTTTTTTAATTGCATGCTTTTGAGTTAGTTGAAATTATTCATTGCTTCATGATAGTTAATTTATTTTGATAAAATTTTAAGTGTTA
Source organism: Latrodectus hesperus (assembly GCA_037975125.1). NCBI lineage: Eukaryota > Metazoa > Arthropoda > Arachnida > Araneae > Theridiidae > Latrodectus > Latrodectus hesperus. The sequence continues at coordinate 75,798,919 of CM075850.1, forward strand.
ACGGATTTATTTTAGTTACATCTGATCGACTATAACACTAAATAAAATTCTATCTGTAATTCACAACATTGGAATTTACAAATTTTTTCATGAATGAATATATTTGTGATCGTTACCCTCAACTAACAAAAAAGAATTTTGGAACATAAAAAAGTTATCACTTGAAAATATTTATTATAATTGAAATATTTTAGTAAATAAAATGCTTAGGTTAATACTAAACAAGTTAATTGTTATTGTAGTTTATTATAGAAAACAAATCAGACATTAATTATATAAATACACACACACACACACACACACATATATATATATATATATATATATAACAATTTTATGATATCTTTTAATAGAAATTGCTTAGTTGTATTTCTAATCTCTTTCTCTCATAAAATAAATTGTTTAAAGTCATATGAACATATAAATATTATACTGTGAGATATTTCTTGTTTCAAACGTTCACCCAGAAGATTAAAATCGCAATTCTAGGAATAATTTAAACTACTTTAAATTCAAAACACACATGTGTCTGATGATTGATTCTCGTCGTCGGAAAATATGACAGCTGGGCCTCAAAATATTTGCTCCGAATACCATTTATTTGGTGAGGAAAATGCTTTCGCTGTCTTTGGAATAAAATTCCCCCTTCGTTCCCCTCCTTTTTAATAATCAAGCCTTTTATTACAACAAGGGAAGGATCGAAATAGCCTGAGAAGGGCGTCAGAGCAATGAAAAGATGTCAGCAATTTTGAATATCGATCAACCGAACACACATCCGGTCTTTTCTCCAACTTTTATCCTGAATACTGAAGTTCTGTTGTTCCACCAGGGACTTCAGAACTGTCGAGGAGTAAAGACGGATTGGAAGATTTTAAAATTCAATCGAGGCGCAACGCTATTTACGGAGCAACAAGGGGCAATGGGTAATTGGGGGCAGATAATTCGAGTGTGTTATTTTTAGATTCTACGAAGATAAAGTTAATTTTAGAAAGTTTTCCATTTAGTATGTTGTCATAAGAGATAATTAACTGATCATAAGAAACCGAACAGATTTCAGTCAAATGAAAATTATCTATTAAAGTTTGATTAACCAATGAATAAAAATGATTCGGAAAATTTTATTCCGATAACTTTATATATATATATATATATATATATATATATATATATATATATATATATATATATATATATATATATATATATATATATATATATATATATATAGATGGTTTATTTGTTTTAAGGGTAAAAATAAGCGAGAGAGAGAAAGAGTAATTTTTCTCATAGTTTTTTATTTATTAGAATCTAATTTCTTAGTAAGTGATTTCAGAAATTTTATTTCTTTGATTTTTTTGCTTATGCTGAGTCATATTTACTGTGTAAATCATATTTGCGACTTGTAGCATAATAATTAAAGAGCAATTTTTGTAACATTTTGTTTACTCAAGAATGTTTAGATGGTAAGTAAAAGAAATAATTTTGAGAAAATTTTAGAAGATTGCATTTGCTTATTTGTGTTGAATTATATTAAAGGAGTTTTCATAATGTTCTCTTATTATAATTTTGATTTGCTGATAAGTGAAGTAAATGATAATGAAATTTTAAATGTATTCTATGATAATGATGGATTATATGTAACTTGTGAAAAAACTTTATGAAACCATACTCCAGTGTCATTAAATTTCGCTAGTTTATAACCGACTTCAATAGCTACAACCCTTTATAAAAATGAATTTTTGAAAGTATTTTTCACAAAGTATATATTTATACAAGTACTTTTTCATTTCGTGCATCTGAAAGTTAAAATGAACTGAAAAGTTTAAATCCTTTTTACTATTAAGCTTTTATACCTTAACTAAATCAAATTAAAATAAATAAATTCTCTTAATATTTTAAATCATGTATTTGATCATTACTAACATAGACATTATCTAATCTAATTTAATATATTTATTGGGTACATGTTATAAAAACTGGAACATTCTAATGATTTATTCAATAAGATATGAACTAAAATGTTACCCATATTGGAATTTAATCTTAAGTAAATATATGTAATTGAATCCTTATTATAATACAAGCAAACTAAATGACTGCAAAAGATACAGAACATAAAAGTTGCGTGTATACAAGACTCAATCACAATTACATTTTACGGAGTTGTTATCAAAAATATTTTATGTTTTAGGTACGATTAGTTGGCATTATCCTTTAAATAATATTTTCTTTTATACTATGATTTTCTATAAGGATTACCATTAATTTTAATTACTATCAACTCTAATGTTTACATATATTTGGCTAATAAATGTTTACTTTGATCTTTGATTCTTCCACATTTAATTTCTCTATCTGATAGAAATATATATATCATTACAAACGTGAATTAAACTCCTTATAAAATGAAGTTCCCTGTTCAAAGTTATATTAAAGTTCTTAAATTTTACCTAAAGAGATGTCGCGTTGTTTATCGTTTTCACATTGCATTCAAATTAAATCAATTTCCACTGAAATATTTTACACACATTGGTGCTTTTTTGATATAGATAACTATTTAGTATCAAATAATTGCATATTTAAGTTTCATTGATACTTTTCTGAACTATTTTAAAATTGCTTTTTAGTTTAAGTGATATTTATAAACATTCTGAAACATTGTGAAACAGTTTAACAATTTACATTGCACTTTTATTAAAGAATAATTTTTTGCTGCAGATGCGTGCAGTTTTCATATGCACATGCATGATTATCATGATTTTATAAATTCCTTTTAAGAATAATATTTTAATTTAAATATATTTTCACGCAAAACGAGAGGGATTTATGTAACTTAAGTTTTATCATGAAGACAAATGCGTGATATAATATGAAATTCAATAATTTATATAATAAGTATTTATAAAATTTATATAATTAGCTCTTTTTACTAATAAAGAGGTTAAGAATCAAAGAGTTATAAATTGCAGGACTTTGCTTGTGAGAGATTCCCTAACAAAGTGTCCTTCCAGTGGGTTCCCTCTTACTGCTCTTACTGTGGCATTGAGGGAAACGAGAGAGCTGATCTCCTTACCAAGAAGGTGACCTTAATTCTGCAGGAACCTCTTGTGAAACTGAGATTTCATTCATCTAAACTTGAAATTTCTAGAATCTCTAGGCGCTTTATCATGATACTGCCTTACACCTTTCGAATGGCAAGCCTTGGACTGTACTCTTCTCTGCTCCACACACTATTCCTGACATCCCTCGAGCGACTGCAGTTGCTACATGGTGACTGGTCACGACTGTCTCCGTGACCATCTCTTCCGTTTTAACACTATAGACTCCCCTGCATGTTCTCTTTGTATGTCTGAACATGTTATGACTGCTTCACATTTGGACGAGTGCCCTGCACTATCTGTTTTTTCTTGTCGTGTTGCAAGATATTGGAGAGCCCGTTGTCCAATGGCCTAGCGACCAAACGATAGGCATTTGTAAACAATAATATAGTAAGTATAATCGATATAAATATGACCAAGCTATTGTTATTTCAATATATGTAAATTTAAATATTTTCCTTTGCTCAAAATGATACAACTTCACTTTTTAATTCTCTGAAGTTTAAATATTTTAAAAGGTCTTATGTATGAAACAATACTGAAAAAATATTAAATTCATAAAATGTAAAGCTTAGCGACTCAGTTAGTTGTCGTAATTTATTTTTAATATACTGAACTTGCTTTTTTTCCTTAAATAAAAAAATAAATCAAACATAAAGCAATACTACAAAATTATACAATTTTTTGTAAGTGTATAAGCACTAAATTTAAAATCTATAATGATTTAGTTCAATAATCATAAATAGTTTTACGCCTATGTCATAATTTAAAAAAATCCTTATATACCTTTCCCATTTGCTTTTATATTTTTATAAGGTGCAAAATATTTTTGAATGTCAGAAATTTGTGTAAATACCATAGAAATACATTTATTAAAAAATGATTATTCTATTTCTTCACTTGTGCTATATGTACTTTAATATGTTTACTTTTTCTTTCGTCATGTGCTTCCTGATTTGATATATTTCTATTGTTCTTAAGCATTAACGTTCAATCACCTTCATTGTCACTCACCAATGGACCCAATGGTTTTGATGTTCTAATAAATGATAACAGCCATTTCTTTTGTATACCTTTGATAAGTTTCGACTCTAACCACAATTGTGTCTGAGCAGCCGTCTTATATTTCACTTGGCAAATAACGGGTAGAATATCGATTCTCTTTTCGGACCCAATGTAAGAAGGGTAAATAAAGAACAACCCCCAGGGTGTGAGAGCCGTCTTCAGAACTATAACTAATGAATCCGAATATTTTTCCGGCAGTCATTTATTTTAGGTTTCCTTTCGGAGCTGAGAGAGCAGAAGGAGCGGTTATTAAATGTGTCCCGTTTCTTTTGTTCCTGTAAATTAATGCCGATGAATGGTCTAATGGTTACAATCTTTCAAACAATTTCTCGGTTTTGAAACAAATTTCCACTTTGATCTTTAGTTGGTATAGCTAGCTTGGTTTGCATGAAAGGAATAGTTGAAAGAGAAAGATGTGCTGTATTTATTTACACAAAGAAAAAGGAATTTGCCTGCAGTGCAGTATTTCACGAATAATAAAAAAAACTTTGAATTTCAATAATTTTTATATTTTGCAAATTAATCTATATGTATAAATATGAGTGTATTATATAAATAAACATAATTTGAAATAAATTTTAAAGAGGAAAAAAATAATTTTTTTCCAAAATTTGATTATTTAATAATTATGTAAATTAAATTGATAGACAAATATGTATATTATCACGAAATATTTCGTTTTTAACAAAAATGAATTCTTTCACGCATCTTGGATTTGACGCCACTAGTATAATGCTCAAGTTCTTCATTTCGTCATAGTAAAACCACACTTGTATAACACCTTTTATAATTTTTTCGGTAGTAAAATTCATTTTAGTTGAGCAACTCTTAAAAATGCACCATAAGTTCTCAATGGGATTTGGATCTAGTGAATTATCAAGGTAAATCAATAAATTAATTTAAATTTTCTGCATAAAAATCTGGATTAAACTCCTATTGACACAGGGAACCAAGTATGATGAGATGTTCCGTAAAATATTCTCATGATTGGTAATATTTTTCTATGCATTTAGCAGAACTCGGTATTCATTTAAAGGATATTAAGATTTCAGTACACAATGTTCGCTGCAGAAAAAATTCCGAAAACATCATTTGTATAGAATGGTGCTTTAATGTCTGTTAGATGTAATCTGGGCACACAGTTTCACATTCTTTTTGCCTAACTACAATTAACGTGTATGCTACACAAATAAATACCGCACGTTCATCTTTAAAAACTTCTTATTTCTTGTCGTTAACACTCTAAGATGAATATTTTTAGCTCCATGTTAAATGTTTTTTTATTATATTTTGAGTTAGAAAGTATTATTTCCCTTGTCATGTTCTCAACTTTCAAAAGATTTTTCCATACAACTGAGGTATTCAATTCAACACCATAATCTAATAAAACCCTTCAAATATAAGTGTTTTTTTTATTTATTTCGATGTTTCGTGTTAGAATTTTATTAGTTTTTGGAATATATTTCTACTTTACTAGATTTTTTTCTTTTTTTAAATGATGATGCGTAATCTTATACATAGCTAAACTAAACCTACTAAACCTAAATATACTAAACCCATTCATATAAACAAATTGCAATTAAGGTTGATCCAGTTGACTAGGACTAGGCATATATATTCAATTGTTTCAAAATCCACTCTTGTAAATGCATACAAAATTTGTTCAACAAGTTGCCAAACAAGTTTATCCCAATTAATCCATACAGTACACACATACACATTTTCATTATATATATATATATATATATATATATATATATATATATATATATATATATATATATATATATATATATATATATATATATATATATATATATATATATATATATATATATATATATATATATATATATATATATATATATATATATATATTTCTTTATTCTATACTTTTTAACATGATTTAGACCATTCATTATTTTCAAAATTAATTGTTTACATATTTAACTTAAAAGATCTATATAATGAAAAAATTGACGAAACACAAAATGACCTCTCACATTGTCGCATTTTTGTGTTTTAATGCACTGTAAAAATGATATTACCATATAATCATTAGAATTACAAATATTTCTTATTAATTTCTCAGCAGAGAACCCAATTTTTAAACTTTTTTATGCTCTCTATTACTTCAAGTACTAAGTATTAAACACGGGAAAAAATTTGCAACCAAGTATAGTGATGAACTAAAAGAATAACTTTCACACTTCCCTTTCATTGAAATATCTCTAAATTTATGAAGTTTTATCTTTTTAAGAGGCAGCGGGTGGTTTGTCATAAATTGGGAATTTAATAAATTCGTGGGCAAGAACATGCGAGAGTTATTACCAATAAACTTAGATATGCTCAAACTTTTATGTCTCTGCCCCTGCTACAGTGACACAGAAAGGAGTGTTAAAAATCAGCAAAATTTGAACGCTTGTAAATGATGTCTTGAAAGTAAAAATTATCTTCCCAGATGTTATTCATAAAACTTCTAAGCGTGCAACAGTCTTAGATTATGGAAAGAAACATATTGTCACATGAGGTTGATTTTCAAAACATACGTGAAATGTTTATGTAAGCGCTTAGAATACTGTTTCCAAGAAATATGAGGGGGGAGGGGATTAATAACAATTGAGAAGTTTAATATGGTCTTGGAGAGCTCACTATTTGCATTTATTTATTCACTAAAATTCTGATTTAGCAATAGGAAAAGAATTATTTTATAACATATTATGAAATATTTTTTATCAATAATATATTTCGGAAACACTCAAAATTTTTTCAAACAAATAAATCAACTTATCAATTTAGTTTGTTCAACTTGAATGGCAACTCATGTTTCTATATATATATATATATATATATATATATATATATATATATATATATATATATATATATATATATATATATATATATATATATATATATATATATATATATATATATTTATATATATATATATATATATATATATTCATTCGAATTTATTATAAATTTTAAATTATTGAAATAATAAATATATATGAAATTTCTTAGAAATATCATGAAAATTGAGTGTATTCATTATTAATGAAAACTATGATAAAATTAATACTAAATTAGTACTATAATAAAGTGCCAATGATATGGAATAAAATGTGCAAATTTTAGTATGATTTAAAGAATGTAAATTGAAAATTTCAATCATAGTCAAGAATCATTAAAATAAGTTGATTAAAATAAGTAGGTCAACATAAAAATATACCTGTTCAAGAACTGGTATTATTTCTTATAAAACCAGACTGCATGGAAATTGGTTCTTGAGGCATTGAAATCTTAATATCTGATTGAACAATTCACAATTTCCTCGTTTTAATCAAAATTTATTTTGCTTCTCACAAAATGTCATTATATGTCACCTTATTTTATCTCGTATTCTATTATTTTATTATTTCTATAAAGCTGGCCAGCTACAATTTTCAAGAAGTTCACTCTATATAAATAAAGTCCTTGTTTGCTTACCAAGTTTTTGTCCAGGGTTGAATTTGAAGCATCTGCATATGTTCAGGAAAGAATCTCAACTCACGAAGTTGGCCCCTCTGGAAGTTTAAATAAACGGAATTCCATTATAGCGCTATTAATTTTAAATTAATTCTATTATTTTTGACATCTACTACCTCTTCCTTTTAAAAGTGCCTCTCACTTTGGGCAACTGATGGAGGTAGAAAAAAAAATATGCACAACATCAAATCCTTTTTTTTTTTTTTAAATCTTCATTACTTATTTTTTAAAATAATTAGATTTACTATTTTAGGATTTTTTAAAAAGTATTGTTTATTCAAATGCAATAAGAAAGCACACTCTTTTCCCATTGCATCATCAAAAGAAAGAGTGAAACAAGAAAAAAATAATTCTAAATCTAATAACTGTATAACTAAAGGTAATTTTCTAATGTTTCACACCTCATTCAGTTTATTTTTAAATTACCTATTAGTAAGATATTATTTCCTGTTGCATAGCTGTAAGCACGATATATTTTGTTAGTTGATGGAGTTTTAAGGTTAAAAAATTATTTAGTTTTCTTATCCCAACAACTATTAGTTTTGTCTGGAAAATATGATTCATAATAACATCACATAGATACTGTTGGCCTACAAACGTCTAATACAACTGTCCTTATTACACTGAAAATATTAGTATCACATTCAACATGGTTTAGTAATTCCCTTTCTACCATATATACATATTTTAACAATGTTTTCTAATTATTTAATGACCATAAAATTTACTTTTTATTTAAATTTTATTCACTTAAGTATTATAACATTTTATTATATATTTCAATCTTTCATCTAGTAAACTATTCATTTTTATATAGCAAGTTATTAAAGCAATTACTCTTATATTATAAAATTAAAAATTAAATATTTAAATTTTTCATCAATTATTCATTAACAGAAAATATAACATCGAAAATTTCTTATAACTGAAATATATAATTAAATAAACGGTGAAACAGTGTATAAAATCAATTTGATTATTCAACATTTCTTTAATCTGTAAAGAAAATTATCCTTAATTTTAATGTAAATCCACTCTTTTGTAAATAAAATATAAATTAAGATGCAAGAGAGATGAGTGCATTATAACTGAAGAAGTCAATTACTTTTATTTTTGTTTATATTAACGATGAAGCTCAAATTTCTATAAAATATTAACTAATAAATTAAAAACCAGGTCACATTCTTTCTAAACTTAATTCTAGATACTAAGCATTCTATCCAAATATATCAGTACACCCATCACTTAATTGAATGCATATATCATGAGGTTTCACAAATTAAATATGAAAACAATTCTCTAAGAAATTACGTGTTCTGAATTTTGATTGAATTTATTTAATTGTTGAGAACATAATTTCTGGAAACTCACACATATCACTTGGATGAGTTTTACGGAATAGAAAATGGGCAATACATCCAATTTAAATGTAAGAATTATTCAGGAAAATAATACAAAAAAATAATACGACTGTGCTTGGAGTTATTCATTAGATAATGGCTCATAAATTGAAATTTAATATTTAAACATTCAATATAAAGAGCAAAAATTCTACGCCTGTTCAGTTCTTTGATTAACAAATGTTCAATAGATTAACTATTGTCCAAAAGTTCACAATTATGAATTTTGATTACCTATTTGCCAACAGACCACAATATCGATTTCCTGTATATTGTGGTTAATATAGTGGTTAATACTCTAAATTATTGAGAAATAGTGATAATGATATACAATTATTAGATAGATAATATTTAATAAAAAATGTCATTAAATTAAGTAAATGAAACTTTTCAGTATACAATATATGATAGATTGGCATAGAATAATACAAAAACTTTTCAATTCCTGGTTAACTGTTAGTTAAAAGGAAATAATTCACGGTACCTAATTTATCATTTGCCAATAAATAACACACTAAATAACAATTATCAGCACACACACACTCTGCAGCTTATTCTAAGCTCTAAAGCAGGCTTAGATTTAACACTAATCTTGGATTAATATTTCTGTTGTACGAAATATATTGTTCAATTTTTGTGATTTTTTGAACATTTCGAAAGTTTATTTTAAATTCACAGAATATTATTTCACTTGGATTTTTTTTTACTAATAAATTTTTAAAATTAATTTGTATTTCATATAAAAATAATAGTAAAATTTGAAGGAATCAAAAATTAAGAGTGAAAGTTTAAAACCACGTAGAAATTTTCTTTAATACTATGAGTATAAATGTATTATATTTACTGATCTCCATCAATATTGGAGTTTCACTATCTTGATGGTCTATTATCTAGTCTCTGTTTCATTGAACCATATAGAAAAACCTATTTTTAGAAATAATTTAAAATAAAGTGTAACAGTAATTTAGTGTAAAAATCATAACAATCTCCTTTTAATGATTAATTTGTAACATATTAGACACATCCAGTTCGAGATTAAAATATCGTTAAATTGAATGATATTCCTATTTTAAAGAAACTTATCGAGCTATTTCCGAATAAACCTATAACCTAATCTATTTAGATTCTTTTATATTATAAATTTGCATAAAAATAAACAATTCTCAAAAATAATAAATTCTTGAAATTCTTTAACTTTAAATAATTGAATAAATAATGTAATTAACTGAAGTAATATTTGCGTAAACAATATTCGTGTATACAAAGCAAAGGTAACAGTTGAATGGTTAGCATTGAGGCTATCAGATCAACAATTTTTGAGTTCAATTCCGACTTTGGACCTGAATATTTAATGAGATTTGGAACCCACTTAAAAGTGTAGGACTTGATGATTTAGTGCTATATTATGTAAACAACATTGTAACAATTTATTGTAAATGTTTCATTCACTGGGTCTGCTATAGATTAATTTATTGGTTCATGTGGTTGAAACCTGTGATGCATGCTTGAACTGTTATTCTGAGATATGTTCAAAAAAGTTTTCCTTCTCTCATAATAATTAACTTAGAGTAGTGCAATTTCATTTTCATGCATCAAAAGTATTTATGCAATATCACCATTTTTGTAAAGAAATTCCTTGGAAATTGTAATTATGATAATTTAATTTTAAATTTGTATTACAATTAAACAAACTGATAAAAAAGAATAGATATTTATATGAAAAATAAATTTTAGTTGAGTTAAACAATGATCTGCTAAATATGTTTGCTTTGCATAGACATCAAACACTATATATCAATGTTAATTTCATTTACTCAACAAAAATATTATCGAGAATACTTAACTCATTACTTGTATCGATTAAAATAAAAATTCTTTGGAATTTTCGAGAAAAATCTTTGACTAAGACTAATAAAAATCATTAGTGGTTTATAAAATAACTTACTATGGGACAGCATACTTTTATTTAATATTTTTTTTGAAAGATGTATGTTTCTATGAGTTATTGTCCATGAATTTCTTGGGCTAAACATAAATTACATAATTTTTCAAATATATTTAAAAAATAATCTCATAATAAGTGAAGCTGATTATTTCTATTATTATTAAAATTCGTATTTGAAATATTCACAACTAAAGGATTATAGCAAGATCTGAAATTATTTAAATGAACGTTGTTCTCACGTTGCTTTGATTGCTAATAAATAGAGAACTATTCACCATTTATCCAACATTTTTATAAAACATGCCTACAATCGAATATAAATATTTTAAACTTTGATTTTTGTTATGAATTCTTGATTTGTTTTATAGAGAGAGAACATTTTTAAGAAAAATTATGGGTACGGATTAAATGGTGCTATACTGAATGGTTAGTACAGCTTCAATATAAATTTTATAATTATCACATTTGAATTGTCTTAAAATTCTAACAGAAAAATTACTTATATTATAAAGAAATCTTAAATTCAAGTTTATTTAAATAAACTTGGAAATTATAATGGAAAATTTGTATGCTGTAAAGTTAAATCTCATATTGGTACATAAGAAAAATAAATTGTTTGTAAAAAAATTAAAATTTTAGTTTCAAATAATCTCACTGACAAGCTTATCTTATTGAATTTAATAAGTCAATTCGATACAGATATTCTTGATAAACCATAAGAGATGAACGCACTAGTCATTATATATTTGAATTATGGAAACTGATATTTGATTTGAATTATGAATATATTATATTTGAATTTAATCAGTTATATAACATTAAAATTATTAATCAATCAATTTTTCTTAGAAATCAATCACTTTTTTTGAATTCTTAGAATAGATTAAAATTAAAAGAATGATTATTACAAATATGACTGTTCATTTGTATTAACGACTTTAACCGAGGAGTATGTGCTTATCATTCTGGTATCATATTTAAACGTTGTTAGATCCTCGGAAAATTTGAAATAAAAGAGCCACATTAAAGGTAACATTAAATATTATATTTGCTTACAAGAATATTTTCTACAAGAAATCTAAATAAGAAATTAAGACAAAAGATAACAAAATATTTTTCTTTTTTTTTAAATTTTCTATTTGAAGTTTAAATTATGTAAGTGATATTTAAATTTAAAGTATATGTTTTCTTACAAATAGCCCTACAATGTGCAATATTCAGTTAAAATATTGTGTAATTTGGGCTCTCAGATTTCTGAAATATACTACAATAAAGCATAATGACTAATGATATAATATTCTTTCAAGTATTAAGACAAAGTCTAGAAAAATACAACTGATTCTCCGAGAATCACAGTATTTAGAGATTTAAGATTTACATATTTATTATATTTATAAATATTTATTACTTTTTTAAAATTTCCTCTTGTTCATAAAATATTTCTATTGTCAAGTATTCTTTATGAGAAACAATAGGCTCGACGATCTATAGAACACTTCAATCAATAAATGTTCTTCCATTCCAAAATGCCAAATATTATATTTTTCTCTTCAAATATCATTTGATGCCTGATTTTGCATTTTAAATATCATTTTTAAGTAGATTGAATATTACTGACAATAAAAACCGAAACATCTAGACAAAATACCATATTCACTCATCAATTAGATATTCTGTGTGAGCACTTATCAGTCGTGTAGGAAAATGTTGTGAAATAAGAAAACAAACAATTTCATCATTAATACCTATCTTCAGAACGCACTAAGGAAGGATAAATAAATTGTTTTCTTATATTATACATTTAGCATCTTTACATTTGGCGTTATTATCGCGTTAACTGATATTGATTTTATGTTTATATTATAAATCCGATAGCTTATGTATTTGATATACTTAATAATTTTTTATTTATTACTTCACTTAATGTAAAGATTTATTACTAAAGCCGTAGAACTGATACACTTAAATAATAAACTTACTTACAAGATAAAAAAATATCAAGACAGATACTTGAACAAAGGAAATATTGTATTTTTATTATTGATGAATTTGACTTGATGGGCTATAATGGTTAAAAATGTTAAGCGATGTTAATAAACGAAAACTTCCTTAATAAAAGCCTTATGCTAATAAAATGTTTGTCTGGTGTACATAATTAAAGAGTGTGTTATGGTGCACATAGAAGAAAATATTTTAAGCCCTTTAGACTGGACTATTGAGGAATAAACCATCTTTCGAATACCTATACGAAGTATTAGAAATATTTCCAGCATATGTTATTTTCCATATAAATTCATGATTCACAGTCTTATTAATGAAAAATACATAACACATTGCATTATAGTATATCATGAGAACAACATTAATGACTTCAAATCCCACTAAACTTTTTATGCTTTTAAGAAAGATGTATTTTCGAATGATCGTGTTTTAACAAAGTAATTAATAACATGTTAGCAGAGAGATTCTTTTTTTTTTCAAGATTGATTTAACTTCTTTTATTTTTGCTTTTTCGGTGAAAACTAAGAAATTTCCTAAAACACACTCTTAAAAGTCAAGAATTAAAACATTTCTTCAACCAACAGTGTTGCATACAAAAGACGAAAATAAAGTTCTCGCTTCGTTTTTCCAAGAGCTTCAAATTTTACTTTCTTTCTTTCTTTTTTTTTCTTTAAAAAAAGTCATGACAAATTCTCCCTAGAAAATACTTTTCTAATAAAACAAAAGAAACTGATAAATGCTTCGGTGAGAATGGGTAAGCATGGAAACGGAAGAAACATTTTCAGTTCATGTACAGGATTTAGATTTCAATGCTCTAGAGTTTCATATGCCGATCCGGTTTTTTGCGGAATTCATGCGACAAACATGAGTTGATTGCTCCAGATTGAAATTTGACTCTTCTGATATATTGGACACTACATGTTTTTACTTGCACGTTTTTGTAAGAAAGTTTGATTTAGGAAAATGAAAATAAAAATGTAAATTTCCATTTAAAATTTTTATTTTTATTCTATTTGTGAGCTGTGTTCTTATTTCTTTGAAATTATCTTATTTTTTTCATAATAAAAGCATAAATATTTTTTTATAAAAATTAACAAAAATTTAAAAAATATATATTTTATGTCTTAAAATGTAGTTTTTGGTACTTAAAGTATTTTACAATGTTTTATTATTTATTGTGATCATGCTTTTTATATTGAAATCGAAATTTACAAATACCAGATGATAAAATATAATTGAATATTAAAATATATTTCATTATATTTATAAATTTTGAATAATTATTTATTTATTGTATTTGTTGAAAAATGCAATAAAATGCAAAGTCTATGGTATATCAGGTCTTTTTAATTTAATTTTATTCCTCTCTCGCTTGGAGTATATTATTATTTCTCTATGACTGACTTGTTCCTGTTTCTGCTTGACAAGTAAATACTAAGAGGTTATTAAATTACTCTGAATTTGGACTAATCTTGTTTTCTCTTGTAAAGCCATGTGAAAATATTTTGGGGATTAAGCAATTTATGTTATCATCAATTTTATGATATATTATTTGGTAAGCACTAAGTGACAAAAATGTATGTATCTTTATTCTATTATTATTTTATTTATTAAAAAAAGTGCTAGTGCTTGCATGTTTACTAACAATAAGAAAAAAGAAGAATGTGCTAAACAAAAAGTTGCTTAATCGTACTTAGTCATGGAAAACCACTATATTGCTATTGCAACATAAATTTTAAATAAGTGACTTCCAGACCTGTGTCATGCACAGTTGCAGCAGATGTAGGCAAAACACTATTTCCCATTTCCGAGCGCAGAAGGCTACTTAATAATTAAATTTACATCCAAGTATCACGAATTTTTTTTCCTCTATCTATATACCTGTAGGGCCTACATAAAAAACTGTTTTTAACATGTAAATTGAAGTATGGTAGTTTAGAACAATTTAAAGCTACTTCTATCAAAGCTAAAATGAGATTTATCTTCTCATTTGATGATACAAATTTATACAAATGTAGAGGAATAGAGAAGACATGCAACCGAATTTTGAGTATTACAGATTATTGAGAATACAAAATAAAGACTGTATAGGACATTTGTTTGAATAATGTTTAGAAATGCTAATTTACTGATTGTGTTATGAAACAGTTGTATGTATCAAAAAGAAGTCCTTGAATACAGCATTATGTTGTGTGTGGTATTATATGTCATAATTTAATAATAATGGACAATAATTGTGGTTCCAATGAAATTAACATCGTTAGTGCTAAGGTGTTCCTGTATAAAAGGATTGAGTGAATAGATTAGACCCGTTTATTCATGTTATCTGCAGTTGAAATAGGCTTAATTAAAACAATATCTTTTACAACTGTGTTTAGAAGTGTACACAATAATTAAGTAAACAATAATTAAACATCAATAAGTTTTTTTCTACTTAATCGGTACAACATTATCACAATCACACAGATATGTTAAAATTTAGCAATTTATTGGCATGAGTAAATTTATAAAGAATTCTATAAATATGTATTTCACTCCTAAACATCAATGATTATTATGATTTAAAATGTGAAAATTATATTATCTGGCCTAGCTATTGACAAATGGCTAATGATAATTAAATTTATATATCATCATTCAAGAAGAAAAACACGTATATCAAAATTTGATTCATTTAAAACAATCTAGTTGTCGTTACAATAATACTCCCAAAAATTTACTGGAATTTAATATGCTTCCATGTCAGATGAAATTCATAAAATATTCCAATTAACATACATAATAAAAACTTAGTTTCCTTGTGCAATTTCATTTAATACGAGACTATGCTAAAACATAATTTATTTCAAAATTCACTTTATATTTATGACGATACAATTAGTATTCAGATGTGAAGTTTTTATATGCCATTTAAGCTGTGCATAACGTAAAAATATTTCGAAGTAATAAAAAATAAAAGTGAAACATAAAATAGTTGATATCAAAACAAGATATAAATTATAAATAATCTTTTGATATTTTAGCAGGGTTTTTATTGTTAGATATAAAAGAAATAAAATTACAGTTCATATAATATGCACAGAAACTACAGTATTTTTGGCATTGAAAAGATGAGATCTCAATTCCAAGAAGAGTATACAATTTTGATGAATATCTATCTGCATTTATGTGTGTCATAATAAACAAAGCTTATCAAAGGATTTAAATTTCAGATAATTGATGGTAGTTTATTACATAGAATAAATGGACAAATAAATAATATATTAAATAATATGCATATTAATAAATACAACTTTTTTGCTATATCTGCGCTTTTTTTCATTTTATATATTGGGATAAGTTCTGATCGAGAAATCATTCAATGCTTGAATAAATTTAAAATTAATTATGATATTTTACACAAGGTATTTAAATCATTTTTAATTAGCGAACTGTTTATTTAAAAGTGCTTCTTCGACACGTTGTTGCCAATTAAGCATATTATAATAACATGTACCTCAGAAACATTAACGGGTTGCATTCAATATTCGCCAATCTTCAAGTTACATGCCAACACTTAACCTCCTGATTAATGAGAATACTGATAAAATCCCACATTTCTAAGTAACACTAATGATTCCCACTCCATATCATTTATCTTTATTTTTTACACATGGCTACAACTTCTGTACCTTTTTCTTTCGTAAGAAAAATTAGATATAAATCTAATTATCTTAAACTTTTTTTAGGATAAGAGTTTTATTCTCTTCACTGCGATCAGAAAGAAATGAATTCCATCCCCAACGGAAAGGTTATATTTCTTTCTGGATGGAAACTCTAATAGCGGTTTCTGAAGGGATTCTTTCCTCCTGTGGGCTGAGTTTCAATAATCAATTCTGTCTTGTTTCTATTTTTAGAAACTTGCAGATGTGTACTCACTTCTCTTGAGTGCATAGTTTCTCTTCTCCAAACACAAGCTGTTGTTTATTTTAAGCAAATGAAACGAATTCCATTCATTTATGTTGAATCAGTGGAATGTTAAGATCCTTTTTATTGGTAAGATGCCAAAGAAAAATTTAAACCCGTGATTCTATAAGCTTTTGTTTAACTTGTAATTGGTTTAAAGGGCATTTTGATATTCGTTATTTATATCTTTGATACCAGTTTCCATTTTATCACTTTTATAATTTGTTAATAATATGATTTTTGAATTTTTTGGGAGATTTATTTTTAGATTATATATTTATGAATAATTATTATCCCTTTATTTCTTTATTTATACTTTATTCAGAATTAAATTCTTGCTATATTTTCTTATTGTGAATGTTTAATTGTTATTTTTAATGCTATAAATATATTTCATTATTTATTGATATATATTATGTATATCGCTATATTTATCTAAATGTATTTACACACACACACACACACACACACACACACATATACATACATATATATATATATATATATATATATATATATATATATATATATATATATATATATATATATATATATATATGTGTGTGTGTGTGTGTGTAGTGTATTATTAATTTTATATTTTTTATAACATGATAATTTTTAGTTTTTTCTGGAAATTTTTTTTTACATAGTTATGAATAATTTTTGTCTACTTATTTATTTATTTATACTTTATTGAGATTGGAAAATCTTGTTATTGAGATTTTCACTTTGAACATTTAATTTTTATTGTTGTAATAAAAACAAAAAATAAGACTTTTTTATTTTTTTAGCTATCTCAATTGGCAGGAAAAAATTTAATCAGAGTTCCTTTAAATGTGAAAGCATTTTAACAAATTTTGCACTAAATATAATCAATTGTATTAATATAAATATATTTATTACAATCTAATAATACATATAGCTTAGCCTTTGTGTTTACAAATAATTATTGCAAAACTAAAAATAAGAGAATTTAACAGATTATAGATCAAGTATAAAAAGTTCTTTCATCAAAAAAGCATATATCTTCTTGTATCATAAAATTTCTATGATAATTTTGTTATAATTTTCAACTAAACTTTCATATTTTATTGGTTTTCTTAGAAAAAATACATTAATTATTTTAAATGAATATTTAACTAGCCTTAAATTTATGCTTAATTCAAATGTAGAATGAATGCCATTTGAATGCAAGAAGATAAGAATTATTATTTTATGAAACTTTGACTGCAGACGCCAATGCATAAATTTACTGTTTTATAAGTAATTGAAAAATACATAATAAGTTAAAAACTTCTAATATGAGGATGTTTATTTATTTTTTATGCTGAAAAAAGGAAACAATCATGTGGTTGCACGTCCTAGCAGAACAGTGTCGATGTGACAGTTTAATTTGAATATTATATAATAATATGTATATTTATAAATGTTAAAACATTTTAATTTACGTTTCAACTATTTTAAGGCTTGTTTGGGAAAAGTTTATTGGCACAAGTTCCTGTTTAGGACAAACTCCGCCAAGCACATGTTTTATCATTCAAAAAGTATTTATGTGGTATAAGATGATTTTAATAGAACGTAAAAAGAAAAAAAAAGTTATGGTGAGGAGTTTCTATAATGAAATTTTGTAGCATTAAAGGGGTATATTTAAAATATTCAAAAAGATAGGGATTAAAATCAAGCATTCAATTAAAATATGCTGAAAAGTGTGCGATTCATCTAATGTAGCACAAGAGGATTTAGGCTCACTAACATGATAAAAACACGTGTTTATGAATAAAATGAGTATGCCTGATACTTATACCGAGGTTGTGAATTCCATAGCTTCTGCCATTAAGATTTTTATATCGATACCTTGTTATAAGAAAGGACATGAATCTTTTGCTGCTTCATCTGCTTTATCATTTTCATTTACAGCTATATGTTTAGATATCTAACAAAGAATTATTTTATAATCTTGGTTTCGTAAAGTTTCCAAAATGGTAGAAATTTCTGGAATTACGGGATGATAATGTATTTAAATATTTTTAATGCTTTCAAGATGCTCATGTTATCAGTATAAATGTAAAATTAACGATGTCCATGGTCACATAAAGGCTTCAGTGCATGATAAATTGCTGTAGCTTCAGTAATATATATTGAGCAAACTATTTAATGCCGTAACTGTATGAGATGTTTTCAAAATATGCACCACATATAATATGAACAACTCTTTTGGAACCATCCAGAAAAACAGGAAGGTACGAAAAATACTGATCGCCATGAGCTATGAAATTTTACTGAAAAACAACTGGGTTTGTACTTGTCTTTTTAAAGCTAAAAAAGGGGTGGTTAATATAGTTTATTGGAGAATTACCTGTTGGTTGGTGTCATATCCATAAAGATAACTATAGATGACCATGAGTGTGCAGAACACAAAGTAATGATGTTCCATGAAATATTTTACAACAATTAATGGTATGGACCAGTATATCATGTAGCTCAGAGAGATCTAAAATGATTTGACTTGACCTAGGAAAGGATGAATGTAAAAAGATCGAGAAGAGTAAATTCTCCTTATAAAATGAGAAGTGTGCTTAGAATGCAAAGGATGATGTGGTATACAAATGATATTAAAATAATAATTTATAGGCAATTGTTGACATCTTAAATTAAGTGCTAATTGATGACAAATTACATATAAACTTTGCATAGGTGAAGTACGAAATAAACTTGTACATATACGTACAGCAGAATGATAAACAGTGTCTAGTCAATATAAGACAAACGATCCAGTACTACCATATACAATAGAAACATAATCAATTTGTGAGAGTATAATGGCTTGATAAACTCTAAGTAATGATGTACAATTAAGTACAGCTATTTTAATATAAATTCACATTTTATGTATGCAAATCCATACATGTAAATTAGTTTGGGAATTTTATTCTCTCAAAAAATAGGAAAACATAGTTCTTATGATATTTATTATTTATAATTTGTTAAATTTTTTATCAGATAATTGCTTATTTTTAAGCAATGAAATTATTAGGTCCTTTTTACCCTGGATATAAAAAATTCATATTTTAATCAATTTCTCACTATATTATTGATAAATAATACACAATTTTCGTATCTTAATGTTTTTAATGTGTATTCCATGGAAAAAAATCACATTTTTAAAATTATTTTTATAATATCAAGTTTTTTTTAATTTTTAGAATATTTATTCATTTAAAATTCCAATTCTTCTTCACATAATGATATTTACTACCATCACGCAAGATGTTCGATACTATTATATAAATTTGTTACTAGTTGAGTTCAATAAGCTTACAGAATACGTAATTTTAAAAAATAGTTAAAATATTTTCCAAAAATATTCGAATTAATTACAGTTCAGTTTTTATTTAATGCTTACAGGAAAAAATCAGAATCTTGAAATTTTTATATCAGCTCAAATGCTTCGTTTACATGATTGTTAGATATTTGAAATTCAGAAATAAAATTAAAGTCTAAATGAACAAGAATCATAATGTCAAAGATATTTCATTAAAGGATGAAAGGAAATTCTTCTGAAATTGATCATTTAAAAAAATCTTATATTTGAGGCAGAGAATTCTTGATTTTCTTAATGATTAACAGCTGGAAAACTATTGTTTACACCAAAGTTTATAGGTCAAAATGATGACAATTGTCTTGTATTTTTATGTCATCGATTAATTTTAAATAAAATTAGGATAACATTTAAACTGCTTATTCAATTTGAGAATTTTCAGTTTCCATGATTTCTGGGATCAAATTGAAATATTCTTTAATTATAATAGTACTAGGAGACAAATGTAATCATATTAACAAACATTAAAATTAGAACAAAAAATAAAAGTAACATGAACTTGGGTAACAAAACTGAGCTCATGTTAAATCTGTAAATCGTTCATCTAGTACCAATCACATAATCGTTATGATAAAATAGTTATTGAACTGTTTTTGAATTTGTACAATATTAAATTGCTCTGATTATAAGCTATAATATTTTATTAATAAAAGGAAAAATAATCATTTAGAGAAGCACATTAAAACTCAACTCATACTCATATTTAGAATAAGAAAATAGTCGGACTAAATTCTGCAATTTCATTTCAAAAATTGAGTTTATTACACCTATGATAATTTTATATTGTATATACTCTTAATCTAAAGATGATTTTATAATTTTTCGAAATTATTGCTTAATTTATGTATTTTATATTACAGTTGAAATTAAAACCTTCCTATTATTATTAAAAAGCATAATAAATGTAGTATTTAAAAAATACATGAGAAGTATTTTGAGTCTTATTTCTCATAAAAAGATCTTCCTTGTTATCGATGATTTTTATAATAGATACATTTTCAATATCTCTGTTGAAGAGACGGATATCAGTTGAAGAATCAATTACGTAATTTAATCATTTAATTACACAATTTAAAGAGAAAGCGCAGGATTTCTTTCAAATTAATATATTCTTAAAATTAAATTAAAAATTTCTATTATATTCTTAATATATATATTTAGAGTCTAATATGAATTTTTTTTTTAATATAATACTATTGAAATAAATTTTAAATTCTTGGAACAAATATTCATAGGCTATAAATATGTTTAATAATTGCTCCTTTTATAAATTTTAATATAGGCTTTGATGTGTGAAATTTTTTTAATATTATTACATTTAACAAGTATTATTTAATTATAGCTAAATTACGCCCTTTTCAATGATTTTAATTGTATTTTCCCTTTTTGATGCATTAATTGAATGTTTTGGAATGTTGAACGAAATAATATGTCGAACCATTTTGTAAACAGGGTGATCTTTTTTAAAGTAGCAGCGTTTGGAGTGACTGTAGCATGATCTAATAGCCGAAATGCGACCAAACTTGGTATTAAGACTAATCAAGACATGGAAAAAAGGATTCCATGAAAAAAATGTGTTCCAAAAATCGCCACAAGAGCATTTTGTGGCTCTTTACAACGTATAAAATGTGAGAAAAGAAAAATACAAACACATACAATCGTACAGTTAAATTATTAATGTTTATTTACTACATTAAATTTCCCGGTGAAGAATTAGACCACATTCAATGTGAGCATCGTTCTCGGAAATAACACCATGCATTCTGTGCACAACGTTCTCCACATTTGTACGTAACATATCACGAGGAATATTCCGCACTGTCTTTGTTATATTGTCCTTTAGAATAGACACAAATTTGATACTCCAACAACATAAACTTGAAATTTCAAATAATCCTTGGGCCAAAAATCGTATGGCGTGAGGTCAGAGGGACGAGGCAACCATGCAACTGAAAAACTGCGACCTATGACTCGATCATCAGTGAAATTTTGGTGCAACAGTTGCTTTACCTTATTATTAATGTGTTGGGGAGCACCATCCTGCATAAGGATTGTCTGTTGGAGACGGTTTCTTAGCTGAAGTTGTGGAATAACAAACGTTTGCATCATTTCGTGGTATCTTTCGGCATATATGGTGCACATTTCGGGTCCTGTCGGAGTGATGGTCTCAAAAAAGAATGGCCCAATTACGAATTCGGCTGTGAAACTACATCAAACAGTGACTTTTGGGAATTTTATGGGATTTTGTGCACGGTGTGGGGCTGATAAGAAGCCAAAATTCGGCTATTTTGTGTGTTTACTGACCGATTGAGATAAAAATGGTACTCACCTCCCAACAGAATGTGCCATGGGAAATCATCATCAATTTCTACCCTGGCAAGAAACGATAGAGCGAATGTCACTCGCTTATCATAATCACTTCGTTTTAGTTTGGGCAAGCGGCTGAATTTGTAGGGGTAAAATCGAATTATGCGCCGTATAACTCTTCATGCCGTGGAATAATTCATGTTCAATTGTCGAGCTACATCCCGGGCGCTTCTAGTTCCAATAATAGTTCCCTGCGACCCTTTGACAATTGCAGTTGTCACATCAGTTATTACAACTTCTGATATTGGATTACGTCCTCTCCCAGCGTGAATGGTGAGTGACCAAGTTTCCTCGAACTTCTTAATCATTTGCTTAAGACCATTCAGAGATAAATGACCCTTTGGTAATTCTTTTCTGCATCGAAATTCTCGAAGAGCAGCGTATTTATTACATTGATTCATATAATACAGCTCCAACAGTAATGCAAGTTCCAGTAACGTGAGAGGCATGGCCACTGGAGCTCGTTTACTTCAGCTGTGATTATTTGTCAGAGCTGTCTACTACTTGCTAAATATAAAGCTTATTAAATAAATAATATGCAATATACTTTAAGAAACTTCACAAATGAGAAACTAAATATGTTATCAAACACATTTTCAAATAGATTTCATCAACTATATGTATTAATATTATCATTTAATATTTATGTACTTCTTAATTAAAAGTGTGGTGAAACACTTCTGCTCGGAAGTTGGCAGCACCATCTAGAAAAACTTTCTACCTGAACATTGGCAACACCAATCTTCTCCGAACAATACCGCATGGTGAGCAACATGGCAGATTCACGTTTTCCCCGACGATGTGAACGAACTAGTTTAGAAACCTTTTTCTCTCTGAGATTTTGTGTATTTACAACCTTTTTAGAATATTTTTAATTAGCAATAAAATTTAGTTAACCCCGATATATGGTGTGTGCTGCCATTATTAAAAACTAATTAATCCGCACCCCATATCTGGTGACTACTACGTGAACACGCCTATTCCTCAAGCCTTACTTGGATTTGGAATTAACTCCAGCGCCATGAGATCTCATGAGTAAATGCCAGTGCTGATTGGTAATCATTCACAACTTCTAGGATGCAGGTAGGATCTTTCTATAATTTTCTTATACGTAGCGTTATGTGCTCTTTGGTTGTTCACTGGGGTCAGTTTCTTGGAAAAAGTGTGTATGTATTTTAACGCAAAGTTTTTTTAGTTAAATTATTATTAGTACATATTTTTCCCCCATGAGCTACATTCTGTTAACTACTTCACAATTTCATCAATCCTTTCGCATAGTGCTGAGTTTCTATTATTTGATTTAATGCATTGCATTATATGAATATTCATTGCTTCTTTTATATTTCATAACTAATATTTTTTGTGTTTATTGTATTTCTCATTTATATATCTTGGTATTCGAACTTGGTTGGCGAAACTATACGCACTTACCTATTATTGATTTGTATTTGTAATTGTTTTTCTGATAAATTTTGACCATACCTTTATCTGATGATTTTTCCGTTACGCAAAATCCTCCCTCCGAAGACACACTTTTGTAGGTTGCACACGTTTCGGTAAAAATACCACCTTTCTGGAAAACTAACCCTTCCCTGTGGTTTATTAGGTTGGAATCGCAGTTTTTCCTGGCGAATACAACGTCCGATCTAACAAAATTCAATCATGTTGTCTCCTGTTTAGATCCCGATACACTAAATTCGGTACATGACATTTTAAAGAGACCAACTACTACCGAGAAATACGATGCCTTAAAAAAACGTCTAATTTTTGTTCATTCCGAAAGTGAAACATCTAGAATTCGAACCTTATTGCAGGGAGTAGAACTCGGTGACCAAAGACCCTCCCAATTACGAAATCGCATGCGTTCATTAGCTGGGGATACCGTGGGTGAAGCGCTTATACGCTCGTTATGGCTCACGAGGCTGCCATATAACACGCAGACTATTTTAGCCGCTTTCAGGGAGGATGATTTGAATAAAATAGCCGCAGTTGCTGATAAAATAAGCGATCTAGCTATCCCTTCGTATGTAAATTCTATCACCCCTAACTCTCATGATGCTGTCACGGCTCGCTTGGAACTCCAAGTAGCGCAGTTAACTCAACGGGTTAGCGAATTAAGCAATGCCCTGGAACGCAGTTCCCGTAGCCCTAGGCGTAATTTCCGCCGACCATCTCAACACAGCAGATCTCGCGATAGTTCCCGCTCTCGCACTAACTTCAATCACTACAAGGAACGTACGAATGAACTTTGTTTTTACCATGTCAATTTTGGTGATCAAGCGCGAAAGTGCCAAGCTCCATGTTCTTTTCATCAGTCGGGAAACTAAACCGGCAATCGCTCACTGGCCAATCTAGCGACCGCCAAGTGAATCGTATTCTTCTGGCCGACCCGTCTTCAAAATTAAATTTTCTATTTGACACAGGAGCCGATATATCTGTTTTGCCTAAAAAATATGCTCCAAAAACCACATCCTCTGAAAATTTAGCCTTATTAGCAGCAAATGGCACTAAAATTTCTACTTTTGGCAATAAACGCCTCATTATTGATTTAAATCTCCGCCGAAAATTTTCGTGGTTATTCGTCATTGCTGACGTAAACCAACCAATTATAGGTGTTGATTTTCTTAAACATTTTGAATTACTTGTCGATGTCAAAAATAACCGTCTGATTGACTCTCGGACGTCTCTCTCATCAAATGGCATATCTTTCAATAATTTTTCCCTGGATTCCAACATATCCGTAATTATCGGTGATTCCAAATTTGAAAAACTACTCGCTGAGTATCCTGAGCTTACAAACCCTTCTTTAGTAACAAATGACCTTAAAACTTATGAAATGTTTAATCACATTGAAGCTAAGGGACCCCCTGTATTTTCCAGACCCCGCCGTTTGGCCCCAGAATTACTCAAAGCAGCGCGTTTAGAGTTTGTATACCTATTGTCTCAGGGAATTATTCGACCGTCCAAAAGCCCTTGGGCTAGTCTCCTCCACATGGTCCGCAAATCTAACGGTGATTGGCGCCCTTGCGGTGACTACCGTCGCTTGAACGCTGTGACAACTCCTTACAGGTATCCTGTACCCCATATTCAGGATGGTACACAGGTTTTTTCGGCAAAAATATTTTTTCTACCCTCGACCTGGCAAGAGCGTATCATCAGATTCCCGTCAATCCTGAGGACGTACTGAAAACTGCTGTAACCACCCCATTCGGTTTGTTCGAATATCTTAAAATGTCATTTGGACTTCGTAACGCCGGTCAAACTTTCCAAAGATTCATACATCAAGTGCTTCACGGATTATATTTTTGCGTCCCCTACTTCGATGATCTCCTAATGGCATCGACAACCGAAGACGAACATATTAAACACCTTCGCATCATTTTTGATAGATTCCGCGAATACGGACTAAAATTGAGCCCCTCTAAATGTGTTTTTGGAAAACATCAGTCTTATTTCTTGGTAGCTTAATAACACCCACTGACGTAAGCCTTCTTTCCGAAAAGTCAGCAGTAATTTCTAATTTTCCTAAGCCTAAAACACTGTTTGAACTTAAAAGATTTTTAGCTATGCTAGATTTTTATCGTCGTTTCTTGCCTATGGCCGCAGCTACTCAAGCCCCACTGCATTCACATCTAAAAAACTCTAAAAAGAATGACAAACGACCTGTTCTTTGGACAGAGAAAACAACTGCCGCGTTTGAAAAATGCAAAAGCGATTTAATGAATTCAGTCACCCTTGGTTTCCATTCCCCTGATCAGCAGCTATCATTAATGGTAGATGCTTCCGATATCGCCATAGGAGCAGTATTGTACCCCAAAGTACTAATGGTTTACAACCTTTAGCTTTTTACTCCAAGAAACTGACGCCAACTGAAACCAAGTATAGCACATATGATAGAGAATTATTGGCTATCTATTCTGCTGTAAAACATTTTCAGCACAACCTTGAGGGACAAACATTTTCTATATTTACGGATCATCGTCCACTTACATTTTTGCTTAAAAAAATTCAAACTCTGCATCTCCTAGACAAATTCGCCATATAAATTTTATCGCTCAATTTAGCACTGACATTCAACACGTTTCCGGATCAAACAACCCAGTTGCCGACACCTTATCGAGAATTGTTTCCATTAATAGTAAAAACGCCACCGATTTCGCACGTTTAGCTGAAATCCAGGAAAATGATGCAGAACTCACTCAATTACTATCAGCTTGTAGTTCCTTAAAGCTACAGAAGATGGAACTGTCCCCAGGACATAAATTATTTTGTTATGTAACCAACAATCGAATCCGTCCTTTTGTTCCCGATCCGCTCCGAAAAACTCTGTTTGACTCCCTCCATGGACTTTCCCATCCAGGAGTACGAGCGACTAAAAGACTGATTCTCTCTCGTTTCGTCTGGCCTTCAATTTCAAAAGACTGTGTTGCATGGACTCACGCATGCATTGATTGCCAGAATTCAAAAGTTTCCAGATACAACCATAGCTTTTTGCAAGCCCTTGCTGTCCCCTTACAACGTTTTCAACATGTGCACCTGGACATTGTCGGACCTTTACCCCCGTCGGAAGGATATTCTTATCTTTTAACAATGATGGGCATATTCTCTCGCTGGCCGTAAGCAATTCCGATACGGGACTTTTCCGCAGAAACCATCGCCCGAACTTTTGTTACTCATTGGATCGCAATATTTGGAGTACCTACCACCATAACAACTGATCAAGGTCGTCAGTTCCAGTCGAACGTATTCACGAATCTCAACAAAATCCTTGGCATTCACCGAATTCGCACAACTCCATACAACCCTGCCGGGAACGGATTGATTGAGAGGTTTCACCGATCATTAAAGCAATCGTTAATGTGCCACAATGACGTCCAGTGGACATCAAGCCTGCCCATTACGTTGCTGGATCTTCGATCAGCCTACAAGGAAGACCTTGGTGGTAC
This sequence comes from Latrodectus hesperus, assembly GCA_037975125.1. NCBI lineage: Eukaryota > Metazoa > Arthropoda > Arachnida > Araneae > Theridiidae > Latrodectus > Latrodectus hesperus. The sequence continues at coordinate 75,826,596 of CM075850.1, forward strand.
CTGTGCTGAGATGCTTTACGGTACAACAATTCAACTACTTGAAGATTTTTTTCAGTCTCTACTTCCTTGGATTCAGCTTCCTTCTTACAAAAGCTGTGCGAGTTTATGAGAAATGTTGCACCAGTGCCCACTTCAGCTCATATCAACCCCAAGTATTTCGTGCACCCAGCTTTGGATTCGTGCACTCATGTGTTTGTGAGGCAGGATGCAGAAAAACCTCCGTTGACTAGCGTCCATATGATGGTCCTTATCGAGTGCTTAAACGGCTTAATAAAACTTACACTCTCCTCATTAAAAGAAAAGAAGCAGTTATCAATGTCGACCGTCTAAAACCAGCATTTTTGGTGCCTGGGGCCCCTGAATCTTCAGTTCCTGTTCCCATTGCTACCCAAGTTCCACCGAACTCTCCAAAAGCGATGCCTGTTCCTGTGATTCAAGACTTTGCTGTAAACGAAGAACCTCCTGTGCAAACTACGCGATCCTGCAGAAGAGTTCGTTTCAACCCACGATATCTCTAAATCCTGGTGCCTTAGGCTCTTGGGGGGAGGGGAGTAATGTGGTGAAACACTTCTGCTCGGAAGTTGGCAGCAGCAGCTAGAAAAACTTTCTACCTGAACATTGGCAACACCAATCTTCTCAAAACAATACCGCATGGTGAGCAACACGACAGATTCACGTTTTCCCCGACGATGTGAACGAACTAGTTTAGAAACCTTTTTCTCTCTGAGATTTTGTGTATTTACAACCTTTTAGAATATCTTTAATTAGCAATAAAATTTAGTTAACCCCAATATATGGTGTGCGCTGCCATTATTAAAAACTAATTTATCCGCACCCCATAAAAGCATAAACTCTATTCCTTATAAAATGTATTTTGAAATAATTCATGAGGACACTTGAGTTTTACAAAAATGTTATGTTTCGCTTTATGAATACCACAAACATTAAATATTAATTTATTACACAAGGGGAAATGAAATATTTAACAAACAATTCAAAGAACAGTACATAGCAATTTTAAAAAAAAATTACCTTAATGTTTTGTTTATTATATTTTACAAAAACACGTAAGTAATTCATCAAATTAAATGTATTTTTTATTAACACAGAACTGGACAACATTATTAAACACTTCTCAATACAACTTAACTAAATTGCATGTTTTTCTTTAGAATTTTTTCGGAAAAAAAAACGGTCGAAATACGTAGTTTGTAATTATATTAAGGACTATTTATCTATTTCATTAGAACGCATTCGTTAAGCAGACTTTTATTCTTCGTAAACATTGCTCTTGTTTAGAGAATGTAATTGTTTTAGTTAACGTAGCAAAGATAAATTACTACAAAAAAATTTATTTGATAAGTGGCAACAATATTTTTTACTCGGGAATTTCCTTCTTCTATAACTCATAAGGAACTCACTGGAATTTAATTTTTGGTGACCATTTGTAAATCTTTTGAAAAATGTTTGTAAATAGAAATTGTATTAACTTTCTTTGTTCGTCAAGTGTGATTTTCAAATTAATAACAGAATGCTATTTAACTTTAAGTTCTTCTCATATAAAATTATATCCTTTATTTTTTAAATATACAGTTTTATAACGTTTTATCGCATTAAGATTTTTTTAAGTTTTTATATTATACGAATGGTTAAAAATTGTCAGCTCTTTGGTAGGAAGTAGCATTCAGTGGAAATTATGTTATTAGCTGTCGGGGGAAATTTTGTAATTTTGAAAACAAAAATTATTTATCATCGATATAAATTTGTTATAAATGGCATTTTGCACTACCAAATTAAGCTTCATCACTTGAGATTTCCTTTCGTAGTTCAACTAAATTGAAGTGTTTAATGTTTGAATTTATTTTAATAGGATGTTATTAGATATTAAAATCAAAGAACTCTTTTTTCATTTGAATTCCAGTACATTTTTTATCAGCAGATTATTAGAAAATACGCAAACTTATAGCCAGATGTGGGGAGAAACAATATCTTTAAAAAAGTGTAAAAATAATATTAAATAAAAAGTAATTCTAAACTTTTTAAAAATATATATATTATTAGAATGTAGAGAGTAAGAGCGGTTTGATGACACTTTTCTTTAATTCCAGCATTATGTATAGATTTTATTTGCATGGAGTAGATGAATGGGGCTGGTTGCCTCCCTTAGCGGAAAAAAGGTAAATCCTTCTTTCTTGATGAGAGAATTCTAATGTCAAATATCCTCTCACTTAAACTAATTACATCGAGGTAAAAACATTACTGATAATTCAAATTAGTATTCATTTTGTTTTAAATTAATTCCGAACGCTTTAATCAAAATTTAGTATTGAATCATAGCTTTGATTTTAAGTTAGCTAAAGATAAAAATTCTGAAATATTTTGCTGTTATATAATGCCCGGGATTACTAGGATTACTACTTTTCTGGAATAAAGGGCATGGACTTGATGGCACACGATTTAATAGAAAACACAATGAATGTACCATCCTTGTTCCGAAAGTGGGACTTCCTAATTTAGAAGTAGGGACCAAGAGCGGATGACCCTTAGATTTGACCTGCCACCACCAGAGGTATAATTTCACATGAAGGATATTGCCACCATGACATATTTAGTTGCCGTAGCCACATTAGCGAACAGCATGGATCTTCGACTGGGTTGCAATTCCAGCTTACTACCTTTCAATAACGAGAACATCGCCTTAACCACATAGGTCACCGCAGACCGAAATCTGATATATGTTTCACATAATTTCGTTCTGCTACTTACAATCCAACTCCAAAAATATTCTGTGGACTAACAGAATAAGAATTTCATTTATTTTGATTACATAGTATTAGTAATTTGTGTTTTTAAATAGGTAAGCAAAATTTATAAATTTAACTTAAAAATATGATCTGTTATGTATGTTTTGGTATTAGAGAACGTTTGTTCATAAATTCAATAATTTATCTGAGAAAATGCAATTAAATTATTCATGAAACATTTAACAAAGTAAGATTTTTAGCGCACATCATTTTAATCCCACTTTCTTAAATATTGTTTTATGAGTTTATGCAATATAACATGCTCTAAACGTATTTATTTAACAAATCCAAAAATGTACTTCCATCAGTATTTGATGTATACATTATTTAAGTAAAAGTATCTTCACTAAATGTTTTATAAACTAAGCCAAAAGTTCGTAGAAAATAAACTGAATAACGTTTCAGAAAATTTCCGAAGTCTCAATTGTGTATTTTACAGACATAATAATATAATCTTCATTAAGTAATAAGTGTAATAACTTAAGGTATATGATCTAATGTTAATATTACAATTACCTTTACCTTAATATATACGTGAAAATTAATTTTTTCCCTTTGAAGAAATAAGAAAAACTTCGTAAATTAAGGGAATAAATTTAACAAAAACTAACATCTTGGGACTCTAATTTGTTTAGTAATAAAACCATTTCTACTTAGTAAATAAAATTTATAACTTTTCCTTGTAAAAGTAATAAAGTGATTAAATAGTGTTAGGCTTTAATATTTCCTTCTGAAGAACATATTTATCCAAGTATGGCAAAATGTAAAATTATTTTTTCCTGTTATGTCTTTAATTTATTATTATTATATTTAAACTATTGTTTTTCATGAAAAATTAAACATTCAATTAAAAGGATTTTAGACACTTTGTAACTAAAAGTAAATTTAAAATGAAATCACAAAATCATAACGCATGGAATTTCTGCAAAACGGAAGGGAGTTTTATGTTTTCCCATTACTTTTAATGTAGAATTAATAACATCCATTTGTTTTTCTCTTGATTAGTTACAATTTATAATGGATTTTAAGATACAAATTTAATGGAAAATTGTAGATAATTTCAGACTAGACCATTTGTATAATAGTCCAATTATGATAAAGCTTTCAGTAAAAACCGCAGTTTTAAAGTTGTTACAGTATGAAATTATTTAAGTTAAAATAATTATAAATGTTATTATATATATATATATATATATATATATCATATACATATATATATATATATATATATATATATATATATATATATATATATATATATATATATATATATATATATATAATAACATTTTCAATAACAACATCAATAATTTAAAATTGATAAATTTTTGATAAAAATTTATAAAACATATGTAGAGGACTAATTATATAATATGATATTGAACAAAATGGTTGATATTAATTGTAAGCAAAAATATCTTTAATACAAGAGCTGAAAGACTCTTGATCATTTAATACAACGTTAAGAAAACTTGCAATATTTTTTATTAAAAAAATTGCAAATTTTAAAAAATTAAAATTTTTTAACCGAAAGGAATTATTATATATATATATATATATATATATATATATATATATATATATATATATATATATATATATATATATATATATATATATATATATATATATATATATATATATATATATATACTTTGTGGTCAAAAGAAATAATAACTGTGAAATGTTAAATTTCGGAAAAATTATTTCTATTAATATCAAAAAATACATACCCAATAGATTTTAAATAACCTGTCATTTATCAGTATAATAATTAAAAATAAATATCTTAATTACAATGATAACTTCATTGTTTTTGGCACAATAAAATCAATGCTTAGTTCTTACAGAAAACATATCTTATTCAGAAAAGTTTTTTAAAACAGTTAAGTGTTGTTTGATTAGAATGTTTTAAAAAATTTTCTCTATATTCTTTTCTTCTTTTATTCATTTATCGAAAATAATTAATAAAAGTTTCATGTTTATTTTGGAAACATGATTCACTAAAATTTATTGACTTACAATAAATGCACATAACTTTGTTGCTTATTAGAAAACAAAAACGAAAAAACATTAGCAATTCCAGTAAAAAAAAATTCGTAGTAAAAATAACTTCATTTCCATAATTATAATGTTCACATTACATTTAGTCATTATTCATTCCTTTTCTTCCTTAAATCTTGTTTCCTTTGAAGCCGAATTCGAAGATTGCCTTCTTTAGAATGTGATATCCCATTCTTAGAAGAAATCAGTTAAAATATGTTTCATTCAAATATATAAATGGATCTCTTAAATTCCGAAACGAATCTTCATGTTTCTTACTTTTCTTAATGGCAATCATTCTGAAGTATTTTAGTCCAAACTCATTTTCTTTTCATTCTCTTTCCATGTAAGTGAACGTGGATATTCCTTAAAGGTGATTTAAGGAAAAAGGAACTATCGCATTTTTTATCCGAAGAAACTGTCGTATTTTTACATTTTATATAAGTGAACTTCTTTTTTATGAAAAATGCATACATTCCGAGATCTTGTTATGAAAAAATACGTTTAACTGAGCTGTATTCATTTATTAAGTTAAAAATTTTATCAAGTGGTATTTGTCAGATGAAAAAAATCTGAGCAAATAACAATTTAATTCTATTAATGAGCATCAGATATTTATTTTTTGCACTATAAATATGGTAATTAAACAATAACTTTTGATTTTTTCACTGAAAACAATAAACAGTTTGATTTTTAAATGTATTATAACTTTAATTTTGTCAAGACATGTATATACATACATACATACAAACACACACACACACACACACACACACACACACACACACACACACACACACACACACACACACACACACACACACACACACACACACACACACACACACACACACACACACACACACACACACATATATATATATATATATATATATATATATATATATATATATATATATATATATATATATATCTTAAAATATATTTATTGTAAATATTTATGAAATTTTTACAACATTTTGTGATTTGTCTTTTATGATTCCTATCTAATTTACAAATAAATATGTTGGACTACTTATATTTATAATATTATTCAAATTCTAAAATAGATTATTATTAAAGTAAAGTATAACTTTACTTTTATAATTATCCATTTTATGTTAAGTAAATAGTTGTTGAAATATATATAAATATATTTCAACAACTATTAATTTTTGTAACATATTTATGCTGATAAATATAGCTAAATTTATCTTTAGCTTCATCATAAATACTTTCAAATTGTGACCACAATATACACAGCGATGTTGAAGAAATTGCTGTATATAGAATAATTATTTTAATATACATTACAATGACTATTATATATGCTAAGGTTCCTTGAAATTATATTAAATACTAGTATTTTATAAAAAATTTTCATTTCCAGACTATTTTAGTACTCTCGTGTTTTTAGATTTTTTTTGTCTGCTGGAAAATAAATAGTATAGATTTTTGAGCAGCGTAAGAGTTATTTTAAATGAGAAATATGATGCAACAATTTAGGCTCATGAAAGATAACTAGAGAAATATTTTAAGTAATTCTCAATTTATATTTAACGTTAGTTTTTGTAAATCAAAAAATTGAAAGTGCATTGTGGAGAGGTTTGAAAGAGAAAAAAAGGATTTAAAGACATTTTTGCAACATGATGGGTGATTGTGTGTGTATATATATATATATATATATATATATATATATATATATATATATATATATATATATATATATATATATATATATATATATATATATATATATATATATATATTATATATATATATATATTTCAACCGTTAAAGCTGATTCCTGATTCCATATTTTTGTAGCTTGGAGTTTTCAAATTGTAAAATCAATTAAATATTCCAACTAGTTTGCATCCTATGGTTAAACTCTTATAAATCACTAATTCATGCATGATCTTTCTTTCAAATGATTTCAAACCTATTTATACCATAACCCCTAAAACATTCACCAAAGTTGATTATCAACTTGAAGTAGTAAACATTTTCACTGTTTAAAATTTATTCCACGCTAAACAAGTTGAATTTTGTCAGTAAAAAATGTCTTCTGTGTTAAAATACTTTGTACTTTAAAGTTAAACCGTTATTTTTATTTTGTAAATTCTTGTCGGCGCGTATCTCAAAAATATTTCAGAGTAACCCTCGTATATATATATGCTCACTTTTTCACCTCGTAAATGGTGGTTAGGTTTGTGTGATGACAAAGATAATTTGTAATATAATTTTAATGTTGTTCTTTTTTCTCTCGTCAGATTTAAATAACATTTTGGTGAGCACATATAATCTCTTAAAATCACCATATCTTTTTAGAGATATCATAAAATAATTGAATTTATAATGTATAATCAGCATTTCCGTTGATATATATATATATATATATATATATATATATATATATATATATATATATATATATATATATATATATATATATATATATATATATATATATATATATATATATATATAATAGGTAATCAGTTTTGCTTTGTGGAAATGCATAGCACATTTCTGTGAGAATTAAAGCTATTATTTTATTATATGTTAATTATTAATTTTTCAAGATGATAATAAATACGTATATAAAAACGCTAAAAAATCTAGAAATATCTAACATAAAATTAATAGTGGCTAAGATTTGTGCTTAAATAATGCATATATCTATAGTAAAAACTTAATCTATAACATAAATTTAGCTAATTTTTAAATAAAATATGTTTCGTTTTTAAACATTTTTTTTCATTTTCGGAATAATTTAAGTATATTGAATTTGCTTCACATTCCTCATTGTTGTTTATAAGTTTTTAAACCGATTTGTGGACACTAAAACTTCAATAATCGATTTTCTTTTCAATGATGCGTTCAAAAGCCAATTTTCTATAAATTTATCTCTTTTTCCCAGAAATTTGTGGCAACTATCGTATTGGTTTTCTACTTTTTGATTACTTTTTTGGATTGTCTAAGGAAACCTTTTATTGAATTGGGACATTCCAGGCAAGTTTTTGAGTTTATCACATTTTTTATATAAAACAAATAAATGCCATATCGTTTAGTTACTAAACAAAATTGAGTTTGGAATTCTCAGATAGATTTATAAATAATGAATTTCATGTGAATATGAGAAATGAAAAAATGTTTTTTTTTTCACACAAAATATAAATGCTTCTTTAAAACTGACTTTTGTCATTTTTTAAAGAAAAAGTAGTTTTAAAGTATATATTATTATTATTAATAAATATAAGACTTAAGGTAAATAAGATTTATACTATAAAAAATCATAAAAAATATATTATTAAATTTTAAGAATATTGAATATGTAAATTGTGATAAATAAAACATTTAAATATATTTTTATGTTCCATTATTTACAGTTCCGTTTTCCAAAAATAAGAAAACAAATTTTGTGCTTCGTTTAATAATATATATGATAAAGTATTTTTGAATTTCATTTACTTTTATAAAGACTGTAAATTAAATAAGATTTAAAAATTTAGTATTATTTTGCTAAGGTTGTTAAACAAATATAGAAATTAACTGTCTTAATTTTTTATTTTCTGAACATTGATTACATTTTAAGGACTTTACAGGGAAATGATTTTTATACTATAAAAAATATTATTTACAGTACACATTGCGTGATGAGACACGGTGAAAGTATTTCATAAAAATTTAGCCATCTTAAAATAAAAAAATCATTAAGCAATTTTAAATTCCATAAGCTAATGAAAGGTTATTCTTAGATCATTACAAACACAAATATTTCAAACAGCATATCCAATTATTATTAGTTATTATAATTAGAAAGAAAAATGAATTCAAATTAATTTTAATTTTTAATATTGAATAAATATTCAATTTAAAATAGTGTGCATTTTTGATAGTTTGATTTTTTATCTTTTTATCCAAAAATTACTTTATTTTTCTTATATTTTCGTAAATCAGAGGTTTAATGGAAATTTAAATCGTTAATAACATTCTTATCGTAAATATGAAATTATGACACATATTATAGGAATTTAACTGTGAATTCGTTTAAATTTATAAGAAAAATTTGAAATTTCATACTAACGTAACTAATAAATATTTTTAATAATACTATAATGTGTGAATTACTTATTGCCTAATTGTTGAAATCTGCACAGTAGGATATTTTTAAGCATCTCAAGTATGCTACATGCAGAAAAAATATTCTCTAATAGTGGGTTTTACCTACGCATCATAAAGTAAGACATGTGGAAAACTGTTAAGAACTCATTACATTAAATTTATGCACAACAAGCACATATTCAGTATCCCCATCTCTTTGTATAACAATGTCAAGCAGCAAATTTGAAATCATCGATGCCAATCTACACATTTGCAATAAGTCATGACTTATTAATGAAATGGTTTATCAGAACTTTTTGCAAAAGGTTCTGATAAAACATTTTAAAACCTACAGAATTTTAACTACAAAATCAAATAATACCAAATTGCTGTGAATGATTTTGATATGCTTGTTAATTTGAACACTTCCCCTATCTCTTTTTGCTCTCTGCTATAGTGATTGAATCTATTACTAAGAACATGCTAAAATAATAGGTATTATTGAGACACTTTTAAATTTGTTAGACTTCTAACATTTTTTTTTTCGTTGGTATTGTTACTACACATTTTATGCATGGAATATTACAAAAACACGTAGAGCGTACACTGAATCAACATCAGAATATATGGAAGGCCATTTTCATAACTCCTCATTTGATGCTTAGACATTAATTCTAAACCTATTATAAACATGTATAAAAAACGTTTTTCTAAATATTTCATTTGATAAAGAGAAATGTCTAATTTTTACAATGAAAATTAATTGAGGAACTTTTGCATTCTAATCATGCTTATGAGTGCTGATAATATTTAATGTTATTCATGTATTATGATTTTGTTTTTTTTAATTATTTAATTGTTTAAATAGTAAAACTTACATGTTTTTAAAATTCAAAGCATATTTTTAGGAAATTAAATGAATTAGCTATTGATTATAATTATTATGCAGAAATTTTCATTTATTAGAAAAAGTTTTAAGATATGCTTACATTTTTATCTCTTACAAAATTTATTAAATTTACATTTAATTTGAGGAATATAATTTTGAGCCATTAATCCAAATTCTAATCTATATATTTTGCATTAATTAGGTTTAATAGTAAATATTAATAGTAATTTGTAAAATGTTTTTAATTTGATTGCAACCATAATGATATTATATGAAACACATTTTAGAAAATGCATTTGAGATAATTTTAAAAAGCATTAAAACGCTTTTACTTTTAGAAAAATTCAAAATTTAAAATTTCTTGCATAGTTACAATACGTGTTTATTAATTGATTTTTATAATCATTTCTTAGTCGTTTAAAAAAAATTAAGAATAATTTGCAATGTAAAATATAAGTAGAATTATTAGGCATAATGTAAAACTGCACTAAGCGCAGTAAAATTATTGTTTTTTTCCCTCAAAACAGAATTGAAATATTTTATTTCTTGAACATTTTAAGATTAATATCAGTTTCCAAACTATTTATTTGGATTCTATCTTTTCATTCAAGATATGTCAAGAAGCCATATTTATATCATATAATTCTGAAATAATCAAATTTTGTATCTACATTTTTTTAATATAACATACAGTAATCATGGATCCAAATAATATTTATTGTGGCATTGAATCTAGTCTATCATTAAGAAAACAAATCCTGCATCTGTTATCATCATTGTGATTAATGATTGTCTAGATAAATTTCCTCAGAAAACGATTACAGTATCCTTTGGGGGAACATTCTTTGTTTCTTTATGCCCTTCAGAAGTTTTCTTTCTTTTTCTTTCAGAAAATGAGATATTAATGATTTCAGTTAGATATTTTAAATTTTAGAAAAAAGCATTTCGCCAATGTATTTCTTGTTTAAGATTATATTAGTTTATTTTGACAAAATTGTAAGTACTTTGAGTATATAAAAAGTTTACATGTAATCTTTAATGCCTATCCTCTGAGGAATTTGAACTCTAGAATTTCACTTGTTTTATCTTGAATCATCCAAAGAATATATATATATATACATATATATATATATATATATATATATATATATATATATATATATATATATATATATATATATATATATATATATATATATATATATATATATATATATATATATATATATATATATATGCATTTAAACTTTATAAAAACACATTATTTTCAAGACTTTCTATATAAAGATGCTAACTATCATAACCCATAATTTTAGAAATAATTAATATTTTTAGAATTACCATAAAGTTAAGAATAAAGTTTCATGTTTCTAAATTTTGAAGCTAAATATTAATATTGTATAAGCTTATATATAATTATTTTTTGTATATATTTTGATATCTGCTTACAATTAAATTGTATACTTTTTAATAATTAAAAAAGACTTATCCTAAGTATGTATATTGTTTTTTAAGGAAAGTTAAGTTTAAATTAGTCCCATTTAATCTTCTCCAAATTTCTATTTTATAATCTTTTGGAAACACACAAGAGTTATCAATAAATTACTTTGTCAAGGACTAACAATTTTAGATACTATCAATAATGGTAGGAATGTTTTTCATTGATTTCTTCTGCGATAGATAGATTAGTTTCAGAATCTCTCATCTCCCTTTTCCGTTCTAAATGCTTGACTAATTTATAAGTCACAAAGTCAATAGTTAGCAATTGAACTAAAATTGCTTGACACTCCAGCGTATAAATTAGCTGCCTTTGACATTTGTCGCTGTTGCAACATTTAATTTATTATCCAATAAAGCAAGACATTTTTATTTTATTGCGGAAATTATTCCTTTGTCTTAAGGCAATTATCTACCGTGATTATGAATTAATGCTAGACATTATTTGTAATTTACTGATACATTATTGAAATGAGTTCAAAAGTGACTATTCATAGATTTTTGGAAATATCCCTAAGTATACTTTCCTCTCATTAAAAGAAGTACTTTAGTTCAAAATATATTCCTATAGTAATATATTCCTTCAATAATATATTTAGTAGTTATCATTAATATATTTGTGAAATTAATCCTTTTCTATTGAATTAGGTAAAATATTATTTTTCAGAAGATCTTATATTTTATATTTAATTTATTGTCTGTAAATCTAATAAATGTTTAGTAAAAATGTATTTTTATAATACGTCGAACATATATTCTTTTAAAATCAAACATTGATTTATCCACCATGATATTTCCTGTTTTTGTTTAGACCGTATAAGTATAGTTTCATTCTCTCATTTTATTATATTTAAAAATTTAGGTAAAAATGAATAAAAAAAATGATTCGCAGAGTGTGTTCAAAATAAATTTATAATTGAGTGCGCTTATGCTTATTCGATGCACGTGAATATGCATGGAATTGAAATAAGGAGCGTAATTAAAATGTCATAAGTTTTTGAAACTTTCATGCATTTAAGTTTTTCATTCTTGAAATAGTTATTTTATTGATTTGTTGCTAACATAATCGTGGGTTATCATCATTTAAGTAACTTATTCCAACTCTTGTCATTAAATGTAAGAAAAATGTATTGAAATTTTAGGTTGAAGACCAAGATTTGAGGAATACGAATACTTAAACGCAATCGCTATCAGTAAGATCGAATGCATTTCTAAATTACTTCAGTAATTTATAGTTCAACTTTGGAGAATTCCAAGCGGACAATATGCGAAACATCAAGGTAAAACATGTAACATGAGATATCTACTAGCGATCCCAAAAGCTTCAAACTGTTACTTTGTGTAGTGTTTTTACCAATGCCTCAAAAATTAGTCATTGAATATACCTGACTCAGGTGACTTGCTACATGGTATATGAGGAAAATCTTTGCTACCGCTAATCACTTCGGAGTTATTTTCTACAAAGTGAAGTTCAATAAGTACTTTATATCCAAGATACGTATATTCTCACGGTAGTATAATATTTATTATCTTAAGTACACTACTGGCCATTAAAATTGCTACACCAGGAAAGCGGCACACCACACACGTGAAATTTGCATGACAGGTAGAACTTGCTGTGATATGCAAATGATTAGATTTTCAGCGCATTCATACAAAGCAGGAGACAGTAGCGACACCTACAATGTGTATAAAACCCGAGATTTGACAGCAGTTTTCTAATACTCAATTTCCGTTTCAACGTTGTTTTCGGCAAAAAAAGATGTTGTAATGTCTCGTGTAAGAAGAAGAAATGCCTATCAGCACGTGTCTGACTTTGATCGAGGAAGGATTATAGCCTACCGGGATTGCGGTTTATCGTACCGCAATACTGCTGCTCGCGTAGGTCGAGACCCCATGACTGTTAGCAGAATATGGAATGGATGGGTTCAGGACAATCATACGGAACGTCATACAGGATCTGAGCGATCCCCAATCACTAACAGCAGAGAAGACAGACATCTTATCCGCAAGGTCACAAGGGATCGTACAGCCACGTCATGAACCCTGAGTCGAGAAATGGAGTCATTTGCAAGGCAACGAGTTTCTGCTCGAATAATTTGACGACGTTTGCAGCAACATGGATTGTCTGCACGGCGACCATGGCTTCAGCCACCATTGAAGCTGCGTCACAGACAGAAGTACCTTCAATGGTGTAATCAGCGACGAACCTGGACGCGGGAATGGCATCACGTCATCTTTACAGATGAATCTCGGTTCTATATACATTACCATGATGGCCGCATCTGTGTTTGGTGGCATTGTGGAGAACGCACATTGCCAGCTTGCATTGGACATCGCCATACTGGCCCATCTGCTGGAGTGATGGTATGGATACACGTCTCAATCACCTCTTGTTCACATTACCGGCACTTTGAACAGCAACCGTTACATTTCCGATGTGTTAAAGCCCGTGGCTCTGCCCTATCTTCGAGGCCTCCCTAATGCTTTGTTTCAACAAGATATTGTACGACCGCAAGTTGCCCGTACTGTTCTGAACTTTCTTGATACAGATTAGGTTCGACTGTTACCCTGGCCAGCACGTTCTCCTGTTCTGTCACCAATTGAGAACGTGTGGCCAATGGTTGCCGAGCGATTGGCACGCCATCACTCACAATTCACTACTGTCGATGAACTTTGGCATAGTGTTGAAGCTGCATGGCCTGATCCCCGTACATGCCATACAATCTCTGTTTGACTCCATGCCTAAGCGGATAAATGCTGTTATTGCAGCCAGAGGTTGCTGCTCTGGGTACTGATTTCTCAAGATCTATACATCCTAATTTCTTGTAAATCTAATCACTTGTTCTTTCCACTGTAATGTATGTGTCCAATAAATATCGTTCTGTTATTTGCATTTCTTCTTGGTGTAGCAATTTTAATGGCCAGTAGTGTATAACGGGATTGTCATTAACGAACTTTTCAGACCAAAAGTCTGCAGTTTGATCCTGATCATTGTTAAAAAACGTGAGATTACTGATGTGCTTATATCATCTTTGTAGTAGTGTGGTCATCATTTGCAGTGCGTATATATATAGTATATGTGTATATATATATATATATATATATATATATATATATATATATATATATATATATATATATATATATATATATATATATATGTCTAATAAATATATGTAGTTTGTTTTCATGTTAGCACATTCAATACCAAAAGGATGAAGATATAAATCTTATTTTGCACTTAGAAGATTATGCCATGTAAAATTTATGTAGCTTATAATATATAAAAATAGAAAAAACTTGATTGTTTTTCAATGTTTTCGATAAGATTTCCTAAAAATACAATAAAAATTTCACTAAACCTAAAGCTCATTTATTATATTTTCAATAATCTTAATAGCACATAGCTATATTGAAATTTATCGCTTTTCAAACTGAGGATACTTGATTTTCGTCAATCAAAATTTGAGGTTTTTTTATTTAATTTAATTAAAATTGACATACATGTTAAAACAATTTGTAATAGTGTCTTCGCATGCTCAACTTTTATATTAACTATGTCTATTATAACTAGTATTGGTCTTGGTTTGTTAATTATGAATTTTATATTTTAAATTATTAGTTTTTCTGTAAAATATATCGGTGCAATTTCACACCCAAAACGTAATTTGTATAAAACAATTTTTTATTCCTAATCGTATTAAACATTTTGTATTACTTCTATTTAATTATTTAATTTTATTTAATAAAGAACAGTAAAAGCTTATAAATATGATGACACAAAACAATAAAATTAACAACCAATATAATTTCGGATATTTTATCATAAATGTCACTCATATATTGCATAATAATTATGATTTCGTAGTAATAATTATTGGCAACTTTCTTACATAATTATTTTGGTTTATTTGAAATAAAATGAAATCAATAAATGAAATTTCAATAAAATTTCATAATTATTTAAAATTTCTTAATTTCTTATTTATCTGTTATTTAGAAAACTTAAATATAAAAGAAACTAAAGAGCAAATTTTCTATTCTCCTTCATTCTTTTTCGATTCAATTGTCAAAGTGTAAGAATAAATTCGCAGTAAAATTTGAAGAGTCGCTCAATTCAATGATACCAGGTTAAGTCATTTCCATTAACGACAGAGACAATTTTACTCATGGTTTACTTATTTGACGAGGTACATCTGCTTAGACGAAAAGTATTTCGAGACCTTTCGTGGTCAGTGTTTGACGAAGTCGTTAAACTCAGAGTCAATAGTTTGGCAATTCGAAGGTAATTGCTTTTCCTGTATTGTGCTCAGGTTATTTGTCCCAAATGGTCTTGATATCACTGGAAATAAAGCATCACAGTAAACAAGTGCTTAAACTAGAAGATAATAACTAGACATTACTCTATATCAAAACAACACAATGAATTCTATGTTTTAATAGAATTTCAGGAATAGAATTTTACAATTCAAAATGATATATATATATAAGTTTATAGTAATTTCCCTAATATATTATTTAATTTAATTAAAAGTAATGATGCTTCAATAAAAAGATGTTAATATGAATTTATTTTTCAGAAAATGTAAATGTACATGAATGTATAATTATTTTATAATTAAATTGATGAATTTATTGCTTGAAAAATTTAATTTTTTTATACACTTTGTTAAATAATTAGTGTGATTTATCTATTTTATACAATGTCTTGTAATAAAATATAATATTTCGTTGAGGCAATTAATTTTATTGAAACTTTAAGAAAACTTACTTTAAGCTGCATATTTTTTTTGTAGTTTACTGAATGCATTTTCGATAAAGACTCAACAGTTTCGTACATAACGTGTTTCTTTCTTACATAAATTATTTTGTTACGAATGAATGAAGAAAAAGTGTTTTGTTAAATGTAATATACTGCTAGTACATTGCATTTTACTAAAACTTTATTAAGGTTTATTTAAAGCTGTGCATACTTTTTGTAATTTATTGAATTTATTTGTGATAGAGAGCCACCATTTTTTTACATAATGTGTTTCTTTCTTATATAAATTATTGAAATAAATTTATAATACTAAAACATAAATTAGTAAATAATTGTTTTTCTAAATGCCTAAAACATATATATGTCATATGGAATAATTCACCTTATTATACTTCGAATACACATTTTTATTATTTGCTGTATATTGTTAAAGTAAAATGAAATTCTCTGTTTCAACATATACCGTAGTATTTAAAATTTCTTTGGTACTGCAAACATTTGTTGAAGTTAAAAAATCATTACTTCATATATTTAGGGGAACGAATTAGTCAAATAGATGTTCCAAATAGCATGTGATTTAAAACTATGTATCAAAAAATAGATCATTCTAATCTAATGAGGATCAGAGTTACATAATGTCACAAACATAAAAAAGCAAAGAATAATCAAAAAAGAAACTTAACATCACTAATATCTTCGTTAACATTACTGATACCTACTTAAAGTCATTTGTTGTTTGGTAGGAATATTGAAACATGAGATTATCAAAAGTAAAAGAATTTAATAATTAATATTCATTTTTCAATGACTGTTAAAAGTGTTACCTTTAATCTTTTAACATAATTTATGTCATCCCAATTGATGCTGAGCAAACAAACTGTACAGTAGCAGATTGAAAGCTAAATATTTCAGGAAGAATTTTAATTTTACTTCAGTCTCATTTATTTCTGCATGGGTATGAAGAAGAAAATCGAGTATTTACTTAATAGCATTAATAATATTATCTTGAGTGGGAAAGCGGTCTCACTTTGAAGTAGTGGTAGAACATCACTTGTCAGAGCTATAAGTTCCAGTTTCTATCCCAGGCACAGTTAAACAACGGAAGAGGAATACTCCTCTTCTGCTTTGCGAATGAATTCTGTCATTGTTAATGTGTTTGCTTGAAAGTTTCCATGGTTTCCTCGTTTGCAACAAGTAATTACTGTCTACTGTCTTTGGAATGTACTCCTAATGTGATCGCTGGGTGCTAAAATTTCTTAGTACTCATTTCGATAGTTTTGCTGTTCTGTTTGCTGTTATAAATATATTTCTTCCATCGTTCGCTGCTAAGTAATCTATAGCACTATATTTGTTTCGAGTTTCAAAAGAAATCTGTCTAAGCAGCCTATCATTTTAGTCGTAGTTCAAGGTATTCATTTGTTATGCTATGTCGCAATGGTAAACGAGAGGAAGAAAAAGATGTAATATTCTTCCGGGGATGTGAGAAATCTCTAGATCTTTCTC
Organism: Latrodectus hesperus; assembly: GCA_037975125.1. Classification (NCBI taxonomy): domain Eukaryota; kingdom Metazoa; phylum Arthropoda; class Arachnida; order Araneae; family Theridiidae; genus Latrodectus; species Latrodectus hesperus. The sequence continues at coordinate 75,844,204 of CM075850.1, forward strand.
TAATAGAGGTTGTTTAAAACATTTAAATAATTTTAATATTTTCAGAATACGAACAAAGTAGGTTATCATTTAATACATCTGACCATTATCTATCATGGAAGTTTATGAGAGTTGATTAAATTATATTCCAAAACTAAGTTCAATCTTCCGAACGAGATAACCTATAAAATTGCTTATTGAAACTTTAAAACTTAACAAATAAACTTAAATCATTAAGAAGTTTTATAAATTTCTATGTATCGGAAGAAACATCTTACTGTTCTAAATTTTTCCAGATTATGTAACTGTATCTTATTCATCTGGACGCTTAATCATTATTAGTTATTATTTAAATTTGTTGCATGAATGTGATAATTTGTTTAAAGAGACAATATATACTGATAACATTATTATTTTTTTAGAAAAAATAGTTTCTGATACAGAAAGAAATTTTTTTTATATTTTTTATAAACCAATTTTCTTATTAATAATATAACCATTGTTTGGGTATTTTAAATATTATAATTTTTTTCTAAAGTATCAAATTATTTTTAAACGAACAAATACAATTAAGGGGAGAAATTTAAATATTATAATTTATATCCATATAATCGTTTCAATTTAATGATTTAAATTGAGAAATATGTTATGAATATTTCCTTTTTCCTAGAAGATAGTATTTAATTATCCCTTAAGTTTAAATTATTTCAGAAATTTCAATATTAATATGTTAAATTACATTTACGTTGTTTGAATGAGCTAATACCTTGATTTAGGATATACATTAATATAATGCATAATTTTGGTAAGATGATTCCCAATTGTAAATTTGGAAAAAATATTTTATGAATTGAATAGCAATTACTTTGAAAATAAAGTGCAAGCATACGAGTTTTATAAGTAATTATATATTAGTCATGGAGGATATTAATTTCATTATTACCTAAATTATTATTCAAGAATTCAAAATTTGAATTAATTTTCTCTGGCATTTTAATAAAAAAAGTAAAATTTAATATTTGAATTTCAAGTATCAATATTTTATTAACAATGAAACTCTTTATTAGTTCCTAAGAATTTAAGATTAATTTGCATAATTTACTACTTTATGCTGTTAAAATCAATTATATTTGGAACTATGTTTTGTATAAATCCCTTAGAAGTCAATTTAGTTAGTTACATTATTTGATGTTATTTGACTTTCGTAAATTTTACACGAATGAGTAGCCTTATTAGTTATAAAAATAAGTTTTTTAGACTGGGTTCATAAAAAAAGATCGGTAAATTTTCTTCCTAACTGAAAATCTTGAAGAAAACCTCATAATGTAAGGAATAAAAAATATTGTTTCATAATATAAAATTCATGTATGAATTTATCGAAGTTTCAAAGAATTTACACTCGAGTACAACTAAATCTACTTATTTATTTATCTTCTCTAGTATTAAATTTACTGACTACATAAATTCCAACTCAGATATTAAAAGACACAACATGAATGTTTTCAGAAAGTTTTTCAACAGCATCCTAACTTAGATGCTGAGATACAGGATTTAGCCGAGCCTACAAGCTTTTGTGATTTTATAATACCAAATAGTTGTCTTGAGATTAATTGCACATCTTACGAAAAAGAATGACTTGAAATTTTGCACTCTATAACGCTTAAATTCTATTCGAAATCTGAAGCTGCTAGAACTTCGGTATTCGAAACCTGACTATTTTAGAGTTTATGCCGATAGATTTCGCTCAGATGAGTCATCGAAAGTTGTTGTGGGAATATTTTGTGCGCTCTTTTTGTTTTATATTCCTATCAGATATTATAGAATGGCTTTTGGTAGGGAGATAGCAGCCATTAAGATAGTTCTATCCCAATTTATTATTATAGATTTGGCCTTTTGGAGGCTTGTGATATTACCTGATTGATAGCAACTATATAGACCATTGCATATGATACCCCTGTTACATTTTTGGAATTATTACAGTGCCAAACTTTTCAACAGCAGCTCAAGAGAAAAGAAAATTCGTTACCCTCCGTTGGATCAATTCTCAGTGTGAAATGGATGTAAACGAAAAAGTTGACCTCTTAGCTAAAAAAGGGTCTATGGTCTTAAATGAAGTTAAAAAAGTGAAATTTCTTATTCAACTTCCAAATGTATTATTAACATTTGGAAGTGGAATAAGACCTTTAACATCCACCAGGATTAAATGAATAGAACTTCCACAATGAGCTAGTTGAATATTATCCAGGACATTTCTGATTGACTTCCCCTTCAACATTTACAAAATTTTGGTTGAATGTGGATCCCGACTGACTGGTGGTTCAGTTATTTCCTATAAGTGTCCTGCCAAGTCTAACTTATCCAATTTGCAAGAATGCAACCATGGATAGAGATCATCTACAACTATGTAATGCATTTCAGAAACGGCACCATTAAACGCAATTACAAAAAAAAAAAATTAAAAAATAGTAAATAAAATAAAAATTAAAATCAGTGTCCGACTGGATATGGGACGGCATTTTTTTTCTTAGCTGCTGTTTTTATATTGTCATGCTTCTTGAAATGTGAAATAAAAAATTAAATTTAATAAAATAGTTCAACATAAGTTTTAGCAAACTAAACATTTTCTAATTTAATTTTTCAATTAAGTTTTTCTTAAATATTGAACGCGATATTCTGGAATGTAACTTAATTTATCTAAGATTAGAATTTATTTATTGAAACTAAGATATATATTTTATTTCTATATTTTATGTGATTATAAATGCTTAAAATATGAATATTTGACTTAAAATATGAATACTATTAGAGCAGTAGTAGAATCTTCAAGTCATTCATGCACACATTACAATTTATACTAACTTCATTTTTGAGGCATTTATTTTATATCTGATATTGCTCAAGATAATTATACAATATTAAAAAAACTAAAGAACAAATGTGTTTACAATTTGATATAAGTATTCACATATTAACTATTTGTTTTTAATAGATTTTCTTTAGTACCCACTTTTTTAAGTATTTTGTGATCAAATGTGAGAGTTAAACTTTTAACAGCAAAATTCCCTTCATTGAAAAGGATAAATTTGCTTTTATGATTTATAGAAGCTTTATTTGAATATTTGAGATCGTAAAAAGAGCTAAAAATTCTGAAGGCCATCTCTCAAAACAAAAAACAATGCCTATAAAATTATTTAAACAGTAAATTTTTTGAAAAATGAAACAAAGTCTTACATATGATTAAACATTATTAAATAAAAATATTAAACTAGAATCTGTAAATATAATTATCGAATTTTAAGCAATTTAAATAAAAGTTATGTGGAAGCTAATTATTTTCATCGTTACTTTAATAATATTCCATTCTCCAAATTGATAAGAGTGCTGAAAACATTATTAGATAAAAATTTGTTTTATTTGTTTAACCACCACTCTACACTAAAGCAACTAAATGTCATTAGATTTGCATTACATCCATATATATTTCGGATTTTAAGCACATCTAGTTCTTGCATATAGCCAGAAAAGATTTAGCACATTTTGAAAAGGTTATCAAAGTTATTTTTGAAAATATAGCAATATGTTAAAAAGAAAAAAAATTGCTGACTTTAAAATCAATGTTAGTTTATTCTCATTAGGAACAAGTCTGTTTTGGCATTTGTGGTAGAAGCATTAAAATCATGGTAAGTTATTAGTGTTATTAGAAAAAAATAAAAACTCTAGATGTTAGAAAACAAAATTTGAATGCTATTCACCTCTGTAAATTGAGTAAAATGAATTAGTGTCTTGAAGCATGATTTTGGAATCACATTCAAAATTTAATTTTCAATATGTTGCAGAAAACAATGTTGCAACTCAATAATTTTCAGAAAGAACTGCACACGTTTTTCTATAGATATTTACAAACCAAATATCACTTAACCTACACGAACCAAAAATTATGTAATTCAAGAACCAAAAAGTTAACTTTGTGTTCGCTATGTAAAAACTACATTATAAATCACTAGCAAGTCTTTATTCAGCAACGAGTTATGTTACACAGTTTTTCAATCGTATGAGTGAAATTTATTGTGTCAATTAATCGTATCACGTTTTTATTACCCGACTGCACTATTCCATTTGTCATATTTAGTAGTAGCAGTGTACAAGTTTAGTTTATTTATAGTGATATCGACTTCGACATTTGAATATTGTTCCTGATAAATTGAATGGTGTTACCTACTTGAATATTTTAGACAATGGCATTATTCCTAGTTAACTAACTAGGACATTAGTCCTAGTTAGCTTTTATCAAGCTTATGGAGTTCATGAATGATACTTTCTTCAGAACAATGCGCCATGTCATATTTCAAACTTTATTAAACAGTGTTATCTAGATTTGTTATTTAAATTTTGCCCCACTTGCTCGAAGTCTAGACTTAAGCCTTCTTAGAACATTTATGGAACGAGATGAAATGAGTTACAAACTAACAAACTATGTTAAAAATTTATAGTTCATCTTAAAAAAATTACTATAGCAATCTTAGGTAAAGTGTAGTTAGTAGGATTGCTAGTGTAACTATTGTTCTTGAAGTATAACCATCCTTATGCCATCACATTTTTCTGTTCATCTCATTATAGAGGGTGTTCTTTAATAAAGTATACTGCTGAACATTGAAATTTTTAAATCAAGAAAGTAAGCACACTTGAAATTTATATGATAGAGAGAAGGTGCGACATGTAAACTATAAGCCTTTCAACGCATTGATATAAAACAGCTGACGGTGCAACACTTATACATTTTATAAGTTATTAAATTAGTACCAGGTTTTCATTACATAAATTTCATTTGAAACCTGGTGTAAAATATGCAATAAATTGTCAAAAGAGAACCAGCTCATTTCTGAATTGTATTGAATTTGAATAATAATCAGCAGAGATTTTGGCTTATAGTATCGCAATTATACACATTAGTCTAAACTCTATGGTAGACAGCTGATTATGAAATTAGAGCTTCAGAATTTTCAAATGGAATTAGAGTTGAACTTTAGGCAATGTACATTGAAGTATGACAATGTATAAACACAGTTGGTCATGTAATCACACACATAGTCCTAACTAACATTTAGTGGATCATTTTCTCTTCTAATTGATCCAACAGGTATGTTAGATGCACAGATTAAATGGATAATTAAACAAGTAAAGAAAAGGTTAAAAATATTACTGAAGAATCAAGAATTACAGTATTTGCAATATATCAAGTGTCCACATGAATGATTATATAATGTTTGTAATAAGTGTGACACAAGTCTGACCTTTGATAGGTCTTAATCTATTCTTGACGATATTTCATATAGAAGATTGTCTTCAATGATATGATTAACAGTAAAAACGTAATATTGATCTTTTAGGTACATCTTGATTACGTCTACCGAATTATTTTGGTCTCAACCATGCTGTCAGCATCATGAGGAGTATGAATTATCAAAGTGCATTCAATTTTGCAATATTCATTACTCACCTAACATAATTGTGCAATTTCCTATTACATACAGGTCGTGATGATTTCTTGTTTATATTTATGACACTCTAAAAAGTGACTGTTGTATTTCCTTTAAGATGAAATACGGGGTTCTAATTGTTATTTAATACCTGAAAATACTCTATGGTTCAACAAAATAATGCACAATGACAAGTTGGTAGTTTCGCATGAACAGTTCCTGAAACAGAAAATATTCAGTTACTATTTTTGCCTCTATAACTTCAAGACAATTCATTATTACGAAATAACTAATTAATGACTGCTGAATAACTAGCTCGTTACCATATAAAAGGTTACATTGTTACAAAAGATTATACTGTTAAAGGTTATACTGTTACAAACTGCTTTAAAAATGATAGTAGATATTTTACAGAAATTTTACTTTTCCATTGGTCTCTATATTTGGAACTCTAAATAAAAAATTGAAACAATGTTAAATCACGTGGATTATTAAATTTTGGTTGTATTTTGAAAAAAAAATAAAGTTTTTAGCAAAATTGATACCATATAATGTAATAATTTAAAATACAGATCACATTATTCATTAGATATCTTATGAACAGAAGTGTGTCTTTTTACCAAATTGAAAAGCAAACTGTGGTCAATACTTTATTGGGATTGATATATTATATAAAAATAAACTGCTTCAAAACTTATTAGTGAGAGATTATGAAATTGATTATCCAATTCTTGCCAATTTTTATACAAATAAAAGCAATGATAATAATATTTTTCTACTGAAACTGATGTGTTTCAGGAATCTAAATTACAAAATTGTTTCCATTTTTTACTATTTTATTTTGATGATTATCATTAAGCTTGTATTTATATTTGTAAATATTGAAGAATGTATAAAAACTAATTAAATTTTTTGATAATAATCTACCTTTTCTATCTTTAAAATGTTAATTATTTTAGGGATATTTTAAAATAAGAATTGATAATTTACCGTACATGAGAGCTCTGCTATATTTTATTTTCAAAATTTTCCTTGGATTTATTCTTTTGATTGCGCTTTATACTTTACGACAGCTTATTTTGAGATTAATCATGTCGAAAATATCAGTGTTTAAGGATAATTGCTTGTCATTTCATATATCAATAAAATACCCATGTATCCAAATTAATAAAACTTACGCTAAGAAATATTTAATTTCCTATCGAAAAGATGCGTTTTCCTTATCGCATATGTCTATTTGGTATTAAAAAAAACTAAACCTTAGTATGAAATTTATTTAATTATTATTACAATATGCAATATATATAGATATATATAAACTACCTTTTTCTCATATTTATTAATTGTTCTCTGTAATTATTCCGACATTTAAATATAAAAATACATTTTAAAAATGATATGTATATTAATTTCAAATAAAACTTGAATTTTAATTGGAAAATGTTAAAATAATATATAGTTAAGGAATTCAATTTTAAGTTTTATTTGTCTTTTTAATTTTTAATTAATGCCGACCGATGGCTGAGTGGTTATCGTTCCTGACTCCTGAGCAGTGGGTCCCGGGTTCGAATTCCGGTTACGGCATGGATGTTACTTTAGTCCTCTGTTCTCTCTGCGTTTCTCTGCCCTTTTTTCTGTGATGATGCATGAATATGGCCCACATTATAAACGGGTTTGTGGTGGTATGGCGCGGACAACGCTATTCGCCTCCATGACTTAGTTCACAGGTGCCCGCTGGGTTACGACAAATGAGTAGCAGTTTCTGACATTGTTGTGTCATAGGGTTCGTCACCCAAGTGCTTGCCGTTGGAAAAAAATATTTCATTAATTAAAGATATAGTAAAAAAATTTAAACTATATGCCTAAAATTTTAACCTCGTCACTTTAAAGAACTTACTAAATTCAATAAATAATTGCTTTTCAAACTCAACCCATCAATTTGAATTGAAGATATAAGAGATGAAAAAATTAATCCCACACACAAAACATATTCACGTGTATACACACTGTACACTCACACACAGAAATGACACGTATTTGTACAGAATTTGAGGGATATATACATTACAATCTAGGCTATTTAATAGTTTGCTATTTGTTTTCATTTAGTCAAAGTATGAAAAATTGTTATAAAATTTTATATATTCTAAGTGGAAGTAATATTAACAACATTCTCAACTATTATAAAAAAATATTCAAATGTTTGAAACAATATCTGAGAAATTTAAGTACTGCCATTAAATAATATTAATGTACAAAATTAACTCTCGCAAACAAAACAGTACATTAATAACAAAAAAACAATAATATGAGTACTCTTGAATTAATTTATAAAATGAATCTTTTGAAAGAATCCATTTAATTTTTACATATTCATATTTTCAAAAGCATGAATACAATTGGAGATTATATATCTGTTTATAAATACATGTGTGTAGTAAAAAAGTTTAGATCTTAGAATGACATTCTCAAAACAAAAGTATAATATTCATTACTTTTTTATAGTCTTTGTTGACTTAAACTTATACAAAAGATTTATCTTATTCATAAAATAAGTAAACTTCAAAAATTTACTTTTGCCATAGAAGCATTTATGATAATACATTATTGAATTTATGTTTATGTTTCAGACATCTTAAATATATTTCAGAAACTTTATTGCTTGCATTGTCATCATATTTTAGAAAAGAGCTTTAAAATACATCATAAAGGTATTTTAGAGAATTTACAAAATTACATTTTAGCTTTACCATACACACACACATTTAAATTTATTATTTTTAGCAAACCACATATTTACGTAACTTGTAAATAAATGAATTCTAATTTATCATTTTTACAATCCAGTTTTTTATTTGTATATCGTAATACAATAAGTTTTTAAACTTAATGTAATCTACTGTTTTTCTAAGGGTGAGATTTTATATGTTCCATATAATAATTTAATCATAATATAAAACGTAAAATATCCATAAAATGATTTGACTTATATAAAAACTTAAAATATTTTAATCAATTACTTAATAAAATTAATTCAAATTTTTTTATTCATTTATTTAATAAAATTATATTTTATGAAACTAATAAAATTCTGCATTAATAAAAGTCATATCATCATTAAAAAATAGTACTTTTTTCACGATATATATTCATCATATTAAACACGTATAAATATGAATTGAAGCAAGAATTCCTTCGAAATTAGAAAATACATTATATTAATCATACTTTATTTTCTTTTTTGATAAGTATAAAGTTGAACTGTAAATAATGTATAAAAAAGCCAATAATTCTTATTTTAAAATTTCATGTAATTTTTAGTAAATATATGCGTTTCTAGGTTAATAAAATATCAAGTTATAATATCATTTTTCATAATTTAAAATGTTTGTTCTAAGCGTACATTCAGAAGTGGGTTAGTTTCAAACTTAATTTAAAATGCATAATTTTAACGATAAAATAACGAATGTATAATTCTGTATAGAATAGTTTTCCATTCAACAAAAGTACAAATTTTGACATAAAACCATAAAACATTATATTTTTTACTTTTAAATATCAATTTTAATTTATATAGTATACAATAAATAAATAAAGATGTATTTAAAATTTATAAATACATTTTTTGTTCTTTATCATATAAATATAGTCAGAGGTTAGGAATTCTGAGTGACATAAAATATAAGAGATTGTTATCTTTTTTTAGAATGTATAATTAATATTTGAGAAAATGAGAACCAGGAATTCTTAAAGTTGTTAATTTGTTCCATGTTCCTGAGTTAATTAAATCCGTTCATTTACTTAGGAAGTGAAATTTTCTCATGAACGTTTTCAGGAAATATTCATTTTAAAGTTCTAGAATTGACTTGAAACTTTTATAGCTTAAAATATTGTAAAGAAATTAATTCTGTGAATTTAATTTTAGTTCTTAAAATGTATAATAAGTTGAATTTTGTAATTATCAATAATAAATAGCACAACTACTTTAAAAGATTATATTTTATATTTTTCAAAGACTATATATTTAATTATATTACTTTTACAAATTTAATATACTATGTAACATATCATTTCTAAGTAGGTTGTTCCTTTAAGGAAAATTCGCACATCATTCAAATATCTTTTGTTTAAAATACATATTCCGATAAGCAAATACTGATATCACAAAACTCGTATTCAAGGACCTATAAAAACCAGTTTTTTTACTCAAAAGATCTTTATGCCATGTCAAAAAGTATTGGTGTTACATCTATCGAATATTTTTTTAGAGCTTTGAAAACTTTTAACCAACTTTAAAAAGATAAACTGAAACCTAAGAAACCTTATTTTGCTTATGACCTTGAACCCATATTAAAAATATTCGTTTACTTAACAGATTTTTGTGTTTTTTATAATTAGTTAATTTAACTAGGTAGCTGCTTTATATCATCAATATGTATGTAAATTAACATAGAAACATAAAAAATCTGAATAATTATGCCGCTGAACATTCTTTTCGAATTTTTTTTTAAATACAGGTATCACAAAGTTTTGACATTCATGAACACTCAATAATAGCATTAGATATATAACTAAGAGAATCGTTTTAATAGTTTAGAGGCATTTAAAAACTGAGAATCTCATTATTTATGTATACTGTGTACCAAAAAACAATTTACATTATTGTAAATGAAAAATAACTGAAATTACCTTTGAATTATATTCATTAAAAATTGATTTCTCGTAGTTATATGACTTCTTCAAAATTTCCTTAAAATCTTCGTAAACTTTTATTTTGAAAAAAATATAATTAAAATAAAGAAAATATTAATATAATGATAATTAGAAAACTCTCATGTAGAATTACAGATCTGAAATTTGCTTTAAATAAAAACTATACCCGGTGGAAAATAAAACAATATTCGTATGAAAACAATATAAATAACAATATAAAACAATAATATAAATTACATAGTAAAACAACAATATAAATTCGTATGAAAACAATAAATAATATAAAATGTATTCCAATACTTGGTTCAATGCGACTGAATGTATCCGATTGGAATTCCGGTATATTTCAGTTTATTTCTGCACTTATAGATGCAACATTCTCACTGAGATGCCAAACTAGTGATGTGTTTATTGATTATCATTTGGAATATTCTCTTATTCACTGCAATTTTACAATTAAATGTAGTAAACATCCAACACGTCTTTTGATCTCTTTGTCAAGTAGGGAGAATTTTAGCCAATCAAACTGCTATCTTTCGCAAGTAGAATAATTTACTAAATGTAGAGTTTCTCTTCGACGAACTACCCTTTCATCAAATCACAAATGGGTTCAGTGGCTTCAAACCTATTAGTTGGGAAATCCAGATAATTTGCAGATTTTGCATTTTCACGGAATATATATATATATATATATATATATATATATTCTCCATTCTATGTGCGAAAGCAATCAACACTTCAAATATTGAAGATGAAACATTCTTTTTTATAACATTATTATAACATTAAAAGTAGTAGCTTTTTATATTATTAATGCAAATAACTTTTTAAAGTTTTACTTTATTTGCGTGTTAAATTTGGTATTTTCAATGTCACATGTCAATAAATGATAATATTAACTATACAATATAATTTAATAAACTTCAACTAGAAGTTAAATATCCTTTTCTGACATTATATGATAAATTCTCCTTAATATATTGAGTTTTTGAAAATATTTACGAAAAGGTGCATTATCTTTACTTTAAAGGAATTTTTTTCCTCGCTTGCGAAAAGATTATGGTATTTTTATACATTTTTTCTTAAAATATAACTTTCTAGTCTTTGAAAGTAAATTAATTATCTTCTACAAGGATTTTTTAAGATTGAAAAATCGCTTGATCGAGTATGTTCTTCTTAATACTTTCATATCTTTTGAGCTAACGTGACAAAAATATGCTGTCATTCAAAGCTCTCTTCACGTCTTAACTTACTTATCATGTTTTTGGAGCACATCTAGTTTTTTTAAAAGAAAATAATTTGAAAAAAAAAAAGATTACTGAGTGTAGTAAAGGTTTGATTTGAAATATTTTTAGTAAAATAGCTTTTTTGGATACTTGAAATGATTATTCATACATATAGTAATTTATTATTTATCAGCTAAATCATGCATAATAATATTAGTTAAAGTATTTTTTATACAAACTTAAAAATATTTCCTTTTTTACTCAAATTATTTCAATAATATTTTCCAATAATCATTTTTAATTTCTTATGGAAAGTGAAATAGTGTAAAAAATTCTTGACACGTAAAACTCTTTTGATTTAATTATGAAGCATATAATTAAATAGTGCAAGCTATTCTCTTTATGTATTGATTCAATGAATTTATTTATTAAATGTAATAAAAAATCTTCAAGTAATCAATCGTACCACGTTCTGCATGGGAACTAGCGTTGTATTATGAAGAATCGATGCGGCTATTTGTTTTGATTTCACTGCTATTTTTTGACAAACAAATCCCTGTATGCAATTTAGAGTTAATAGTTTTTAATTGACTAAAGGGCGTGTTGTGATATTTTCTATAAGTTCGAAGAAACAAGCAATCATTTTCTTGGCAGTAATTTTTGAACGAATATCTTTTCATAATTCGGTACATCTGGAAACACCCATACAGTGGTTTGTTGTTTAGTTTCCAACTCACATTAGTATATAAAAGTTGAATACAGATTTTGCAGTTCCTACTTTGAATTTTTTTGGCATTTTCTTACACCAATTTGCGAGAGTCTCTTTTTGAGCTTCCGCTAAACTGTGTGGAACCAATCTGGAACTTATATATTAAAAGCTAATTAATTGTTGGTACAAAATAAATTTATTTTAATATATGAAATGTTCCAAGGGATATTTCTATCTCCAAAAACGTGATACGGTAATCTTCTTCAATCATCATTCACACAGCACCGATGTTGTTTGGAATCATTATCAATATTTGTCATCTTTCAATAGATTTAGCACTCACGGAAGCACTACCATCATGAAATTAACTAAGCCAATTCTAATAAGTAATTCTAGTGATGCTTTATTACAAAAATTTGCTCTTTATCTCTTTCCTCTTGGGTTTATCTGAAATCTGTTGAAAAGAGATATGGTTGCTAATTTTCATCCTTTAAAGTACAACAGCCTTTTCTTCTGTAGGAATCGTCAAAAACGACGCCGAACATATTCTTTTAAAATTGTACTCCAATCACAGTGACCTCTTGTAAAGAAGAACTGTGTGTTCTGTTCCAACTTCTGTATACATTTCAAGTGCCAACTTTTGAAAACTATTTATATCTTCAAAATCGATGCGTTTGCTAAATGGTTATCAATAATAAGATCTTTTTCAAATGGTAAAATCTGTGACTTTTTCCCACTTCATTCATCCTGAAATGTATTGTTACATCTTACTTGTGAAAACAATTTAACAACATGTAATTTACGTCATAAAAGATGTTTATACATCATCTCCAGCAATAATTTAAATTAAAATCTGTCAGGTTTCTGATACTTGGGCCTGTATTTGTGTTAAAGTATAATTTTTCTTCATTATTGAAATGCAACAATGATTTGCATTTCTTGAACAAATATATCTTTATAATCTATACGTATTCATGCATTAAATAATTCGCAAATGTTGTGTGAACATATGTGTTGGAAGATCTTGTGACTTAATTTCTATCACAATAGCAATTTTCTAAGAATGTTATTTTCTAGTGATTATTAAATATTGATATGTTTTTCCAGTTTCATGGGAAAACTATCAGTACTGAATGTATTTGGGAACATTTTTTCTTAATAATAGGGTCATGTTTTTTGAATAAAATGTTATCAGTTTAAACTGGATATGAATGTTTTGTTTACATTTTTGGTAGGCATATCTTTGGAAATGGTGTTAATTTACAGTTTTTTATTCTGATCACATATGTCGACAAACTACAATCTGACAAAAATTCTAGATTATAACATTTGATGGACATTTAAATATTTTACCATCCTTTCTGTTTTAATTCAATCACATATGATATCAATGAAATGTTCCTCTATAAAGCAGACTTATATAACTTTGGTGAAAATACTTACACTGCACATTTTACGTCGGCCAAAATACGAATATTAATTCATTATAATACAACTAAATTTTCTTTCATAAGGCCAATCTTCTTAAATTCATAATGTTAATGTGACACAGTATAGTTCATGCTAATCTTTCTCTAATGTTATTATTTTAAATTAAAAAAAGAGCAAATTTTTAATATTGACACTGTATTTTTCCCCTCATGTCTAAAATAATATTCTGGTTTCATTACATTTCATGCTAAGCTAATAACGTAGATTTTTATGAAATTAAAGACAGTTTTTAATGTTAAATTTATTATTTAAAATTTATTGAAATAAAATAAACTGCTTATAATATATCTTCGAATCATAATCATTATAGATTCAAATGATACAATAAATATTATAGCTATGATATTGTTTTATTAAAATATTATGTTTTCAATACTTTAAGTATAACAACAGTAAAAATGGGAAAACTTTTTAAATGTATTCTTTCATTGAAAAAGAAATTGAAAATTATAATTTTCAGTTTACAATATTTAGTTACTTCTTAAAATTAAGAAAAATCCACAAATGATATTTATTTTATACATGTTCAGGTAATTTCATCATGGTTTCAGGTAATTTAATTGCTTATTTGCCAATGCTTTTTCTCGTCTTTGACGATGAAAATCAAATACAACTTCAATAATATCATACAATTCACGTCTGCATTCTAAAAGTAAAATATCATTTCTCAACATGATAAAGAATATTTGAATTAAAATATGCACAAACTTTATGTACAAATTTTATTTTTCTATTTCTATTTATGTTATTCTATATAAATTTCTATACTTCTTGTTTTAAACAAGAAATATTAGTTTTTAAACTGCTTTCTTATTTATAATTATTTTTTTTCCATTTTGAAAATATCTTTTGGTTCTACAAAGAATATTTCATTTATAAGTTATTGTGATTTGAAACATGTCTAATAGAGCTCAATTAGAGAAGCTATTTTATTAGTGTAAAATCTTATCTCCTTATTTCTAACAAACACTTCTATTGAATGTTATTTTCTCTTATACAAACTTTAGAATGTCACCTAATTTGTATTATTTGAATATAAAAAGAAATCCCATTTGAAAAATACATTTAATAAATTCACAATATATTAAATCTAGTATTTGAATTAGTTTATTTTTAAAAAAGAAATTTAATGTAAAAGATATCATTAAATTGAATTGTAAAAACAGAATTCCCAATTTTATGTAGAAATAAAAATGTCATAGCAATGATTTATAAAATTGGTTCATTACATGAAGTGCTTCAAACTATTTTTTTGAAAAATAATGATTTGTATTCAGTAAGGATAAAAAAATATAGTAGCTATGATTTGAATATTTGTCATAAATTGATTTAATTCATGATAAAGTATTATGAATTAAGATAAATTTGAAAAAAAATCCTCTTCAGGTAGTTATAAAAAAGAAGAATTAAAACGTAAATTAGATGCTTAAATGTAATACATCATAAAAATAAAAAATATGTATACATAAGAATGTTTTTTCTCTCTTAACTGAGAGATTTGCGTTCATATATCAAAATAAAAAAAGAATTTTTATACTTAAGATCAAGAAATATTTTTAAACTATGAATAAAATTATTATTCATATTAAAACTGTGCACACAAATATTTTTTTAATTAACAGCGCATACTACATTTCCAAAAACTTTTGAAATAAAAACACAATAAGCATTTTATTTCCATTTATTTCAGAAATTAACAAATATATTCAATATCAATATATCCCTTACAAATTAATCTAAATTAAATAACCAAACTATTAATTAATTATTCGGTATCATTTACTAAATTGTTGATTACCTTTCAGTGTCTTGTTTGCCTTTTTAGTTGTCTCGTTGTAATCGTTTTAAATTATTAAATGTTTCCTTTAATTTTAAAATGATAACCTTAATTTCAGTAATTCTATTTTCTAAGAATTATAAAAGATATATTTCAACTTTTGAAATGATTTTCTTCTTAATCTTAGGTGGTTAAGATGCTTATCGTTGTTGTGGTATTGTTTGCGACGCTTTGGTTTCCCTACCGATTTCTGGTGGTATACAATTCCTTCGCTACCAACCGCTACATGGAGCTGTGGTTCTTGATGTTCTGCAAAACTATGATCTTCATCAACAGCGCAATAAACCCCATCCTCTACAATGCGATGTCGATCAAGTTTCGGAAGGCCTTCAAGAGACTGCTATCTTGCGGTAAATAGGTCATTTAATTTAGTATTACTTTTTAACGTGTATACAAACTTCATTTGGATATGTTAGTTCAATGTTGATAACGCTGTTATTAAATTAATTTATGATATTTTTGCAGTGGCTTTGATTAAGTGTTAAATAAATTGTTATTACTTATAAACTTTGTCTGCTTATGAAAATCTAGGATTTCTATAAAAAAATTCTATAAAAGTTATCTAATCAATGTGCGCTACAAATTTTAATTTCTTTATGGCCATAAATGTAACTTAATGAATATTTAGTGTCATATCTGCAGCTTTTTCTGAAACTGCAAGTGATGACTCTAAGAAGCAAAAGTTTTTTATTACAGTAATATACTATACACTTTTAAATTATGTTCTTAAAAAATATGCAAAACTAGTCGATGTGAACATAAATTTCAGAAAAAATACTTTGCATTATAGTAGATAGATATTATTGTAAAACTTCTAATGAGTTATTACTTATTTTTAGCACTGAGTAAACCCCATTCTAAAAATTATTTGAAATTGTAAATTATATTTATTTGTATTAAAATTTTTATAGTATTTCTTTACATGTTTGTTAATTTTACTGGAAATAAAATTTTAATGTTATTAATTAATATTTGTTTACTTTCCATCTCATAAAATGTTATCTAAAGTAAGTAGGATACAATCTCAAAGTTTCTTACAACATTATTTTAGTTTCGATCATATATTTATATTCATCTTTAAATGAAGTTGTTTTTATATATACCATTGGTAACTATACTTTTATAAGAGCATAATTCTCTTAATTTAAGTATTTTAATCTAAAATATCTAAAAACAGTTTCTTTTCTCAAGCAAAATTTATTTCAACACCTACTAAACACAATCATGTTTTTGTACTTTGTAGAAACTTACATTAAACATGTAAATTTAATTTTAAGGTAAAGCTTCTGCAAAATTCAAAACAGTCCCTCCACTCTCGACGAAGCATGAAATGCCTTAACCAGATCCAGGACTAAGTCATCCTTTCACCTTGTTATTATTTTACATTTTACAGAGAATTGCACAGTTCTGTGACAATGTAAAATAATAAGTACTCTTCACAAACATGATTGCAAAACAGTTTGATTATAAATATATTCGCTACAATTTGATAATTACATGCCTAATTTACTTCAGGTAGGACAATAACAAAATATTAAAAAGGAATTATTTAAAATATTTAAATATTAATTAATTATAATAAAGAATTAATTTCAATTATAATGTTGTTTGATATGATTAAAAGATATATGTTCAGATATAGGCTTTTATTTTGGAAGATATGTATTTTACTTGGGATTAGGATTATTTAATTTTTACTGTTTAAACAATTATATAAATTTGTTGAGAATTTAATAGTTTGTTCTGAAAATATATGATATAAAATATCTTTGTATTATATATATATATATATATATATATATATATATATATATATATATATATATATATATATATATATATATATATATATATATATATATATATATATATATATATTTATATATATATATAAATTTTTTGAAATTTAAGCACTATAAATAAAATAAATACATTAAACAAATGATTTCGTTAATTATAATACAATTTATGGCATTATTTAGTTATAATTTGAATGTTCCTATATTAATTTTTAATGATAACTACGATTTTAATCAGCTATTTATTAAGTTATTAAATTAATTTGAAAATATTTTGTGTTAAGCGTATTAGAGTATGAAACTTAAATTTGTTGATATTAATAATATCCTTAGATTTGTCACATTTTTATACAAAACCGAAGATTATATTAATATCTTGACTGTATCTGATCATATGTTAATTCTATCAATCATTGTTAGAAGTTCTTTAAATGGATTGACATCAAAAGTGCAGAGAAAATTATTTCTAATTATTAATGGCAAGCTTACAGATATTCCCTTTATTCACGTAAAGTTAAAAAAGCAACAAATGAATGTGTAATTTTTACTATACAACCTCCATTATTTTGTTGCATAAATTGCTCTTATTTTCGTTATTTTAAGTAATAAGACCTTCAATGGTGTTTTAAAAATATAACAATTAATCACTAAACTGAACAATTAATCACTAGTAATATTTGATGTAATTTAGTGACTAGGTGATTTGCTATTTCATTAAACTTTCATTCATATTCTTAATTTAAATTTACCATTATTCAGTCACTTTTTAAGTTATAAATATAAGATATTATGCAATTTTTATATTAATTGAATTTACAAAAATGCATTCTAATCTTTTGCAATTATATTTTGTAATTTTCAAAATATTTACTAATTTAAATAGCTTAAGACGAAAATTATAAAATTAAAGCAAATATTTACTATCAATAATAACACAACACTCAGTAAGTTTGAAGGATAACTCATAAAACTATAAAGTTTAGACAAAATCAATAATCATTAAAGTTTAATGATCAGCACAATCTCTGTCTATAGAGATGAATTTATTTTCTATCTCATTAACATTTCATTCCTCTAAGCTTTCAGTTTTACTAGTTGCTTTTTCATTTTACCCAAATTTTTTTTGTTTTTTACTATTCTTCGAAAGTCAGAAATAGGTAGAGGAAGCTATATTCAGAGAACACGGAAGATGAGCTAGCAATTCAAATTTAATTTCGTGCAGTTTTACCATCTTTGTAATTCATTTTGGAGAATTAAAATTTCTCTGATGATAAAGTATTTTTTCTTTATTTTGGGTAGTTTTATCATAATTTCTTCCTCCAAGAACACTACGTATTGTATTGAATATGGATAATTTTTCTTTGTCAAGATGTTTGATGAATGAAATACTGGGTACATCTAGAAATACAGAGGAAAAATATTACTTGTTGATATTTATATTTATGGCAGATTTGTTAGCTTTCGACACCCAGTTATTTTCGGTCGAAAATGAGCGAACTTTGTTTTTTTTCGAAAACAGTTTCTTCATATACAAATGTTCCTATAAAATAGTGTCTATACTATTTTTATATCTTTAAAATAATAGCTGTCACATACAAATTAATTTTAAGAACATTTTTATATTTACTGGAGCAACCTTCTAATTTGGGAAACTCAAAATTTCAATATTATCCTTATTTATATGGTCTTGATAAAATCTAGGGAAGCAGTTCTCTACTATTTTTTGTTAAGAAATATAGTAAATTTATTTAGATTAAAAACAATATTTTATCAATAAATATTGTTTATATTGAAAAAAATTCATTCGGTCATTTATTTTTCATTAAAAATAAAATTTTATAAACAACAAAAATCCGAGTTTTTTCTTTATTTTGAAAATCAAGGAATCACTAAGTAACGTCATAAAATCCAGGAAAATTAAAAACAAACAATAGATACTTATGAAATTTAAGATATGCCGTTCTAATATCAGTACTTCCGAACAGAATTTGGTTTGGTAAATAATTACAACATATTATCTCATCTTATGAGCTTATGTAATGTGATAGACACTAACTTTATGAATCTTAAAAATAAGGTTTGTGTGACAATCAATAGCCATTTTAACCCACGAATGCTTAAGTAGGTTGAGACTTACAGTACAAATATATTCCAAACGATAGAAAACATTCAGATCCATAATGAGGATCGTACACAGTAAATTTCAAACTGAATGCTAACCATTAAACTTTCAGCTCTTGAAATTTCAAAGAGTTAAGAAGGATCCTTGTTAATATATCACATTAAATCACTTGAAAACTGACAAGAAACCAGTCACAATTGTATTTCTTCATTAGCACATTTTTTCAAAAGATAATGTGACAAGTACACCATTTCACCTCATCAATAGTAAACTATAATACTTTAATGTAATAGTATAAATAATACTTTAGTGTGTAGTCAGCTTTATATTGAAAGCTATTTCATATTATTTAGAATTCATAAAGACTATTTTATCCCTATCAAAAGAAAATAATTAACTTTTCGTAGCTATTTATTACACATTAAGCTTGTTATACCTTTATTTTTGAAGGCTATTAATAGATCACTGATTTTGAAATAGCAGAGTTTTGCTATACCCTTCTAATATAAATATTGATACTCTAAAGAAGACAAGTGAAATAAAATAAAAAATTCAAATTATAAGTTAGTAATTGCATACACAAGAAATGATGCATAGAATAGAGTTAATATATATTTTCTTAAATTCAAGTTCATTCAGCAAAAATGACTTCCATTTTAGAATCTACAACAAAACTCTAGATATTTAATACATTTTATAAAACTAAAGAATATTTTTAGTGAATATTGTTTTGCATTTAAATTGTCTGAGATATGGAGTAAAAGTTAATTCAAGTAGAGAGATGGAGAATAATTTAACACATTATAAATGTTAGTTTAAATAGTTAAAGAAAATAACATTTTTTTCTTTCTAATGGCAGATTAGAAAACAACTATAATCAAGATATCAAACACTTAAATACTAACATGAACATAGTTAATGAAACTGAATCCATTGTAGGTCTATAAATCGTCTTCTTTTGCTGAAATCTCCAGTTCGTTTGTACCGAGCTCTCTAATAACTCTCACACTAGAGTCCCAACATATATTATCAGTTAATTTTTATCAAACTTTAAATATTTTAATTTGAAACTAATATATTTTTTTATTTGTACATAATGCATTAATTTTATAGTACAATATTGTGATTTTAAATATTTGTATTTTTTAAGTTTTATTTTCAAAAATTTAAATTTACTTAATAAAAAATATTGTACTGATTAAAACGACATGAATTTTCTATAAATATCAGATATATAAACATACAGTTAATTTTATGATGACTTAAAAATTATCTTTATTTGAAAGTCACACTAATTTTACTGAACATTTAATCAAACTAAATTCAAAAAAGAGTTAATGTCTCTAAATATGTGGAGGTATCGAATTAGAAAAATACTTTAAAGTATAGCATTAATGTTACCCAGCTAAACAAAGAAGTAAATGTAGTTTTTAAAACGGAAAAACAAAATTACCACTTGGGAATATTTTGGTGGTGCATTAGAAAACTGTTAAGAAAAATGTAACCTCCACCTCACAAAATATCATTTCAAATCCCAGGATCAAATTCTTGGCAAAGTATTGCCAGATTGCTTGGATAGTAAATACTACTAAAAGGAAACCATTACTTTAAAGTTTAGACTTGAAACCCATGATCTCTTACACATTGGCGCTGAAGAAAAAAATTTAGCTGAAGATAAATGACACACAGAGCTGTTTTTGTTTACAAAAACGTTTTTACGAAATTGGATTTGAATATCAATGTGTAGAATTTATTTCAATTGTGTTTGGGTTACTTCTGTCCCAAAAGTGTTACCTCTTTTTGTGAACGATTCAATGACAGAGAACCCAAAAATATTTTTTACATTTTATCAGTGAAAAAATTTTCGATTCGAAATAAATTATTAATACTTTATATAGAAATATATCCTTTTTTGGTGAAAAAATATTTTTCAGAAAAAAATTCATATTTGCATTTGTAAGACAAATAACTTCTTCAAATTTTATATCATTGTTCTCAAAACCATTATCCTATGACAAAAAATACTTTTCCAAGCAAAATCAAATAATTTACTTTATTAAATATTATGGCCTATTTGTGTGTCTCAAACGATGTTAGTTTTTTAACGATGGAAACTATTTCAATAAATAATGTAACACATTCAATAATATAAGCAAATAATAAATTTGAATAAGTTACTGTGTGAAAATATACACAATTTTATGAGAAATTTTCATTTTGTTCAGCGATCATTTTTACCATTAAATTATTTCAGACAATAATTCCTCTGAAATAATTTTAATCAATTCAGTTCAAATATGAATAAATAACAATGACATTGATGAATATCAATGATACTCTTGCATCAATGACATTAATATATTTCATAAAAAGTTGTATTATGAACATTGGTTAGTATTCCTCAATAATATAGATAACCTTCATCTATGTTTTTATTCAACGGTTGGTTACATCAAAACATGGGTTTAGATACAGTACAAA
Source organism: Latrodectus hesperus (assembly GCA_037975125.1). Taxonomy (NCBI): domain Eukaryota; kingdom Metazoa; phylum Arthropoda; class Arachnida; order Araneae; family Theridiidae; genus Latrodectus; species Latrodectus hesperus. The sequence goes on from CM075850.1 coordinate 75,866,038, forward strand.
AAAATTTCATATTAATTAAAAAAGCAAATGAATACGTAAATTCCCTGATCAGAAATTGAGATTAAGTATTGCAGTGTAATTTTCGTGAAATACCTGATATTCGTATGTTAAAACTACATTTATGTTTAATCTGAATGAAATGTAAAAAGTAACACACATTTTCATTTTAAAATAAATATAAATAAGAATGTCAAAATATATGAATTACTTCAATTGCGTAGAAGCCGAAACTTTAGAAATTGCGTGTAAAGAAAAATTTATTATAAAACTTTTGAATTTATGCAAGTTACAAAATATCCTTCCTTCAAAGAAACATATTTTTTAGAAACTAATAAACGCATATTTTCATGTCGTAATATAATAGTAGATAAAATATTCCCTAAAATATAATTTAAAAAAATGAATGTATAATTTTCCTGAAACTATAACTAAAGTTATTTTGAATTTTGAGTAAAAATCGAACTAGTTTATAAATAGTTTTCAAAATAAAAAGTTTACGGACGAATGCATTAACTCAAAATATTATCTAACCATTTCCATTATTTTGAAAGTTATGTCGGGCTTGTATTCCTCAACGAATCCATATTTCATGTGTTTGGGAAGTTTTGTTAACATTTTCCCTCTCTTGAGAACTATTTATTTTTATTATCCCTTCTCATCTGTTTCAATTTGGTGTCATCGTATAACCAATTATCCAGGGGTATGTAATACATGACTAGCAAATATTGAATAGATAATTTATTTTCAGTGGATTTGTTTTGATAAATTGATGTTTATTGTACTAGAATTCTACTAAGAAACATTATTCAATTTCGGATGATTTTTCGCAGTTTTAATATGAGCACTCTTAAAAAATATTTAATTTAGAGTCTTAATCTCATAATATACATAACTTGTTTTATAAGTAATCTCCCAGCAAACTCAAACTGCCGGCAAAAATCCGGGCCGCTGCTGGCCAAGACGGTTTTCTGTTGGCCACGGCCAGCCGCTCAAGGTTGTTTGATGGCTCAGCTCCGGCCATTACGGCCACGGATGAGTGCTGGCCAAAATGAACCGGGCCGGTGCTGGATGATAAGTAGTGGGCCAACAGATTCTGGCCATTGTTGGCCCTGAAGCTGTTGGCCAGCAAAATTAAGACAATTAGTTGTAGCGCTATTTTTTATTTTATCGGCAAAGACTATTTTTTCCAAATAACTGTTTTTTTGTGATGTTAATTAATTTTCATTTAACTTCTTACTTTTTAAACTCCTTAAAAACAACTTTTCAGAAAGAAATCTAATTTTCACATTTATTGTGTATACCGCGTGACAGTATGACGTCAGATAGTGCGAAATGCTTGTGTCAGCGTCAGCCATTAATGTGAAATGGCGGAATATTCGATGTTGTGTCTGTGAGCTAAGAGAAATATAAGGTAAGTAAGCATTTATTATTGTTGTTTTTATCAGGATAGAATTGTTATGAATGAGATGCAAGAATAATATATTTGTTTTATGTTGAAATATTATTTAATTACTTGTTAAGAAAACTTCATAAGCTGTTGATAACGTGACAACAAAAGAAAGACATTGGAAAATGTTTGTCATTGTATGTTTTAGAATAATTTCATTACCGTGTGAGGAATAAAAAAATGTATCAAACACAGAAGCATTTTTTCATTCCATATATTAGTTTATATTTAGTTAATTAGTATAATAAATTTTTCAATGCTCAATTTTTTGAATCGAATTTGATTGCTACAAGGTTTAAACGTATTTATTACATTTTTTGTTTTTTACGAAGCAAGTTTATGGAATAAGTGACAGTCTAAAAATATTCTATTTGAAAGCGCTTAGATGTTTACTTTCAATAAATTAATATATGATATTGTAGCATTTCTGATCAAAAAATTATGTGCGAATTCCATATAAACTTTAATTATTTTATTTTTAAAAGGCTTTCTTATTTACTATTATTTTTAAGTCAATTTTTACTGACCGAAATATTTTGTCTTATAAGGATTCGTGGTTTTAAATTTTGTATACTCCTCAAAGATCTGTTTTAAGGAATGAAAAATTATACAATGCATAAACATTACAAAATATTTTATTGCATATATAACATGGTTTTTATGTATAATCCTGTCAACCATTAAAATCATTGTGGATTTCTTAGCGAAATATTTTTGCATCTAAAACTCGAAAATTGTATAAACTTGAAAATATAGTATTGAAAATAGTAAATTTTAAAATTTCTATAGGAATCTGACAGATTAATTGCCACAAATTAAAAAAAAACATCTGGAATTATGTGGTTGGAAAATTAATATTAACACATATGAAAAATGTTCATATGGAACAACTTTTATTATATAAATTAGTTGTGTAGCATGTTAACTATTTCCATGTAAAGAATGCTGTCAGATGTAACAGCTTAGTAGCTACTCTTGTGTTTACATTATTATATTTAAACCATATTTTATGTTTTTATTTATGATGGAAAAATTGAAGTATGAATTAACAGTAATTTCAATTTGTTTTAATGAAAATATAAGTTAACTAGAATATTTGTCCCTTTATATTTTGGAGAAAGTGATTAACATTTCAAGCATTTGATGATACTTTTGACATTTTGATCACTTGATTCTTTTGTAGTAATGTAAATGGTTTTACTGTTATAGTAAATAGTCGACCGGATAATGGGTAAATGATATATCTAATCTTATATATATACACACATAAACATACAGTTAAAACATAATTTTTAATCATATACCGATTTACAAAGTCTGATTATGATAATATTGTCCTATATATAATATTGTCAGATTGAATTATTTTTATTTACTTTTGATGTTTCTCTTCAAGGAATTGAAGTTAAATAAAGAACTTAAACATAATTTTAAACAAAGTAAATTAGTAAGGTATACAAGTAAAATGAGTATGATATGAGAAATAGTTAAAAAAAAAAGTTTATCTTTTTTGATTTCAGAAATACTTCTAATTTTGAAATTCATTATACAATTTCAAAATAATAACAAATAATTAAAATATTGCATTAGTAAACTCCATGTTTATTTTATTTTATTGTTTTAATATAGTAAGCATAATTAGGTTAATCCTCCAAACATTTACATATATATATAATTTCTAAATTTATTAACTGTTTTTAATTTCTCGATATCTCTTTTGTTGTGAGTTTTATTTGTGTATTTTACAGAAAATACAGAGGTTAAAGTCATTTTTGATAGTTGACATTATTTTGTATGTTGTTTTTCTTATTGTAATTTATAACATAAAACGATTAAACTTAAAGCCCAGATATAGGTCGAAATTATTCAAAACACCACTTGTTATCAAAGAGGTAAAGTTTTGTGATATCCATCTTGAGAATAATTTAATTATTTTATTAGAGAGAAAGAATATAATTTAAGTTTAATCTTATTTATCAGCTAAGCATTTAATATTTTAAAATTGATATTTCATTCATTAACATGTTGGATGTGTTTTACAACTGTTCTACATGATGGATCAGCTGTTTACGGATTGCAAATGATTATGAAATCAAAACTTAGAAAAGAAAATAATATTGCCCAATTACATAAAGGAAATAGTTAGGTCTTCTTTATTTATATGTTTTATCCTTTTTCTGGCTTCTTGCAAAACTTGAATTTGTTATAGAAATTTTTTTAACAATAACATTTGGTATAAATATATTATACTGGAAAGTGACCTTTAATAGGTATTTTATGGTTATATGTAGTCTCGATCAATGACCACATCTAACCATAAATACAAATTTTTCCTTAATATTTTTCAATATCATTGGTAATTACAAGCCAGATAATTTATTTCCTTGTGTTACAATTTTTTTAATTATTTGTATTAACAAATAATTAAATAATATAATTCTTGCAAATAATTATAATTGTAAATAATATTAACAAATAATTTAATTTTAATACAATTAAATGTAGTTAATATAAGATTTACAAATAATTGTAATTATAAATACTATTAGCAAGTAAATAAAGGTAATATTTTTTCATCAGGCAATATTTGGTTGTTGACCCTCTTCTGGTTTTGGATTATTGTAGAGTGTACAACGTCATGGACCTGGTCTAGCACTGCTATCCTTTGGGGGCATGCAGCAACAACAACAATATTTTTGAAGTAAAGTAACAAATTATTGCTTATATTTATTATTGATGGCTATTTTGCTAATATTTCATTTTATACATTAGCTTTGAAGATTGTGTTTCTAACATCTCCCCACTCCAATGTAAAGTGTACCTATTTAAACTATAGTCCAGAATCAATAACTTATTTTCTAATAATATTGGATTAAATATAAATTCAATACTTTGTGTAAAATAAAAATTACAAAGTTATGTAGAACATTTTTACTTCTAAATAATTCATGATTATGATAATTACTTGTGATGTAAATTTACTGGGCAACAACTAGAATGCATGTATTCAAAATCTGTAAATCTTTTGCATTAATTGATGTAATTTTTTTCATTAATCTGTAATCACAGGTATATAAAAAAATAAATTCCATGTTAATAAGATTTTGCATAGAATATTGAATAAATAAATCGAAATTGTCAATATGTTTTAAAATTCATCAATATTTATTTTAATTACTATGATTTTATAAACTTTACTTATCTGTAATTGTAGTTGTGTGTAAAAAATAATTTGGTAATAATTGATGAATATTTTATTAACCATTTTTTATTAGTTCAAAATGATTTTTTGAAAGCATGAAATACAAAGTGTATGTTGTTATAAATTAATTACATTCTATTATTATAACCTTGAAAAAGTAAAATTCTGTTTAGAATTTCTATTAAGTCATTCAACTGAAATTGTTTTCATTTAACCCAATTATTTGTCTCTATTTTTGATCAAAGAATTGTTACAATTGATGAATGTTGATTTTTTATTTGTTACTTAGTGTTATTTATTATAATGTGTATGTATATATATATATATATATATATATATATATATATATATATATATATATATATATATATATATATATATATATATATATATATATATATATATATATATAATATATTGAAATATCAATATGAATATAAACTAAAACTAAACTTTGGCACGACAGTCCAGCAGGCACAGTGGGCCAAGGCCTACTGTGCCTGTTTTCCTGACCAAGACCCCCTGGGCTGCGAAGCACATGTCCCGATTTGGTGCTCAGCATAACGCAAAACACCCAGTGTTTAGTTCCCAAGCATGCTCATTGTGGACATAATGTGACAAATAACCATTCCCCCTTTTTTAAAGAGATAAAACTGTAATTAAGTAAAAGATTCCATCATAAAATAATTGTATTAATAAACTTTTTTATGAGTTATTAATTCTTAATTAAAATTGACACTATTATAGGCCTTCACAACCTATTCAAGTGCTTTGCTTGTTTTACTTTGTAAATTTAATTGTAAAATATTGTATGTTTAAAAATAGTTGTGTTGGATTCTCCTTATTCAAATAATTAATACTGTGAAATAATACCTAAATACGTGAAAATAAGTGTTATGCATGAAGTTTCTCCTAATTTATATAAACAGCTCAATTTTTTTCTGTTTTTTACCTGGGCTGTTATTAACATCCTGCTGTTTTTATTTTTGTAATTAAATTGAATCAGTTTAACAATTCTGTTTTTTTTATTTTCAGAGTATTACAACAAAGTGAAAATCTTCACAAAAGGAGAAATTTGTTCCAGAGTACTAATTCGGAAGGTGGACCACAAAAATAAAAGAAAAAACTTGTAAATTAAAAATGTTTAAAATTATTTTCAAATGTAAATAAAAATAGATACTTTTTTTATTTTCAATATTATCATAAATAAAAAATGTTAATTCCATTAATATTTAGACATTTCACTTATATATGGCTTTTGTTGTGTTAATTTTTATAAGTAATAAAAAATCTTAATCTGTATCCTTTTTCTCAACATCTTGTTGCATGGAGACATTTCATTTATTTTATGGCTTTGTTTTCTTAATTTTTATAAGTAATAAAAAGTGTTAATCTTTATACTTTTTATCATTTTTCTCAACATTTTGTTGCAGGGAGTTAATTGATTTGGAAAATAATTCTATAAAATTATCATAAAACTGGAATTCTTTTATACATTCAAGTTCAGTTTTAGCAATAAATTGACACTTGCTTACACAAGAATTTTTTTTAAATTTATAAATAATGAATTTCTGTAATAACAAAATATTTTAAAAACAAAATAAAGGTTACTTAAATAAAATTTAGATTATTAAAATAAAACTATAAAATTTAGATAGCATTGTCAAAAAAATAATTTAAAATATGAGTTAGTAATTCATATTTATTTAATCTTTATATAATAAGAACTAAAAATGCACTTAATCATATTTGACAATATTACATGGATAACAATTGTCTTTTAGAAACACAAAAATATATTCACTATTAATTTGATGGATTTCCAATACTTTTATATTAACTTTAACAATATTAATATAAAAATGAATTCAATATTTATAGAAATAACCATAACCAGCCCTACGTCGGTGAAAGCGGCTATCGTCGGCCAAACGGCAAAGGGCCGATGGATAACCGTATATGGGCCACAAGCGGCCAATATGGCATTGATGGCCACCCGGCGTTGGGCCAACAGCGGACCGTACTGCCGGCCCAGCAGCAATGACGACGACCACTTTATTGACGGAGCCGACGAGGCCAAATAGCGGCGGGCCACTGCTGGCCAAGGCAGCTAACAGCAGCCGCCCGATGGATGCCCGGCATCTTTGTGTTTGCTGGGCTACTAGTCACGATAATACTAACTAAATATATATATATACGTTTTATTTGTTTGTTTGTTGCCCAACGGTCATTTTTTGCACACGAGGGCTAATTAGACCGGGACCTACGGTTTAAAGTGGGATTTGAACCCACGAACGCTAAACATTCAGCATATATATATATATATATATATATATATATATATATATATATATATATATATATATATATATATATATATATATATATATATATATATATATATATATATATATATATATATATATATATATATATATATATATATATATATATATATATATATATAATATATATATATATATATATACATACGCAATTTATCTCCACATAAAGCTTCAATATAAATTATAAATGTAGCTAGTAAGTTAGCAATATACGGTTGGATAATTGTATTGAATTTTACTGAAATATGAAAAAATGAATAAACATTATTTAAAAACATAAAACTTTCGTTAAAAAATTTCGATATGATTCAAAACGGAGTTAATTCAGAGAATATGTAATAATTATAATTGTGTTAAAACATTTCTTGAACTACCATTAGCATTAGGAAATGCAAGTGATAACAAGCGTGGATAATCAAGATGGAATTAGTTTACAATTTTTTTACTGTGAAGAACAGGAGGACATCTGAGGATCTTTACAACTGGTTAAAGTTACATATCCCTATTTATCTTCCTGTAAGATCCATGTATATTAGTAATATACTAATACTTGTTTGATACAATGATTAATGGTGATAATTTCCTTAATGATCATAGTTCCCCTGATTAATACTCACAGACTCTGAAATTAGGTTCAAAGAACATTAGCGATTAAAGTTTTCCTTTGTTATATTTTTGACTCCATGAAATTTTCAACACAAAGAAACCTAATACCTTTTACTCACGGAAACTTTCACATCTCAACTTTTTTCATGTTTCCAGCTTCTAGAAGAACATAATGAATAAATTTTATGAATTATGACATTTTTGTCTGCGGAGAAAGAAGTTTTGATTTTGTTCAACATTATGGTATTCCAGACGTAATTAAGAGGACGCGTCACCTGCAGTTCTAACTATTTACGGACATTTGACTTTGAATCCAAAAATACCTTAAAGTATTGAAGGATTAAATGTATTGGTAAAATTATAAACTTTAAGAAATTAAAAGTTTTAAAGGCTTTAATGGAAATTGAGCCTTTTGCATATAATTTGATGTATCCTGCACTATAATTTTTTTTGAGATAAATGAATTTTTATTTCCTATTTAATTCCCATTTAAATTTGAAATAAATATAATGAATAAATATAATGCAAAAAATATTTTAAGATAATCAAAAATAATGCTTCTTAAGAAAGAATAAGACTCGCAAAACTTGACTCAGAACTATACAGAATGTAATTAGTAAATTTAAGCAATAGATATTTTTTAACATAATTTCATGAGAAATCATCTGAATGTCATGCATTTCAGATATGAGGTACAATATTTGCTTGCAATACATACATACATACATACATATATATATATATATATATATATATATATATATATATATATATATATATATATATATATATATATATATATATATAACGGGATTGTCATTAACGAACTTTTCAGACCAAAAGTCTGCAGTTTGATCCTGATCATTGTTAAAAAACGTGAGATTAATGATGTGCTTATACCATCTTTGTTGATGTTGCCTTTTAAGTGTTTTTCGGAAACTTGTATTCCGACTCTAGAATACAAGGCTCCTTATCTGAGAAAATTCATCCAGAAAGATAATTTAAATAGTAAATATTAAAATGCTTTTCAATTGACATATGCCATTGCTATACCTGATACTATAATGACAGTGTCAAGAGTTTTAAGTGTATGGGTTAATATAATTATTGTGGACTATAATTATGTTTTAATTTGTTGTGATCGAAACCACTATAAAATCATTTTGTAAAATTATCGGAAGAAAAATATGATTAACTTAAGATGAAAGAATATAAATTCTTTGATTCCTGCTGTATCAAACTACATGATGAACAATGAAAAACTTTTAAAATTAGAAATTGCATCATTTGGAAAACAATTAAATAATTACAACAATAAGATAACATAAATACTGATTGAAAAATTTTATAAATAATTTTCAAAATCAATATCATGCTAATGCTAATAATTTGAAAAAAATAGCTGTATAAATAAGCAAAATGATTAGAATGAAAACTTGAAAAATTTATTTATTTATTTTAATATTTTTATTGACACCTTTAGTAGTTATCTGAATACTCAAAATAAAAATTAAAGTTAATATTTTAACTTAATAATTAATCTAAAATTTTTATAGCAATAAAGCATTTTTTCTACAAATTTTATTTAATTTTTTACTTAATTTTTTTCTGTGATTAGTATAGAAAGAGACTGATGCATGTTTTTAAAATTTAAATTCGAAATTAATTCTGCATTAAAAATGTTTTAAATGGCTTAACAGTGATTTTCTATTTTTATATCAGTATTGTTACTTTTATTAATTGTAATTTGTATCGCTTAATAGTAACCATACAAGTTACACTGCTGGAAAAAAGTAGGACACTCGTATTTTATAAATTATGCTTTAAAATTTAGCCTAATTAATGTAATTTTTCTTTTTTCTTTTATTAAACTAATTTTTCTTTTATTATAAGTGAATTAGTTTTATTTTACCACTAATAAAGTATTTTAAAATAATACTTAAGAAATTTTGGTCTGTGAAAAAAGTAGGACTCTTGCAAAAATATTCTCATTTTGAAATCTGTTGCAATTTAATATGTTGAAAACATTGTTTTTTAAACTGGTTTTCAAAAGATATATTTTGTTGAAAACATTACTCAATTTTTGTACAGTTAAAATGCCTAGGGAGAAGCCTTTAAGGTAATTTAAAAAAAAAAAAGCCGAATTGTGGCACATAAAGATGTAGTCAAAAGTCTGAGAGGAGTTTCAAAGCACCTACTAATCAGTCCAAAGGCTGTTTCTAACTTCTTAAAAAATCTAAAGAGTGAGAGCAAAACGAAGATTGGTAGACCTAAAAAATTGGCACTATGTTATCAAACGTAACTTAAAAATACGCTGGGAAGCATTGAAAAAGCACAATACCCATTCGGAAATAAGCATGTAATGCGAAGAACACTTTACAGCTACATAAAAAATCGGATACGTTCATATTCAAGAAAAGAAAACATTATGTTAAATGGAACGAAAGGCACACTGAGCACAGGCTAAAGTGTGCAAAGAACACATGCCTTTGAACTCCGAATGAATTTCAGTTTTTTTTTTCTGATGAAAAAAAAATTCAATTTAGGTCACCAAGATGGTTGTCAGTGTTATTGGCATTGTCCGGGTACACAAGAAGAAACTTATTCTTCCAGATAGGTAGGAGGAGATAGCTTAATGCCTGGGAAATCTGTTAGCTACGTTGGAAAGAGCAATCTAGTGTTTCTAGATGAAAGACACAAGCTGAGAGATTACCAGGTGTATGCATATCAAATAAGATGATTGCTAGCAGATGTCACCTTGCATTTATGCAAACATTACAAAGCAATGACACGTGATTTTTTTATAGCTTGATCTTTGATACTCACGTTTAGCTTATATTTGGACGAGTTTCATCGTGCATTGCTGTTTTTTTACTGTGTTGAAAATTCGAATTTTATGCCTTTCGACCACGATTTGCGGACTGCATTAATTTTTTGCTACCATCTGATGAAAAAATCTGCTGAATTGCATCAATTTCTTGTAAAAGCATGTGGTGTCAGTGCTACAAGTGGTTTGAAAAGTTTCAAAATGGTGATTTCTATGTGAAAAAAGAGGAGCGTGATTGACCAGCAAAAAAAAAAAAATTAAGATACTGAATGGCAAGCCTTACTCGATGTAGATGATGGCTAAATGCAATAAAATCTGGCAGAACAATTGAATGTTAAACAGAGCACCGTCTCTCGTCGTCTCAAAGCAATGGGCAAGATAATAAATGTCAGTAGATGGGTACCACACGAGCTAATGGACCGTCAGCAGGCAAAACGAAAAATTGTGTGAAAAATGTTGCAAACGCAAGTTAAATCTCCATCGTATTGTGACTGGCGATGAAAAAGGGATACAAGAAACGGCAACTGAAAGTGATTTTCCTTGATTATAACGCACCTAGCCACCGTGCTAAGCAGACCAAGGACATAGTTAAGGCGCTCGGCTGGGAGCACTAAGCGCATACGGCTTATCCACCAGACTTGGCTCCTTCTGATTACCACCTATTTGCATCTTTCGGACAAGCATTGGCTGACCAGCGCTTCACTTTTTACGAAAACGTAAAATCTTGGCATAATGACTGGCTGGCCTCAAAATACCGATCATTTTTTTTGACGTGGTATTCACAAATTGTCCGAAAGATGGGAAAAATGTGTAGATAACGATGGATATTACTTCGAATAAGGAAATATTAACAGTTTTCGCAAATTTATAGTATTTAAAAAAAAACAGTCGTCTTATTTCATTTGCATATACCTGGTATATTCAAATTTTAAATTTAGAGTTTCTTCCCTATGAAGCTGAGCTAGGAGGAAAAAATTGGATATTTCAGTAATATTGGTCATCAATTAACTCGGTCAATGGCTTTAAATATTTTTGAAGCAAATAATGTTCTGGCATTTCCATAGCCGAATAAAAGTACCGACCTCAATATTGTTAAAAATGTATGGTCAGTAATTGTTTGGTGTGCTTACACCAGAGGAAAGCAATATGTACCCTTGATCAAACTTAAAGAAACTTTGAAATATATTTCGGACAATTTTTGACAAACCAAAGTTCAAGACTTATGTGATTCAATGGCAAATGTCTTTGAAGTAATTAAAACAAATGGCACAAGAATTCCTTATTAATAAGACTTTCATTTTCATTATTTAGAACTGTCTTTCTACTTTTTTACACAGTATGATGTGAATAAAATTAATTTTTAATTGTAATAAACAAGTACTTTTTTATTTCATGATAGATATAGTTAGCTGATTGTAAATAAGTTTTTAAAAGAGCTGTAATGAAATACTTTTTCAAAAATTCAAAGTTCTTCTCTTATTTGAAAAAAAAACATAGTGTCCTTCTACTTTATTCCAGAAGTGTATTATACCCAGTAGAATTTTTATTGTTTTTAAATTCAATGGTTAGTTGCTAAAAAAATTCCTTAATTTCCATTTAAAATTTTGTGTGTCACATTCAAAAAATATAAAAATAATATCTTCAGTAAGATGATTTTTGATTTTTTTCAATACAGCAACAAAATCATGTTTATAAAAGTTTATTTTATTTTATAATATTGATGTATTATTTATTAAAATTATATTTTGATTGGATATGAGATTATTAAAATTGATGCAATCTATTTAATAATAGTATCCTTCAACGAATGCTTGAAATTGATTTTAAATTAAATATCACTGTATTGAGTTTTGGACATTTCATTACATATAAATTATTCTGGTTTATATTTTATTTGAATCGCTAGTTTAAATAATTAGTATTAAACAAAACTAGACACAATAAGCTGAATAATGTAATGATAATGCAAACTCATTTACCATTGTTTTAAATCTCAAATATTTTATTGTATCATATATGTTTATATGTTTTATGATATCTTATATTAACTTGTAATAACATAGAAAATAATTTTAGTAATAAATTTCAAATCAAGTAAAAATGTTTATATTCAATGAAGAGTTTTAGAAAGAGAAATATGTTTCCACATTCACAAATTCATTAAATTTCTTTCCATTTATCTTAGTCTGTTTCGTAATTTTAAACTTTTCACTACACACGTGTGTTATTGTTAAATTATGATGTATGTATAAACCAAAATTATTAATATATTGTATATCACTAATTACAAACTACAAAATCCTTTGGAATTTTTTTATAAGTTATAACTTTTACATAAACAAAAAACTAATGGGAATCTTTCAATTAAATAACCTCTAATAAATTTGTTTCTTTCTATTGCAGAGGATAATATGCTTAATTTTATCATTATAATCTGTATAAAAGCTCTAAGCAGACATAAGTAAAAATATTTTATATACTTTATTTGAAATAAAAATTCAGATGTCCCTCGAGGTTGAATTGATGCGTCGTGATCTTATTAAAAGAATTTAAAAGGGAACTCACACATTTAAATTTTTTTAATTTAAATAACTGGTTTTATGATGATAGAGTGGTTGAAGAAATTTTCTGACAAGTTGATTTCTGAAATATGGTGTTAACGTTAAAAGTGTGAAAGATTGTAAGGGTAACATAGATAAATTTATAAGAAAAATTCTTATCAATTATAATTTAAATAGTATTTCTATCTTTAATTCTCTGTTAATTACAAAAATTAATTTGTTTAAATAAATCATAAGCTTTTTTGTGAATTTAAGTAAAATATAATTTAAAAATGAACAATATAAAAAGGAAATATTAAAAAGCCATAAAATTAGATACAATGGCTAAAACAAATTTAAAAAATTCTTTTGAAAGGAAATCGCTTCAAAAGATAATATAGTAAGGGTTTTTTTTAATTTTTTCTTAAAACTGTAATTTGCTTAAACTTATAAATATCAAATCAAAAGTAGCAACATATGTCCATATATAGGTATATTCTATATAAATAAATGTAAAAATAAATCAAACAATTTTTTTTAAATATTTCTTGGTAAATTTTAAAATATTCTGTTATATTTTGTTAGATTTCTTCCCAAATTTATTTTATTTCATAATTAAAATGAGATTTTAATATACTTTTATAAAATGGTCTTTAAGTTATTTGAATAACTGATATACAACTTTATGAAATCATTAAGATACATGTGTGTGTGTGGGTAATCAATGAGAATAATTCCAAATAAAGCTGCATTGCTAAAAAAGAGCCAAATAATAATTTTGAATCTAACATCTTAGAGTATTTTAGAGAATATATTGATATCACATCTTTGACATTTTTAAAATATTATTGTTTCTTTTTCTTCTTCTTTCTAATCTCCATGTGTAGGAATATACTAGACGAGGTCCATGAGTCCATTTACTTTCAGGAAGTCGAAAACAAGCGTAGGAGACCTTAAATTTATTCAAATGATTCATATTTTTTTTTTCAAATAAATAATTTACATTTTATAAATTTACTTGGTAAAAAATATTTGTTTTGTAGATTTAAAATAATAAATTTTGTCACAAAATTAATAAGCATTTCGCTGCGTTTTTATAGATTTTATTTTCAATTAAATAATTATGATACACAATATATTCTGTTTTAGTACAACGGAAATATTTTTTATATGAACTAACTTCAAAAATCTGTCATAATATTTTTACTGTAAATTCACATAAAAGAACAATATAAAGAGTTTATAAATCTGATATTTTTATTGGAAAAAAATATTTTCTTCATCTAATTACTATTTATTTTCAAATAAAATTACAACTTTTAAGGTCATTTTTACTGAGATTTCCTATTTACTTTTTCAGAAACAACATTAAAAGTAATCTCTTGTTTTTATATACATACATATTTCTTAACATTTTGTAACTTTTTCTAAAATAGAAAAATAAAATAAAGGTAAAATAGTGTAAAATCTACGACATAGAATTTTCTTCATTAAGGTGACTGCCAACTTTATCTCATGTTGCTTATTTCCGGTCTGGTGAACGACAGACATATTTTTTAATCTCCCTTTTTTAGAAAACGGAAATAAAATGAGAAAACATATAGGTTTGAAACCTGGACTTGACTTGTGAGGGTTTTCATCCACAATTTATTTTTTCTTCAAAGAAAAGGACGTTCTTAACTTCTTTCTGCAAACCAATAAAAGTTTTAGAATTGATGAAGATTTATTTTCATTAAGCAGGACAAAACATGTTTTTTAAATTATCCAATAATAGCTTCACATTTCTTCCTCCACACAAATCAGTACTTTCTTATATTTAAAAATTCAAATAAATACAAAATAGCTAATTTACCTTTCACGGTTTACTTTAAGAATAGCTTTCATATGTATTATTTAAAAAATACTAAAGTATCAAATAAATTAAAAAGAAATGAATACTTTTATATTGTTAGATATTTTTAATTTTAGGATTATTTTTTTTAAATATATGCCTTTAGTTGTTTAAAATAGTTCAAAAATGATATTGGTGCAAAAGGTACCTGTTGGTGAAAAAATAATTTTAATTATAATTCTCACTAAAAATAATTTTTTTGATTTTAATTATGCAGGTAACTAGATATTGAACATGGATATATTATGAGATACTAAAAAGTGATAGTGGAATGAATTAAATTTAAATATCTCAATCAAATAAGTGAAGAAACGTTTAACCGATTAAGAAATTAGGTTATCAATCAGTGAAAAAGATAAGAATGAAAAAATGCATTAATTTGATTAAAATTTTAAAAACATAACAATTATTAAATATCTCAAATATATATGAATCAATCATGATTATTTGAATTTTCTGTTAACCTACAAGGCATGCATGATTTATATATCCCTTAATACATGAAATTAAATATTATTAGATCGTTTAAACATTTAATGGATATATCAATCAAGATGTAGAAGATTAATTAACTCAATTTTCATCAATTTTTACTAGTTTTGCTTTTAAATATTACATGGTATATATGATTTGTAGACATGAAACCTTAAATATCTATATTCTTAGAAAGTTAAAAATATATTTTTTGTAAAATTTATCAGAGAAATGTGGCTTAGTTCTCTTTTATCTTTCTTAAATGGAAAGAACCAGCCTAATGACTTCTGAAAAACAGTTAGCTATTGAACCTAATTTTGGCTTAGTTTAATTAAGATTTATTATCTAAATTACAAAGATTTTAACCGTCCTTTATTTTTATTTTGACAGTAAAGAGGAAATGTTGTCTAATTTTTGACTTCCATGTTTTTAAATTAAATTTAAAATATCACAGTATTGAAAATGGAAATCTTAAAATATTGCTTCATTCACTTTACTATACAATCTTTGATTATTAACAATTAGCATATTCAGAGAATCATGGTAATATTGAATGTATCAAAACCATGAATAATATTCATAACTTTAGTTTTTTGGCTGATTTACTTCACACTTACTAATAATTTTATTTTTTTATTTCAGAAAAACATATATATATATATATATATATATATATATATATATATATATATATATATATATATATATATATATATATATATATATATATATATATATATATATATATATATATATATATCGGTCTATATATATCGGTATATATATATATATATACGTATATATGTATGTTTGTATGTAATGTATGTATATATTAATTGACACATAGAGGATGCGCTTCGTCTTTGAGATATGCAAATCAGTAGTATTGCAACACATACGCCCATCACGGACGACTAAACTGCCATCTGCAAGTAATATATAAAGGGAAAAGTGATTTAAAATTAGAAGAAAGACAATTTGTGTGTAGTGAATGAAATGATTACTCAGTCATATCGTGAACCATAGCACAACATACTGAGTTTGCTACAAATCATTCGATATCCATTAGCATTTTTTGACGATTTGTGCAGCTAATTGGAATAACTGCAAGCCATACTTTGATTTGCTTATTTCTGACCCAAATCCACAGACATTTTTGCAACCATATAACCAATGATAAGATTAAAGGCAAATATACCCCACAGACTGGCAGATAATGTCTTCCCGAAAGAATCAGCATTCTTTGGAAATACCTCCTCAAAGTGCAACGTCACCAGGATTAAATTCGAGTCTGATGACTTTGTGATGAGAGACTGCTGCAATATTTTGCGTTATGCCTCAGCGCATTGGTTCTGCAACATGTGTTTTCGGGCGATATTTTTTCCACACCACTGTAGAAGCCATTTCGAGTATACTATGCCGCTACCGCTACATATGTGACGTGTTGGATTCTAGGTTCCTCTCATACCCTCATTCTTTGTCATCTCGTAATTTTTTTTTATTTCTTTGGCCTTTTTGCTTACGGAATCCATCCACTATTGAAAACACATGAATTGCATGCACTGAAACTTTCCTAGAATACGCCACCCACTGGCAACTACAAAAATTTGGCAATAAGTTGAAGCTGCAGCATCACAATGACTCATCCAAACCCCTTCAACTTTATAAAAGTAGTGGTTATAGCCTAAAAAGATGGCAACTCAACAAATGACTTTGTCACAATCTAAACTTCCCAAGAGATTGTCATTTTAATTACTTGATTTTTATGGTACATTATCTGCCAAAATTATTTCTTTCTTTGTGTTAAATTATATATATATATATATATATATATATATATATATATATATATATATATATATATATATATATATATATATATATATATATATATATATATATATATATATATATATATATGGTATTAATTTCGTTAATGTAAAAATTCTTCTATAAAGAAATTGACAACATAAATTGTCAGCAAAAAGTAACTAAAAACGTAAAAAAAATGAGTAGAAGTTTATAAAATATCAACAAAATAAAACTCGTATAGGAAACGCACGGAAATGTGCAACAAATTAATTTTCAAATATAATATATATCGCTTTTTTTTTTGTTAAATTAAATTTTTATATGGTCTCCCCATATTTTGATGTTCTTATCTTCTAATTTTAAAATTTCACTTGAAAAATAATGTACGTTTATAAATGTGTTTTCTGACTATATATAAACTATTATAATGGGTATGATTTCCTTTGCTTCATTTAAAGTTTACCAGGATTGATCAACATTTTTATTTATGGTGTTGCTAATAAAGGTATCTAATTATAGTGGATGCAAAAACTCTAAGCCGTAAAAGGGAGAAATTACTTAGCTTTTCCAAACTTTATACTTCAACAATCAAACTCTTTCCAGGTATTCGCTTACAAAAGCTTAATTAACAGACTAGGAAACAGTATCTCGAATTTTTGAAGCGAGTCGATTTCATTAATCTTTGATGCTTCAGTTCCACTAATTAGATTGCCTACAAATATACACATTGGCTCTATAATGTTTTTATTTTTGCAAATTCTTTAATTAAAAGAGCGTTTTAATTTGTTATACTGTTTATATTTAAAATCATCTGACAATATCAAACATGTGCATATAAGTGTAGATATTCATATATGTGCACAAATCATTATATTGAGTGAAATATAAATTTGTGTGAAGATATTAATTTTTTTAAATATAATTTACCAAAAATTTCAATAGGAAATGAATTTTTCGATTTTCATTGATTATTCATCGTAAAAACGTTTTGTAGGGGCGGAAAATGTGGTACCCTTAGTATTCTGTAAAACTGGCATATTTGGTTGACTGACTTAAATTGGAAAGCAGTACCCGTCTGTCTTGTTGCTTAGTATAAGTTGAAATCGTTGCAGTGACATATTTTCCAGACAAGCTCAATTCATAGCTTTTCGTATATTCTGATTAAATAAAATTAATTTACTTTCTTCAAACATTTCTTAATTCAGTTTATATTTTAAATTTCAAATTTTTAAAGGAATATTTTATGTTTAAAGTATCATATAATAATTGTAATTTTGAAGCTAGTTTAAAAAATATAGTTTAACTTTAAATAAAAAAAAAAACATGAGAATAGATGAAAAGAATATAAATTTAAAATTAATTCAAAATGACTCACTCATTTAAAGCAAATAAATGCTACAGCTAAATGTATAGTCTACGAAAATTAGAATAATTTAAACAGACATTAAAGTCCTAAATCCTTTAAGTCTGTGCTTAATACTTGAGGATTATCTTAAATACCACTAGCTTTGCATTAGATAACAATTAAAACTTCACGAAAATTCACAGATGTCCAGTTATACATTACACAAACACAGAGCATGGCTAATTTCAATACCGTAATTACTTATAAATAGTGATCACCGATTAAAATAAACATGTTTTATAAGCGACACATAAAATAACTAGAAAAAATTATTGTGCTTTGATATTATTTTTAATAAGACATAATTTTTTATATTTTAGCGGGTTAAATTCATTTTAATATTTTCTTAAATACAAAATATTTACAACTTTCTTTCTTATTACGTTTTAAATGATATTTAAGTGCGCAGGCCCAAATTCCCTTTAGTGAATAAAATTTATGAAAATTTTATTTAAATAATTTAACACTATTTACTATATTTATTTTGAAATGGGACACTCCTAATTTAAATTATATTCTCAATTTTATATATTTTTTTAAATTTTTTAATAGTATGTTTTCCGTTGAAAATATAACAAGTTGTATTTTTAAGTTTTGATTTTAAAACTAAAAAATGTCTTTAAAATTTAAGCAATTTCTACCATTTCTGCATGAAAACAATTACGTCGTTATTACAAAATAATAAACAGATTATGTTTTAAAGTAATTAAATATTGTATAAGTAAACACTTACTTAATATTTATAAATTTAAGAAAATGTATTTTTTAATTTAATCCTAGCGAAATCTATGTTAAAGTGTAAAATAACTGAAGCACTGTACTTTATATATAATACTTAATCACTCTTGCTTAATATTGTGAACTGATTGCTTTTTATATGCAAATATTAACTATGATTACATATTACAGCATTATTTAATTAGTTGATGTAGATAGCAAATCTGTATTATTCGTGAGGACAGCGTTTTATTCGTGGTTTTTTATCAAATATATTTTTCAAATCCTTCTGCCCTATTGAAAACAAAGTATATGCTAACTTTTGTATTTGCCGTTCAGTTTATAAATGCTTGCATAAAAAAGTAATAGATCATGATCTAAAGTTTTTTTCACATTAAATTATGTATATATATATATATATATATATATATATATATATATATATATATATATATATATATATATATATATATATATATATATATATATATATATATATATATATATATATATA
Source organism: Latrodectus hesperus (assembly GCA_037975125.1). NCBI lineage: Eukaryota > Metazoa > Arthropoda > Arachnida > Araneae > Theridiidae > Latrodectus > Latrodectus hesperus. The sequence continues at coordinate 75,885,818 of CM075850.1, forward strand.
TATATATATATATATATCATATATATATATATATATATATATATATATATATATATATATATATATATATATTAATTTTAATTTGAATTCTGAAGCAATTAATATGGGATGCTTTGGAATAATTTAATATTTTCCATTAACATTTGTTGATGAAAATCTTTGAAATCAAATTTATAGTAACTATAATAAATCAACATATCAGATTTTATTTTATTCCTTATGTCTATTTCGGAAAAGTTCAAAATTTATCCAGAAAACATGCCCTTACTCAATTTCCTTTTAAACAGGAAATCTTCGTTTTGTTAAGTCTTCTCCTTCAATGCTTTTAGCCAAAGGTAATTATCGTACAACATTTCTTCAAAGAAAATAAATTTAACATGTTGTTAGAAAATAGGACTTTCTCATTTAAACACAGGATGGACATTTTAAATTACGTCTTTCTAGTAAAAGTAATATTTCTTAGATACTAATCAATAAAGTACATTAGAAAATTTTACACTTATTTTTTTTTTCATTTTAGATATGTTATTTGTAATGCTTTCTATATCAGATGTGATTATTTTAAACAATGCATTCCAATGGAAGATAATGAGATTCAAAAATATACTTAAGGAGACGGATAAATTTTAAGACTATAATACATACGATGTTTGGTTTTGATTAAATGTAAATACCATTTATGTATTATCGAAATTTGTTAAATTCAATATTTTATCTGAATTGAAACATTAAAATTATAAAGTATCGATATAAACTGTTGGAAAATGTCCTTTAAAGCTAAATTCTGTTAATTATTAATTTTTTTAATGTCTATTTTGAATAAAAAGCAGTATTTTTTAATAAAATTTCAATGTTTTTGTTTGAAAATGGAAATTTTTCTTTGTAAAAACTTGAAGAACTGTGAAATATTATTTCTTATACTTGAGTATATTCGATATTGAAACTTTAAGAATTACTATATATTTTAAGGATTGAATATAAAATATCAAATGTATAAATGATTCAAAATATTAAATAAATATTGCATAATTAAGTAAATATAAATATTTTTTTACAAAATTATATGTATTCAACTTTATTTTGTTTTGCTTTAAAATTTAAGTAGTAGAAAATATAAAGAATTTTATTTCACAAGAAGAAATATACTATTCAAATAAATTTATTTAAATGTGTTTATGAGTCCTTTTTTTGGAAAATTCTTATTATGGGAAACAATATTTAGGTTAATTTTTAATTTCTACCTTTCAAAGGTTTTTTTCAATAAATTAGAGTTTGATTAAAATCATAACTCAATAAAAATAATATAATATTTTTTTTAAAAAGTTAATTTGTTTTTTTAGCTATTTCTGACATACAGTGAAAAAAGCCAAAAAATAATACATTTTGGGTTATTTTAAATTTTATTATTTGAAGAATATCATAAATGTAAATAAGAGAATATTTTAACAATATTTAATTTCAGAATAATATCAATTTCATTGTTTTGGTAAACAACCGAAATTCCATAGGATTGTGTGTGATAAATAAAATTTAATTCATAGTTTTATTAAAGATTTTAAATTATTAATTAATACTTTTCTTTAAATTAACATATAAAAAGATTATAATAAAAAGCAACGAACAATTCGTCAGAGCAAAATCATAACCATATGAAGGAAAACACAGATAAATGTAAGTTAATTAAAAGAATAATAATTTTTTTCAAATTTGTACATTTCATTCTTTGATAATTATGAAAGTGTATCAAAAATTATATAACTTAGCACACTATATACTCAAGATTTTATATTTAATTACAACTGACTACGACAAGTTATTGCAAAACTCAAGATTATATTCAAGATTATATTTCAAGATTATATTTCAAGATTTTCAAGATTATATTCCTCTATCCGATTATAATGTAATGTATTTTTATCAAACGATGTACATAATATTAGTTATAAATGGTATAAGTTTGATATATGCTTCAAAATGTAATGTTATGTTCTTAATGTACGTATATGTTCTTAATTATAAAGAAAGAATATCTATGCATTTGTACATATATATATATATATATATATATATATATATATATATATATATATATATATATATATATATATATATATATATATATATATATATATATATATATATATATATATTTAATATATCCTTTATTTCTGAATAAAATTTCCCACAAAATAATTTATGCATCATTGTTATAAAAAGAAATTAATCAAATAACAGCAGAAATATAATTATTTTAGTATGTTTTACACAATGCTTATAAAGGTCGCATATAATGAGATATTTTCAAAACTAAACGATACTCTTTTCAAAACTAAACGTTTATTTATGAATTAATAATATGGAAATCAGAAAAATCTCTTGAATCAAATTCTTACATTCTACCTAGTTTAACATGGAAAAACTTAACGAGACTGTTTTTAAAGAATCCAATAAAAATTTTCAAACAACAAGCAAATGATGGTTTGCTTTTAGATGTGATTAATAAAATTAATTTTGACAAATTAATTTTAAAATTTAATTTCATTTAGAAAACTCTGTCTAAAATATTCTTAAAAGAGTTTCGTTTTGATGTATTTAGAATTATTGTTTGCTAAAAATATTGTATTATATATTGTGCTATTAATGAAAAAATTTTTAACTTCAATTTTGGCAAAAAATAATAACGGAATCCAGAATAAATTCTATTATTTATATGCATCATTCTATTGATAATGAACAATTAACCACAAAATATCGAAACGTTATCCAATATATTACTTTTAAAGATAAATCTAAGTGTTTCAAAAATGGCTTGTTTGATAAATAAATTAATTTAAGCTCCTTATATTAATGAAAAATAATTAGTGAAATGAAACTAAATCCACTTTCTTCAGTATTTAAAATAAAACCGGGATTTTATTTTGTTAATGTTAAAGTAATAACATCAATTAACCTCTATTTTCTCTATTTATTCTATTTTCATGATTTTTGTTTAAAATTTGATATTAGTATTATCCATGAGTTTAATTATTTTTATTAGATGAAAATTAAAAATACGAGTTTTATAGTTTGAAATAAATAGGAAATTCAAAAGTAAAAATATGCATTGAACATCTTATTTATTTCAAACAATAAAAATCCTATTTTAGTGCATTTTTTGTTAAATAATTTTGTGAGAAAATGACTCTTATATGTTAGTGATTGTCCTGTTGTTTTTTTTAATTTGAGTGACAAGAATCTTAAATATTTTAGTACGGAGAAATTTGAATAGAAGTTTAAGACTGTTATATGTATTTCATTTGTAAGTATTTTTGAAATATATTCCAATCCACATTCTTAATACTCATTAAAATAATAAAATTCAATTTATTTTATAAGTGCACCTAATCATATTTAAATTTTTTGATTTATGAATTATATATTTCTAATATTCATTTTTGAGTATTAAAATTTAAAAATGATGAAACTTTATAAAAATTATTTTCCTTAATTTGTATATAATAATTATTAATTTATTAATCAAATAAAAACACCGAATATTCATTTTAAATATATTGTTCTTTTATATTATTTCAATTTGCGTCATCTCATGATACCTTTTTAATTTAATAAACTATATAAATAATAAAATAAAATAAATAATTTTATCTCAATTTGAAATTTAATCTGTAAGAATTAATATCTAGTTACACAAGTCATGTTTGTATGGATTAATGTTATTTTAATATTTATAAAATAGCATATAAAGCAGAAAACTGCCATGAATAATAAATTATTTTAAAAAAAGGCTATGAAGTATTTTGAAAATTAAAATTATAGACCTATTCTAAATCGAAGTTTTATTTTATAGAAAAAGTACTGAAAACTTAAATATTAATATAATTATAAAAATTGTTCTGTGTGTGAGATTCATAATTTTTTTACGAGTTTTATAATCATTTAAGAAAGAAAACCTTAATTATTTTCTTACATAAAATAATTAAGTATACTTTATTCTTAGTATTTTTGAGAATAACTTATCATGACTTAGTTGGTTATTATTTTAAGATTATTTTAACTTTCAGTCACACACTTTCAAAACACATTATAGTTCAATATGTATTTTTGTAGGTAATATTTACCATTTTTAAACTTTAACACAGTTATATTTTTTTTTCTTTATTATCTACAAACTAACTTCAACAATATCTCTTTTAAATTAAACACGATACGATATTGCCTAGTTACTTCTCATTCTTAGATACATTATAATATCTTAGATCATCATAATATCAAATCATACATAAAACTTCCAGATGAATCAGATGAACCAGTGACATTTTATTACATACATTTTTACATTATTCACTTTTATTTTATACATAATATATAGAATTTTTTTTAATTTTGTATCATCATCATGTCATGATGTGTAATTAATTATTTTTTGTTATTTATCTGCTAGATGAGATAAATGAGTTTATTCACCATCCAACAATTTATAGACTAGCATAGGTAAATCTAGTAGGATAAACCTCGGCACCTAAGAATATCTGCTGGGGAAGCCTGATTTTGCTTACATTTTGGACATATCGGATGGATTTTTAACTATCCTGGAAGACAACTCTTAGAGGGCCACTAAAAAAGCATGGGAGAGCTGTCTTTATATATCTGGTGCAGTTCATATAGTAAGGAATGTACCAGGGGTTTTGGCGTGGTACCAAGAATTTTCCGAAGGTAAAAGCCAGGTCATTTTATTAGTATTATTACCAGCAGAATACTGGCCAAGGAAAGTCAGACAAGTAGAAGTAGTCTTTGCCTCTCTGGCACCCATCTTTCCCAAGACATCTGACTTCTCCTTACTCCAATTGTCTACATATAAGGGGGATTATTGAATATACATGTGACAAGAGGACGAGATTTGTTTTAATTTAGAGAGAATTGAAATTCCAGTTACACCAGTTTAATAAATGTTGGATTGCACCAAGACTATCAGTTAGAATCCAGATGGTATTAGGGTCTAAAGAAGACATTACATAGCTGATCCCTCTTCAATACTAACAAGTTTACTTTTAAAAACTGACCTAAAATTATTTCTTTTCTTTATTTTGACAACTACATTAGGATCTCCGATAAATACTCCATGAACAGTATTGGATTCCTCATCTTTGTTACCATCAGTACACATTAGCGTAGTACAATACAAAATAAATTGGGCAGCTGTTATGTAAGCCAGTTATAACACGAAGGGTGCTAAGCTGCACTCTCTCCAATTTCTGGAGCTTAGCACAGAGGTGTACGGACTAACCGTATTTCAAGACGGGAGAGATAATAGTCAAATAGCTAGCTTATAAAGTTCCTACGTCAACACCCCTGTCTTTTTCCGAGATATATTTCAGTACTCTTCAACGCTAATGCTGTTACTTGCCTGTTACTAGTGAATTCAAAATCTAATTTGTGCTTTTTACTTCTCATCCAAATGCAATATCTGATCGAGTTTAATTCTCGCTGCAATAGTCAAATTTCCATTTATGTTTCACTCAATCATTCAAAGCTGACGAGATTTGGGAGACTGTTAATGATTTTTCGGACGAGGCCCTCTTTTTAATACTTGAACGCGTCCCTTTTGAATTTGCGTGACGGACACGGCAGTATGATTCATTAAATACTTTTAAAAAAAGTAATTAAAAAATCCGTATTAAATTTATTGCACTAATAATATGACATGTAAATCTATTTAATTAGATATATTAAATTTTTTGTTTTTGATTATTAAAAAAAAGGTAATCTAGTTTTAAATTTTTAAGAGAAATTCGATCTAGATGACATTTTATGTATTAGTTTTAATATAAGAAATAAAGATTTCTTACAAAATATTATCATTGGAATTAAAATTTCAGAGGTTCTTTTTTCTAAAATCTCTCTGTATATTTCTCTCTGTCTTCAAATATAATAATTTTAGATTCATAAAATTTGGTATCTAATCTTCCTAGCTGATACTATGAATTACAAACAATTTTAAGAAATTCAGTCAGAAATTTTAGTTTGGGATATTATAGAACAAATGTTTGGAACATTTTTCAACTTTATATTTATCTCGATGTTTAGGAAATACAATTCATTATATAAGAATATTGAATTTCAAATAATCCGAAAAATACTTAAAATGATTTTAAATCCACTAAAACTAATGATGATAAAGTTGCATAAACTAAAAAAAGTTTAGTAATTTTTTGAGATTTATTTTTTGTATTTTTATGCAAACATAGACAAAATATTGTGCTTAATATGAATTCAAAATCTTTCTTTCACAAATTTTAATATACAATTTCAAGAGGTGTTATAAAACCGATAAATTTTAGTTTATTTTTCCTTCAAATGAAAATTTAATTTTGTGTAATGCTTAAAAAAGCTGTTTTAATCAACATTTGAACAAAACAAGGATATTGTTTAGAGAATACGGATTTCAATTTTCCACACAACTAGAATTTTTCCAACTGCGTTACTATATTAAATGTTTCTTTTTTTATGTAATCAGTGAACTAATCCAAGCATTAAAATTATCCTTGATTACAGAATGAAAAAAATTAAGTATTTGTATTTATACTAGAAAATATTGCGGAAAGAGATATTCTCAAATCATATACTCACTCTAAAGTATGTATAGCAATTTATTCTAAGATTTAAATGTTTCAATGAAGTCTTAGTTTCTTAAAATAAAACATGTGATTATTCATAATTTATAGACTTTAAAGGATAGAGCTATAATAAACAAACTTATGATACATTTAAATAATTTATATTTTATAAAATTTTCAAATGTTATAATACCAGAAATTCATTTTATAGCAATTGTATAAAAATTAAAAGATATTTGTGTATCTTTTCTAAATATATTTTTATTACATTTATATCGGCACAGATTACATAGAGTGTTAATGTTTAATAATAATACGATTGTGTGATATTTATTTTAGTATGAAGGAAAAATCTTGGTAAACTGATAAATGGGTGTAAAATCATAATAAGGAAGCGATAATCTCGAGTATTTCCTGAGTTATGACAATAATCTTTAAATAAAATTTCCATTAGTTAGTAAACGCAGATAAGATCATAAATAAGCGTTTTTATAATAAATAAAACCACAATTAATAAATTTCTTATGTTTTGTTGATCTATGATATTTATGAAAATTTACGGTATGTATTAAGATTTACTAATTTTTAGAATTTTACAAACAACAATTTACGGTATGTATTTTAAATTTCTTCATATATTCCGTAAATTTTACATTTGTAAATAACTAATAGTGAGAATTCTCGGTATTTAAATATTGAAATCTGTACTAATTTTGTTACTGATATTATTAGAATATTTTTCTAATTTTTTAGGAAAAATAGCTCAAGTAAATCATTTTATTATATTATTTTCATTTTACTTATATATTTTGAAATTTGAGCTTGAAAAATTAGTAAAATCTCCTTCTAAACTAAATTTACTGTCATCTGATGATAATTTAAGTTATTTTTAGTGCGTATTCGGAAAACGCTCTGATCTATGTTTTCAAAAGTTTTTCACAATAGTAAAAAGAACTACAATTTTTTTCTAGTTTGCACAATGAAAGTAGCATAATTTAAATCATGCTTATTATTATGTTAGAGTTGATTTTATGATTAATTTCTACTTTTTGGTTTCTACTATGATTGATTTCTACTTAAATAAAATAGAAAATCTAAAAATATGCAACCGAATTCTATATGAAATAATCGGAAAATATTCTTCAAAATTCTTAAGAAAATAATTCTCTTAATTTATTTTTAATATTAAGCTAATTTATTTTAAGCTTTAAGCTTAAAACCAAATCCCGGTGAGAATTTTTAGTTAATGCACATTATTAACTTTCAAATAATTTATTGTTGAAAGAAGGAAATAGTCAAATAGAAAAATGAAGTGATAGAAACTTAGATATATATAACCATTTTTCGCCTATCTGCTTTATAATTTTTTTAATATGTATTTCAAATGTTTAATATGGAATATTATTTTTCCAGTAAATGTTTATTATTTAATATATATTTTTTACTTTTATACCAAATATATCATCCAATTTTTAAGCATGAGCTCTTCAAATGTGACATTAAAGTTGGGAGTCTGTGTAAAAGCGTCATTTGCCGCTCTGATCCTTTCTGATATAAAAGAATAAGTCTGCATCATACCTAGGATAAAAATCCAATTTCTAACTTTGAGCTATGAGAATCGGAAAACTTACTCAAATCCTTTTATTTCAAAGACCTAGTTGGGAATGAAAAAATAGGTATTCTCTTTATTAATCATACGACGCACATTTTCAATGCAAATAACATGATCATATTCTTAAAATATATTATAGTTTATTTCTTTGATCGCGAAACTTCAATAAGATATTCTTTATATTGATGCTATTACAGTCTACTAGTTAAGAATAAATTGCGAATTTACAAAGTTCTCAAAAAACTTAAGTGATTATATGCTTAAATAATAAGTCTTACATAAAACGATTCAATGGCAACAGTCGGTATGACTTAAAAGTGAAATTACTACTTTTTACAAAAATATAGAAATTTCCTTTTACAATGTAAATCATCGAAAGAAATTTTTCACTCTTTTCGTTCAAATAAAATTTAATTAATTTTAAGTTACTTTTTAGGTGTAAAATCTATATTTTTAGATGCTTTTATTATAATTCTTCAATATATAAGTAACTATAAGTATTTTATATGTGAGGGCTTAGAATATTTCATATAGAAAATCTTCTTATAAATGATATTAACCAGATTATTTGATACTCAATTAAAAAGTATTAGAGAGAATCTAGTGGCTGAAAATCTAAATTCACTATAAAATAAAATAAGGAATGAATCTTAGAATAATTTTAAAGTGTAGCTTTTCAAACACAATATAACCACATTTCAAGATTTTTAATATGCATTCATATAATTGTCAGGATTATTGCTCCAAAAAAGTAATAAATTTACCATAATTTTTAAAAGTTATGTTATATACTTGTTACAGAAAAAATATTGTAAATGTTTTAAATTATTGCAAGAAATTTATGTTATACTTTAAAAATTTAAAAACAATATTAAATACCTGATGCTCTTTCTTTATGTAAAAATTAATACTTTTTGCTGTTTTCTTTTCGAAGCACAAATAATCAAAAGATCTGAATTTACCTTATGTTTATATTACACTAACAAATTTTGAATCTAATAATATTAATACGTTTTAATTAAACAAGCAAAGCAAAACTTTTTTTTTCTTTTTTCTGAATTATGACATTAGAGATATTTCATTCAAATTCGAAAATAAATTTAATGCTATCTAAGTTATTTAGAGCAATATGGTGTGAATAAAACTATAATATATTTCCTCGCATTTATTCAGTATCTATTTTATAAAAAATGGATAATGTGGCAAAAAATAATTTACCGTATTAAGAAATTTAAACCTTGGATGTAAAATTTAATTTAAAAATTTATCTATTATCAGAAATAAATTAGAATATTATATAACAGTTTGTATTAATAAAGTAATATATATAAAGGGAGTAAAATGGAAATGTCTTTAATATAAAATTTATTACCCTTTATAACTATGAATGATCCCTAAACATTCTTCATGCCAAAATTTAACCAAAATTAACAAATATTTTAAAGATATCGATGAGAGATTTAAAAAGTAAAATAATGCAGTAAGACGTTTATTGCTTAAAATATTAATTATTATTTTTATTGCATATTATAATTGTATTTTTTAAAAATGTGTAACAAAAAAAGAATATCTAAAAATTAAAGTCAAAGGATATCTCCACAACTGCTATCTAACTAGATATTTGCCTTGAAGTGCAAATTATTTCAAGAATTGATTAAAGTATAAAAATAGTAATAGTTTTAAGAGTTTGCAATAATTTAGAATAAATAATGGGAAGATTTTTCATTAATAAATAACGAGACTATTAAAAGCCCTTAAAGTTTTAAAATCGAGCGCTTTTTAAAGACTTTATATTTTAAACATTTATATTAAAATAGCCCTGCAAAAATGACTATCATGTAAAAAAAGTCATATACAATAATTAGCATTAAAATATTTTATATTAAAATTTAATAAAAATTAGAAACATTTGTTTGACGGTAATAAAATTCAAAAGTACAAAGCATAATTCTGTGTTAAGATAAAACAGTTTTCCTGATTTAATTTTGAATTGAAATATTTAGAGATTTCTTGAGTGAGATTTAAGAATATTCAAACTGGATGAAGAGTCTCTTGGATTAAGTTTCATGAACTTAATTTGCTCTTGAAATTTAATCAAGGATTATTCACATCAAACAATTATTAATTACAAAATTTAATATTCCTATGTTGGGCGCAGATGTATTTAATTTTATTTAATAACCAAAATTATTTTCTTTCAATTGTATAATAATGTTTGAAATGCATGTATATTTGTATATTTAAACAAAGTATCAATATTTATAAGAAATTTCTTTTAATTGAAAAGTCTTGATAATGTTTTGTTTTAACATTGATTGTTTAAAAATAAAGTTATTGCATGAAAGTATTCCTTTTCAGCTCTTTTTTTCAAGAACATGAACTCCTGATCTTCAGGAAATATTTTATGTCTATGAATTGAGAAACGCTTAACTTTATAAAATAGATATATATATATATATATATATATATATATATATATATATATATATATATATATATATATATATATATATATATATATATATATATATATATATATATATATATATATATATATATATATATATATATATATATATATATATATATATATATATATATATATATATATATATATATATATATATATATATATATATATATATATATATATATATATATGCATATAATGTTGAAAATTAATATTAAATTTTCAATTTTAGATACTGAATAATTACCATCTATTTAAATTTTTATTAAATTAAATAATATTTCAACCTTTCACATCCAAAAGTTAATTAAAATAACAAATTCCTTATATTTTTGTATCCCTATAAAATTTTTTCAAATCCCAAACATTTTAAAAAACAGAAAAATATTTACTTCATAAGTATGTATATAATGCGCCTTAAAAAATTAGAACATTAAAAGTCACAAAAATTAGCAAGTTACTAATTCCAAAATTTTTTAAGACAATTGTAGTGAGAACATTTAATTTTCTAAACATTGTGCGTTTTATAGTTGCATGAACATAAAAAAATATTTAAATAAACGAAATAAAATTTGAAAAATCAATGAAGAGTAAATCTAAAAAAGAAAGTTTTAAGCAGTTAAAATGGTTTTGCTGAATAAAAAACTCGTGTATTCAGCTATCTCTCAAATGCACACTCCGAGCACATCAATCATGTGTTCTGATAAAAAATTAAAACTCTACTTGAATGACTTCAGATAATAAAATTCATAAGAAAATATGTTTTACGTTTACATAATGTATTTTTAAAAAAAAATATCAAGTTTCTTCAATAAGTTTTTCATTTTTAATTCATCTTTCAATTTTTCTCTGATGCACATATGCAATATTAGATAATTTGAAAAACAAAATACATTATATTGTAGAGATTATGTCATAGATTAATGTCCTTAATTTTATGATGTAAATTTGACAGGTCGAGATATATTTAGCTGTTATCGTGCTATGAATTTAAAGTAAAAAAATAGGATACAATAAATTAAAAAATAAAGTTTAATTTATAAAACATAAAATCTATTTAAATAAAGTTTCTTTCTTGACTCAAATTAAATTAATGTAGATATTCTCACTCAAAAAAACTTATATTCAAATTTGCGTGAAAAAAAATGTGCAAGCAATAAGTACTGATAGTGGTGTAGAAATGTAACCATATAAGCTGTAAGTGGATTTATAGTAAAGTTGCTCAAATTTTTCATAGATCAAAAATAGATTTGAACCGCTTATTTAAATCCATAAATAATATACATAATAAGTAATCTACATGCGGTTTCACAGAAAATGATTAATAATCCGTTAATCCTACGTACATAGCAGCAAATATAAGTATATTTTTATGTATAAGTAAATCACATTTATGAGGTAAATTGAGTGATCAGACAAAAAAAATTCTTTTTATTTACAGATTTAACAAATCACTTTTAGTTTAGTGATAAAGATTATGAGTTCACCTTATTAAAGAAAATTCCTGATGAATAATAAATAAATTTCTATCATTATCCAGGATTAAAAGCTGTATGTAATATGGTGAGATAGATATGCAAAGATTGACACAACATTTGTCCTTACTATTGGAAGTATTTTGATAAAAACCATTCTTAAAATGAGCATTTATCTGCATCTACATTATATGTTTATAAATAATGTACCTCCAATTAACACTAAGTAGTTAAGAGAAAAGAAATAGTTGGCTTTTTCCTTTTTTAATCAACATTTAACTTGTGTTCAGAGGATTTGTTTATGATTTATGTTATATGATAAAAAAAAATTTCATATCTGCCTTTGTTCTAGAATTCAAAAACGCGTAACAGTATCATTTTTACCATATAAATATTGCAATGTTAATATATTAGTCCAAAGTTGTATCTCGGTACAAGACGATTTAGTATATAAATTTGAATTTAGTTGATCTGCAATTTATTTTGGCATGTAATTCTTTTTTTTTTGTTATTGTTACTGTTGACACTTAAACAAACCAAGCTCTCGATGTCACTTTTTCCTTTTTAAATACAATTAATGTACAGAAGTAATTTCATAAATTATAGATATATTCTCTTAGGATTGAATTAACAGAAAACACCTATCTTGACAGTTTTAATATCCTTATTTTTTTAATCATGTCAAGAGGAATCTTAAGGGGATTTAACTAATTACCGTTATAAATTTCATAATTTTAAGCACAAGTTTATACTTCAAATCAAAATTTGAAAATAATAAAGTCGTATTCAATTTTTATTTGAGAAAAATACAGTTACACAGCAAATACTCTCTTTTAATTAATACAGTGTATTTTTTATTTGAAATTTAAGATTATAGTTAGGAATAAGCTTCATTGAAATGGAATTGATGAAATTGAAAAGGAATTCTCTTCTGATATTTATCATTAAATAGAAATTCAAATGGATTGGTATGTATCTGGTTATTATCTGGCTGTAACACTGCTGTTGAGAATTCAGTATCCTTTAGCTTTAATTTAATTAAGGACGTTTAGCTGAGTACGGATATTATATCGTGCTATTAGTTTACATAGTTATATAATTAGTTTGAGATACATAGAGTAATTGGAAGAATATACTTATATAAACGTGTTAAATCTCTTTTAAGCATTACGATGTTTTGTTAATTAATCAAAAAATATTTTAAAATTTTATTGATCTTATATTAATAAAATTACAACATAAGAAATAATTCATATAAATATTTTGAAAATTCAAATTTATTAGGGGAAAAAATGAAAAAATATTCAGATTTGTCTTTATTGAAACTATAAGCTATAGAACATTTTTATGAGCAACATATTCTAACTTCCATAAAATCAAAATTATTATATTAAAATAAAAGTGTGATTAATATAAACAAAAGATATGTGAAAACGTTAGTTACTATTTTCAATAAGATATTTTTGGTATTAACTTTGCTGGCCACTCAAAATCCAACATTATAGAAGACCACAAATATCACAGAAAAATTTATTTGGCAGACAACACATTAATTAAAGATGACACCATGGACTGAACAGCCTGATAGCCAAAGACCGTTGTAAGGCATTCTAATATCCGTCTCATACAATTTCTTCTGGTAGGACATTTAAAGGATAGTTGTTGGTATTCACGTGTCGCAAAGAAGGAAACATGAAGACTTCCAAGCACTCATCATGACAAACTTGCATCCAGAGGCACAACATCCATCTCCATTGTTGGCTGGCATCATACTCATGGTCTTATGTAACGAACAGTGCTATCCAGCTATTAGATCACAGAATGCAAGCATTATACAAATATCAAATTGTTAAAATAACATTTTATTGTGATGTGTAGATGATAGTAAAATCAGTAATTAATATAATATGCCCTTCTTGAATATAACCATTGCCATAAACTCTTCATAGAATCAAACATCTTTGCAAATGTCCTTGGGATATAGAAGTCCACGAAGATTTTAAATATTACCAAAAAGGCTCTGATTAATATAACTTCAAATGGGGTATATATATCCAGCTATTGTACTGGCACAGACCACACGATTTCAACCAGCGACAAATTGGGACAACAAGCAAGCCAAGGAAATATTTAGCCTGATTTGTAAAGTAGAACTTTTCAACATTGCATGTCACATGCGGTACCCAGTTTTCCTTTTAAAATAATGGCTTATGGCAAATACTAAAGGTATGAAAGGAAGAAGAGCTTCATCATCTTAGAGATCTAGTGCTAGTTGCTTATCATACTAGGAATGCTTATAAGATGAATGCGGGAGGGAAATCCAACAATATGCCTAAAACATGATAATTGTTAATGGACCAATGTCGCAAAGCACAGCAGTCTCATTACAACGTTACTTCATTACATCTAACGTAGATTTTTGTATTTCATTATGTGATGTGGATTTTTCTATTTTATTAAGTGATGTAAATTTTTGTGTTTTATTAATGGGTTATATGTACGTAGTTGATTTTGTATATAGATAGATTTAGGAGTTAATCTCTAATTTATTGAATGTTTATCAAATATATATTTCGATGTATTGAAGTAACGTTGCATTTTAATAATAACAGGAAAATTATTAAAATAAAATTTATATAAATTTATTTAATAATATTTAAAAAACACTTTTGAATTTTTGAAAAAATAGTGTATTATTCTAAAAATACATCTATAATATATAAACCAAGTACATGTTTTCTTATAGAACCAATATTTTATTAGTTTCTTCACTGATTTCAACATTAAATGTAGTTCATATTTTTCTAAATTTTATCATTTATTTTATTAAAAAATGCATTTATCTTTCCGAACATCTTATATTTTACAATACTTCATTTAGAAAAATATTTAGTAATTTGAAATATATATTGTCACCTAATTACTGTTGCAAAATTGTGTAATAAGATTATCGTATATAAATAATCTTTCCTATTAAATATCTCATTTCTTCATTCTTTTATTAGTGTAGAATCTTAATAATTTATTATTAGTGTAGTATCTTAATAGTTAAAAATCTTAAAGTATCTTAATAATTTAATATTAGTGTAGTATCTTAATAATTAAAAAATATCTTAATAATTTTTATTATAATCATTACAAATATATTTATTTTTTATAAAAGGGGAAATTTTTCCTATAAGATCAGTTACCAAAACATAAATGCTGATGTTTTCTCCATTGTAAACTATGTCAAGCATTGATTAAATTAATATTCAGTTCAAATATGGCTGCTTAGACACAATCATAACACAAAATTTTACGTACAGTGATTAGTAATGATTATATTTGTTACTTGAGTATGTATTAATGTTATAGTTATAATTAGCAGCTTTTGTTAATTTTCTACGTCCTGAAACTGTTAATTCACATTTCTCTGTTACATTTTTAATAAAATATTTCGATACTATATTCGCATCATTTAATTATATTATGTAACTCGTAGGGAATGAATTACCTCCATTTCATTAAAAGTATTTTATTTAATTCTGTCTTAAATGATAATTGGTCTTGCAGTAGCTTGAGTAAAATAATTAAGCTTTTAAAAAATTAAATATTGTATTAAAATGAAACAAGCAGAAGGATTGCATATAAAAGAAAATAAGCTGCTTGAAATGGTTGTAAAAATATTTTTCATCACATTTAAATTGAACTCGCTTAAATATATTAACTACATAGTACTGTGTAAAAATAAACATTCGTATATGTGGATTTATATATTTATATATAACTATAAGTCATACTTTTTTTGTGAAATATTAACTTAAAAATTATAGGTCATGATTTGAGAATTTAAAAATGACGATTATATTTTATAATGAATAAATTAATACCATTAAAATTTACTGCAGTTACTTTTGCAAACTCTCATAGACTTATCGAAGTTTGCACAAATATTTAAGTACTGTTATTTTTCACCATCTTAAATTCACCCCCCATAGATAGGTTCTTTATTCTCACTAAGTAATAACATGGCTCCAAAAAATCACTATCATAAAAAATAAGCTTAAGTGACTTCTAGATCACAGTTAGCTCTTCTTAAATTTTATAACATTTTCTTGGCAAGTGATTTGGATGCAATTTTGCAAAGCAATCAAAATCCAGCTTCTGACATAAGTGTGAGTTATAAACAAACCCTTTTCATCAAACTTACTTGCTCATTATAAAATTTCTAACGAAACAACTTAAACTAACTTCAAAAGAATGATTTATATACATATATATGCAAGATTTGCAATTATATTTCATTCTACCTGCAATAATCACTGGGTTAATACTTATAATTATTCCCAAACGCAACCATTATTGTATTCATGAAAATCATCCGATATTTTTTTAATAAATTTGAACAAAGAAAAGCTTCTGATTACTTATTATATGTTCCTGAAATCTCACTTAGCATCATTCTTGTAACTTTCATTTGTATCAAGGTAGCACTGTGTTACTGTTGCGCTGCCTGTATTCGAGATTTGTTTACTATAATCTTGTTTCAAAAGATTAGGTTGAATCCAAACAAACAATTCCTTATATTGTTTTTACAAATAGCAAACTGTAACGCTTTAAGTCATTACTTCACGGGCCCTCCAATACTTCTTGACAATATTCTCATTTTGAAGAATTACAGTTATTTGAATATTCAAAAATGATAGTGGTTGATTTGAGTCACACAAAACACAGTTTGTTGAATCCTCCTCTCTGATTCCACAGAGATAATTCTGTATGCTGTTTTATCCTGTCAGCTCTCTAAATAGAACCATTCCAATCTTTCTTGAAAACCTGGGAATGGTTCTCTTCTCCTCCAGAATCTTCCATCTCTTACTTTGATAGCTCCTTAACAATACATATTTATGTTAAAAACAAAATAACCTATAAATATATTTAATACTGATTCAGTTTTATATTTAGAATTTTGTGGTCATAAAATGTATTGAAATAATAGTTTTCAAGTTGAATGATTTTTATTCTGAGGTTTTTAAGAAAACCAACATTATGGAAACAAACAAACAAAAAATAGTTAATACTACATACATATTTTAAGCTGTAGTTTTGACAAAATCATTTGAAGATTAACACAAATTAGGATTCTGCAGCCTTTTCATTCATCTAATTATTTTATAATGCCCAGTTGCCCTTAGGATATACCCATTCAGTGCTACAAGGGGGAGGATGTGAGAGCATCTCATACAGAGGGTAACCCAATGAGTGTGCCATTGTAACCCCCAAAGTAAAAAGATAAAGGAAAAAACATAGAGAGAAACGAACATCCAAGTCTGAAACTCATTTATCAAATATTTTGTCCTTTTAATAAAGCCGTAATGGTCTTAACCCTTCAACTACTGTATAATTTCCTTTAGAAATTTTGAGTTAGTAACGAACGTTAAAATAAATGCTTGGATATTGAAACTAACTTGATTAAATATGCGTCTAAGATACAAGCAATGTTTCATAAGCATTTACTAAATAATTTAAATGAAATGGAAATACATGTTGTAGCATAAAGTGTGAAAAAGCCTAATTTTAACTATATATTTAAAAAGGGTAATTTTTCATAATTGATGTTTTTTTAAACTTCTTTCAGATGTTAAGAAATAAGGTATTGATAAGTTTAAATTATCTATTTAAAATTATCTATTAAATTTAAAATTATCTAATTAAAATGTGAAAACATTTGAAATAATCTTACTCTTTAAAATAATAAATCAAAAAAAATTTTTTTTGTTGTTTTTGACTGATTTTTACAAGTAGTATATCATTTTAACACCTCTGATTAATATATTGATTAAATTTAAGAAAATAATATTAAAATATTTTGTTAGCCATGAACAATTATATATAATATAATTACAAGACCAGTATGAGAGAGAGAGAGAGAGAGAAATTATTACTTTAGACACTAGTTGTCTGTAAATGCAATTTAATGGAAATATATATTTATTATCTATTTGATATATTAAGGAATGCTATATTCACATGATTTATGACAGAGTTTTCAATTCTGGAAAATTCTTGTGAGTTACATTATTTTAAATATTTTTATATTAAAGTAATAAGGGGTAATATCTTTTAAGATATTCTTTTCAATTAATTTGAAATGCACTAAATAAACATTTCATGGCATGTCAAAACAATTTCTATTATGAATTATGTAATGAAATACTAATTACTTATGTTTTCATCCATCATTTAGGTCCAAAGGGTAGACCAAATATTCCTACAAGGTATACTACTGTCACTACAGCAATGGGAGATGATGCTGTTTGAAAGACGATTTCCAAGTATTTTCTCATTTGGACCCACTCCCTGCTTCTGCTGATGTGAACCCCGTGCACTTTGATGCGTATATCATATGTTATAAATAAATGAAGAAATGTTACACCAGACTTCTCGGAAACCTAAATGTACGCATTTAATATGTGCTATACATAATTACTGTCATATCTTCGTAATGTTGTTTACTGTTTTGTATGTTGTGTATTCTGTGTGTACTGTGTATATGAGCATTTTTTGTATCTTAACATATGCAATATAAAAATGACAACACAATGAAGCCTTAGATTTAGATATCTATTTACATTTTTAAAATATGCATGCTTTTGACTTATGCTATCTATTTAGGCTTAATGTGCAACACCTAAATAAGTGTTATTCTTAAAATTAAGACTTGTTATTTATTAATATATCTAGAAATTTGAATATATGTGTCATTTTATTGTCAGTTTCTGTTTAGTTTCTAGTAGCAATTAAAAGTTAAAAGTTCTAAAAATGCAATAGATTTTTATAGAAAGCATGATTAATAAAATAACATTACGTCATATGTTGAAATAGTATTTATTTTATTGCGGAAAATTAATTTGAAATTTGAAAACATATTATTGATGACAAAAAAATTATCGAGAGTTTTCCGATTTTTCTATCTTGAAATAATGTAATTTTTACTTATGTAAATATGAACCTTAAAATAAGTTATTTATTAAATAACATTTTAATGTTAATATGCTTAGACATCCTTATGTTCTTAAAGTTTTCTCATTGAATATGGCATATGAGAAATTAATACTGAAACACATTTATTGTATGTTTAAAAATGTGGAAAAATTTCCATCAATGCTCAAACTTATTGTATTAAATGAGCATATTTATGAATTTTAGTGCTATGGAATCATTTCTGTTGATGAATACTGAATGTGTTATTGGATCGCAAATGTATAATGGTTATTGAGATATATTTAATTAAGATATTCTTAAAAGGTTTTGCAAATTGAATTGCAAAATGTTTGAAAAATTATATTTTCGTCCTATAAATCTTAGATTTTGGAATTAATTTTGCAATTTTATATGGAATCCCGTCATTCAGTCAATTTGCTTTAAATTTTTAAATACTTGAATCTTACATAATTCTTGAAGAATAATCAAAGTGATTATTTTGCTGTATGAATTTATATTTAAATTTTGAGTTGAATCATTCCCGAAATTGCTTTTAAGAAATGAAGTTCTTAAACAATTGTCCTTCTTCATGTGATGATCTTTACATTAATTCCCTTTTTATATTTGTATTATTAACATTTTTATCATTAACTTCTTCAAAAGAAGCTTGATACATAATTTTAGTGTAGTTTTTATTATTATTTTGTTACTTGATTTATACTCTAATTTATTTGTGAATTTAATGAAGTATCTAATGAAAATAATTTTAATTTTGAAAAAAAAATTATCTCACATTACATGGATTTTTTTAAATTATTTTTTAAGTATTACATTTAATATAATATTTACATGAAATACTTCCGTTTTAAACATAAAAACATTTCTCGAGCTACAATAAAATTCGTAAATTACTTAATACATCTTAAATAATTTTCTGAAATTGTTCATTTAAGAGAATGATCTGTTACACATAGTTAACCAAATGTTGCTCAAATAATGCAAGATTGCTTAAAAATGCATATGACTTAGAAGTATTTAGGTAATTTTTTCTGACATAACTTATTTAGCAACAATAAATAATTTGAAACCAATACTCCAAATTTGAAAAATATGACAGGCTCTACAGTCAGAAATATTCTAAAATATAAATTTGTACACACGCGAAAAATATTAATTTATGTATATTTAAAATTTTGAATTTACTATTATCAGAAGGCATTTGCAATCATTACTTAAAATTGTCTTTCATTCAAGAATTAAATATAATATAATAACACCGATGTTTTTATTGTAAATATATTAATATTTCCGACCATACTAAAATTTAAATATTTTTTATTTTTTTATCTAAATCTATTAACATTATATTTAACAAAAGGAAATGTATTTGCTATGTGTGTGTAGTAACCACAATAATGGCTTTATGCAACAAATAAATACAATCAATGGTATAAGTTTTCAGCTGAAATTTACACCTACTATAAATATAAAAGCAGGACGAAACATTGGGTAAGTTAAATTTTTTCAATTAAGCAAACCCTTAATTTCCGTATTTATATGTCTCTTCTGATCCCTTTGCATTTAAATGTTACTATATTAGTTTAATAAAATATTATATTTTGTTGATTTAACCAAATTTAAGTTTTTATAAAAATTTTAAATATATTTTTATTAATTATTTAATGAAGAACATTTGAAAGTTTTAAATTTTCCTTTATACTTGGATACTTACAACTAAATTTAAATATTTTTAGGATTTATTATAAGTTATATAAAATTTAAAAATGTATACAAACGTTGCTTAGAAGTAATTAACTTTTTATTACCAAGTACAATTTCTTAAGTAAAAAAATCAAATGATTTTTTTATTATATTAGACGCTCAAAATCCTAAAGTTTATCATTAATGATTTCATAAACTCCAAAATTGTTAAATTCTTTTTATTCAAAACATTAAACTTTCCAAAGAGCATTTCTTACAGTCTTGTAAAAATTTCAAAAACATTCTATTACAAAGATTATTGTGTTTTCTAAGGTGCTCAAAAAACTTAAAGCAGAATCATGCAAAAACAATAAATAAGAATACGTTAAAGAAACCCATGATATCCATAAAAATTTACAAATGTAGAAACTTTTTCTTTTCATGGCTCAAAAATTTCGAGTGCAAAAACATAGTATCTTTTACGATAAATAATAATGAATACTTTACAAAAAGATACAGCAAATAAAATAAACTTTACATTTTTAAACATTTTCTTTTTCTTCTGCCTTCTTTTATTCCCCTAAAATTTACACATTTCTGTAAATAAAAAAAAAACATTAATTTCCTCAAGGAAGAGAAGCATATGCTGACGTTTACTTTACATAAAAATGTATAAAAAATTAGTTTTGCTTATGTTTTATATTTTTTCAGATACAATCTCATACATTTATTTGAATATATAGCTTGTGCATTTCGCGACAGTTAATAGAAAATTGGTAAGTTTTTTTTCTTTTTTTTAAACTTAAGAAGTAAATGATATTATGAAATACTGAATGTTTAAATATTTATAAAGTTACTGAAAAGAAAAAAAAATTGAGAAAATTTTTTATAAAAACGCCATTGTTTTTTATAGAAAAAAATGCTCATTTTTAAGGATAATTGCATTTATTAATAAGTATCCCTATTGTTGAATTAAAATTGTTTATTTATATGTCTTTTTATAAAATTTAATAATAGCATTTTTTTATAAAATTGGTAATATTACCGATAAGATGATGCTTGATAGTTCGGAATATTGATACTTTTTCAACAATCATTCATTAAAAATTTAAATCATGAGTTTTTTAAAGTTAAATAATTTGATTTACATTTGATTTACATTTATAGGTTTGAATATTATTCAATATGCATACAATTTTCAAAAATATTATTTAAAATTATTACAAAATCATCTATGTCAATAAAATCTTTATTTTATTTGTCTGTTGAATCTGCGATTTAACTAAGAACAGTTGCACCAAATGGAATAAAATTTATATCTGCGCATTGCTATCTAGCTAACTTTTAAAATGCTCTATGTAAATTTGAAAATTTAAATACATCACTTACATTGGAATCATAATTAATAATGGTTTTACCTCCATATAAAATTGCTTACACGTAAGGTAAATAATTTATGTGAGTTATCATTTTGCTCCGGAACTTTTGTGACTCGAGAATGGAGTTGTGGTAATATTAATCTCATTTTAAGATTGTCATTTGTGCGTAGCCACTAGTAGTGTAAATAAGCCTTTTAGTCCCCGAATTTTCTTAATTCCTTCATTACCAAATAAGTTTTAATGACAAAGGAAAATAATTACACGTTTATCATTTTGAAAAAGTAACGCTTTTAATGATTTTAGTTGCCAAAAATAATTACTATATAATAATATCTCAAAATTTAATAATTATTATTATTAAATATTAAAATATCGTTCCATATTAAATAATATTTAATTGGAATTTTTAAATTCATTGGAGTATATTCAATTATCTTACATTTTATCTATGCGAAATACTTTATGCTTAATGCAAAACATTAGGCAAAGATAAATAAATAGAAAAAAGTGTCATTTATTCAAATCACAATTGATCTGTGCAATTAATTCAAAAAGGAAACTATAGTGTCTTATGATTTGTCAAAAATAAACCTTATATGTTACTATGAATTTAATAAAATTAATTCAAAGAATATTAAGTGGTTCATAATGTAACAATGAGCTTATAATTTTATCAAACTATTTAAGAATGTTAATAGTCAAATAACATTTTTGAAACTTTGAAAACTGAAGAAATTAATAATTAAAAAAATGAAACTGTGTCATTGACTAACATAATTGGTTAGGATATTTTTTTTATTTCATAATGGTTTACTTTTATGTTTTTTATAATTCTAATTATTAAAATTCTTATTGCATATATTCTTCATCAATCATTTGAAGTTTTCCATTTTCTATTAAAACCCGAACATTTTAACTGATGACTTTTTATTTTAATAATAAGTATTTGTCATTATAAAACAATGTAGTTATACGTTAAGCATTCAGAGATAAATTCTTATCAGCATTTAATAACTACCTTAATACTACATGTATTTTGAAATTTTCTGTGTCTTTCTATTCATGTTATCTGCCGTAGTGCAAATATTTTTACAGTTTGATGTATTCACTCTTGAAAACTTATGTAACTTCGTGCACAAAGAATAAAGAACATTTAGAGCGCCAAAATATTAATGATGTCTATGCAAATGTTTATCGAAATAAACTATAATGCTGTTTGAATTAAATTTGCTTTCCTTAATTTCATTTAGCTTATGTGCAAGGATCTATACACTACATGTATGTTGAACATATATATGTTATACATATTGTATTTATATAATATAAATAGAAGGCTTGCTTATTTATTGACAGTTGTATATTTTTGCTTTGGTATATGTAATCAAATAGAATAAATGTGGAGAATAAACACATTTAAATGTAACTGTTCCATTGAGAAATATAAAAAAATATGTCAAACTTGTAAATGTTTGTTATATATAAGTGTATATTATTGTACGTTCACATAAGTATTTAATAACAAAAAAAAATTTAATGGAAGATGTAGACTTTGATATTTTTAAATTATTTTACAGTGATAATATTTTTAACTAAAAAGTATTTTATAGATATGTTTCATAAATTAATAATTTGTATAATATTTTAATGAGTTTTTTTCTTCTTAACTTGGCTTTAAATTTCTTAGAGAAAAATGTGATTCAATGGTAAATGTAGGTAATCTGATAACAAAAATCATCAAGAGATCATTTACATTTACAGTACGCAATTGAGATGCTGTCTTGAATTTGGAAGTATTGATTCAATTAAAATTATCACTTTGCTTCAAAGAAAACGGGAGAATTATAGTAGAAATAATAAATGGCCATTTACAAATCGTTTCAATTTTTCACATTTACCATTCAAGAAATAATATTGACATGTTTACTTTTCAAAAAGCATTAGGCTTACAAACTATATTTTTAATTATAATTTTTTATGTTTTCATCAAATTGAATCACTGCTATTAGCCATTATCTATAGGGTTTGATATTAGTTTATTACAGTATTCATTTTATGCATTTTTATAATGCTTAAATTTTTTATCTAGATACTTTCAGATTTTCAGTTTTCTTTAAGATAACACTTAAATAACAAAATGAAAATTTAAGTACTTAGAATAAAAAATTTTTTATTTCAATATATCTTTATTTTCAGTTGCGGAGTGTTATTATGTTATGAAAATTCATATTTTTTGATTATGGACAATTTATTACATTCACGTTTTAAATTGAAATGTTGTTTAATTGCTTTTTTAGTATATCTGTTCTGATGAGGTTAAAGTTAATATACATGCTTATGAAATTATATTCAAAAGAAAAAAATGAGAAAGATTTTCCCGTATATGTTACTCGTTTTTAAGCAAATGAAATTTTAAATCATCAATTTAATTAATCAATCTAATTTGGTATTAATTTTGCTATTGTTAGAATTAAGCTTTGAATGTTTGTCCATCAGTATAGATAACAAGAGTATTTCATGAATAATGCAAATATTTCATATGATAAAAAAGGTCAAAATTTCAAATGTAATATTGACTTAAATATGTGTTGAAATTGTAGATTTTTAATGCTCTGGCAAGTACACATTTAATATTTAAGAAAAATTATTTATTAGTAATTAAATAAATAAAATCACATTCTAAATTATATAACCATAGTCAAAAATATTAAAGGAATTAATATATTGGAATATTCTCAACACCAATTATATTACCGTGATTACAACATAGCAATTATTTTGTGCGTTTTGGAGTTAAGATTTACTGCCAAGAAATACATGAGCGTTCCTAAGCATTGCTAAAGTAAATTCTTTTCAAAACAAATCATATTTAGTGACCAGAAATATTTAAAAACAAATTAGTTACTTTTATTTCCTGATTTTAATGTACAGTACTTATAAGTCTGCTAGCGTTATTACTTTCTGTTAAATCTAATCATTTTGTAATTAGTTACAAACCAAAAAAATTAGAAAAAATTTTTTTGAATATTTTATAATCTATCATATGAATTTTACTGTATTAAAAAAACCATAAAAAATTCAGATAACATAATTATTTAAATAAAGCTTAAATTTGTATAACATTAGATTATATTCCACTTGAAACATTTAAAAATAAGAGAAGAAATATTTTTTAAATTAAAAGAAATAATCATTGATCTCATTTAATTGTTTTCAAATCTTTCTTGTAAATTTGCTACTCAAGTAGCTAATGGTTATATTCATTAACATTGCCTATCATTAAATAACTTCATGAAAATATTAAAATTGTCTTATAAATTTATTTCAATATTATGTATAATATTCAGATTAAACTGAACATTGTGAGAATTTATTTTATAATTTAACATTTTATGAATTTGCTTTCAAGCTAGTAGACGAATATTTTAAAATTTAGTATTTTATGAATGAAGCATGTATGTTGTTTTTAAAGCATTTGAAAAATATGAATTGGAATGTTCTTTCTCTGTGTTCTATGTACTACTAAAATAAAAATGTCATATCTGTTAATGTGAAAGTCATATATTTATAAATGTAGAAATCCTTAAATAAATGTTCAGTAAAACACATGCACTATTCATGAATTCTTTTGGAGAATCATACTCATTACTTATTTTCTTTTATATAAATAAGCTTGTTATGCCATAAATCTGGAACATAAATTTTAAACAGTTTATTTAAACTAAAGTTTGCAAAAGAAAACTATAAATAACTGTATCGGAAAATTTACAAATATTTCACTAGCATTTTAATTTGTAAAATTTACGAATAGATGATTCTGTCATCAAACAAAAAAGTAATCTGTAATTTATTAAAACTTACAAATGAATCAATGGATTAAAACATAGAAATATATGCTATTCATTATGTTTATTTTCGTGACACATTAATTTATTTTCGTAACATCAAAAAAATAAAATTTAAAGATATATGCTTTAAAACTGTTTCACTTTATACGCATGTATCTCTCTCTGCATAACATATATGCATATATATATATATATATATATATATATATATATATATATATATATATATATATATATATATATATATATATATATATATATGTATATGTATATGTATATATATATATATATATATATATATATATATATATATATATATATATATATATATATATATATATATATATATATATATATATATATATATATATATGTGTGTGTGTGTGTGTGTGTGTGTGTGTGATAAAAACATACATTGTTACATTGTTAAAAAATAGGTAAATGCAAACATAATTTCAATATTTACTGTATATATAATTTGATGTATTATATTAATGATTTGTTCTCAATTAATCATGCATCAAAGAAATATTAATAGGCATTAATATAACAATTTATTTAAAAATAAAATACTCGACAAAAGTGAATACTTGTGTTTGGTTATTAACTTTACTTACATAAGTTATTTCGCATATTTATTTCAGGTTTTCTTATTTCAAAATTTTATTTTCTAACTATTCATATTTCTTTATTAGTATGATACGGCTGCAAAAAAAATTCAGTTAGTGAAAGTTTCGAAAAATCAAAAATTGATTCATATATTAGCTTTAACTAAAAACAAAATTCTTATGAATTAAATAAAATTATTGCAGAGGAAATAGTTGTTTTATATAGTTTTACTTTAAATAGAGATTATCCTTACCGAAGCTACAATATATTTCAGAATTTTGCATAACGGATTTCAAAAAATATAGATTAAATTTCAATTATATTTTAAACAAGTATTAGAAGAGTTGTGTAGTTAATAAATTTAGAGTGTTAATTGAAACTGAATAAAATCAAAAAAAGTGAAAAAATTAAAGAAGAATTAAGTATTTGCAAAAACTGTACTGATAAAGTAATAATGACTTACTTAAATGTGGTGTACACCCTTTGACAATAAGAATTATTATCAAATGTTCAAGTGAATGTAATCATTTAAATTTATGTTTTTTGAGAAAACAGTATTATTTCTGTTATTTAAGAAAGGGTGATTAATATTTTTATGAAAGAATTCAGTTATAGTTAAATAAGTAAATTATTAATATGAAAGATTATACGATTTATGTTTTAAATTATGTATGTAGATTTTTATACCATATAAGGCAATGCATTTTCTTTTCAAAGAAATTCAAAAATCATACATTTTTTAAGAAATTAAATCAGAATCTACTCATTTAAGAATATATTTGGTACACTTTTATAATAAAAACCAAAAAGTAATTCTTTTGAATTGTGTGTACTTTTAATTAGGTGAATTATTTGGTAAATATAAAACATCGATAAAAATATTTCTTGAACATGAAAAAGCACATTGGAGGAGAACCATTGCATACAGGCTTAAAAATAAATTGGCTTTAAGATGACGTAAGTATTTACAATGATGCTGGGAAACATACTTATTTGATAAAATATCGTAATTTTACATTTATACTGGAATTCAAACTATGTATGAATACAATTATTTTGAAGGAAATAAATTTTTTTTTGAAATTTAAACTATTTTTACTATTTATTTAATAAAGTTCATTTTGGAATTGATTATTATTGTTCTGAATCCTTTAATTTTTACTCTGCATTCATGGTATCTCGACCTGGGCAAACATCTATGCAGCAAAAGGATAAATCACTGTCTCTGTAGGCTACAAATTAGTTTTATTACAATCACAATCGCTATAAGTGATTTTTACTCTTTATACCACACATCCCAACAATTTTTTCCAAGTAAATGCATTTAGGTAAACACAATGAGAAACAATCAGTACTATATATTTAATTAAGGACAATGTCGATGTCACTGCTGAGGTCCATTATATTTAGATTCTTTGAAAACTGATGCTTTGATTAGTGAATCATTTTCTTCCTGTCGTGTAAATAACACGCATGTGTCATATTGTTTTAGTGCAGTTATTTTAACGACCACTACTGTTCTTTAAGTTAAAAAACTTTATTAAGATAATACAATAAAAATGTTTTTTTCGCATACAACACCCTTTAGTCTAGAGCCTTTTGACTTTGAAGAATTTTATTTTATTTAATTTTGCATTATTTCTTTTTGAATATTTTAAAAGTAAAAATAAAGAATTGTTTATTTTAATTGTGTTTCGCTATTACATGATTTTATTTATCCAAACTCTATAAGTAAATAATATTCTGATGAAAAATAGCACATATATAGGCTATAAATAATAATTTTATTAGCTTTCAGAAATCTTATCATAACATCTCGTTATTTCTCACCATGACCACACAACCGTGAACATAAAACCATTTTTAAAGCTTATAGACTGAGAAATCACTACTTTTTGTTGTCGAACATGGGTCACTTAGGTATTTATACTTATAGATGTGTTTACTTCATGCATTTTATTGGGAAACTCATTTCAATATAAATAGACAAGATTGGATTTTGTCATAAATGCATCTTAAGAAATGAAAGCTGTTAGTGGGTTTATATAAATACTGTTTTACATGAAAACCATTTTGTTATTTCTTAGTAGATGAATTAAAGGACTTCTATGAGTATTTGGAAATAATTTTTTTCGCATTAAAATATTTTCTATTAAATTCCATTGCATTTGATTACATTAAAATAGAATACAATAGGATGTTATTGACTTAAAATTTTCTCCATTTTTTGTATATTTTAAAGTGAAATTTCTTTTATATATTTAGAAGACAAAATAAAATTCAGAACTCCATATTAAAAATCGATATAGTTTATATAGAACATTTTAAAGATGTATTTATTTACTATAGGAAATTTTTAACAATGTTAAATAACTATTTTTAAAAAGTTTGCCTTATTATTTAATTTTAAGTTAATTCCATTGCGAAATTTTAAGAATATTTTTCATGAATTTATATAGATTTAAACGACTTTCTTATATTGCTAGCCACACTATATTTATATAAATAAACCACACTCATATCAATTTTTTACTTATTATCCTAATTTTAAAGTGTGAGACATTTATCAAAATATATTTGTTTAAGATAATTGAGATAGAAAATTAGTATCATTGAGTTAAATAAATCCAATGAATTTGAAAATTTTTATTTTTATATTTCTGTATGTATTTAAATTTGCTTTAAATATAAGGATTCAGGGGTTTCGAATGAAATATGCAATTCTTGATACACTTTACTTCCTTCTAAATCTGTGAAGGAAATTAATTTTACTAACTTTATAGTTAATTGCTTGTATAATTCAAATGTTTTCTCATTTTTTTAATTTTAGAAATAGTTATGTCCAACATAAAATACTTTAAGTTTGAATACATTCGAACAAATATGTAAAATGTATAAAACCATACTATTAATTATTTCTTAATAAACGTAAATTCTGATAAAAGTTTTGCATAAGTTAAACAAAAATATCAAAATCAGTCATAAAAAATAAACATTTCATGATTATTCATAAACAAGTAATTTCTAATTTAATGATATTTTCCATAAAAAATGTATTTTAATATTTTTTCATATGTGATATTTACATTTAATTACGAATATTTATTGTATTTTTATTACAAAAATTCAATTGTATTTGTAAGTAAGGACATATATTACACACATAGCATTGTAAATTTAATATAGTTACATACATTTCTTACCTTTTTATTTCTGCTTTTTATTTTTCCCATGAAAGCCATTGAACGTCTTGTTAAGACTACAAATATCAGATTGCACATACTTTCACACTAGAGATATTAATGATGCTCACATTCTTTAACGAAGCTGAACCACAAACTTTTCTGAGTTTTAAGAGACATGGTACCTAAATTTAACTCATTAAAGAAGTATAGTGAAACTTTCTTTATTCTTCATAAACAAAATGCATTATACAGATTTTGCTTTTAATAACTTTTTCACATATTTTATCTGTGCCGTTTTGATATTATGAGTGCATGCCTAAAGTAGGACAATTTACAGAAATTTTATAATGAACAATATTAAAGAGAGAACATTCCCTTTATTTTTCTTTAAATGCAAATTTTACATTTTTGTTAAAAAATAAGTTTAATTATTTTCACACTTCATCTATAATCAATTATAATAATTTTTTAATATTATAATTGATTATAGATGAAGTGATAATTTTTTATTAGTTTTAAATTTTTTTGAAGAATAATCAATTTTATTTCCAAAACAGAAAACTGTATCCTAATTTTTAAAAAAAAATATCATAATCATATTCAAATTTATGTCCATACTATTTTTTTAAATTATAAATCATACTACATTTCCATGATGTTGAATCAGTTATTTAATTGCATTTGATTACATTTTTACAGTTACTATTACATTTAAACAGTAATTTACTGAATAATTTTCATAAAAATGTACTTAATGAAAGCAACTTTTAGAAGTTTTTAATAAAGAAGGGAACGTAAATCAAGGAGTAGTAGCTGGATGATCACGTACTCTTTTTTTGCTATTTTTTACCAATAAACTACAACCTTAATGATCTATTCTTCCCTTTTGCGTTATAGGATTCTGACAAATGCACTTCATAAAGTGTGCAAAATATAATTGAACAATTAATTCAGTTAAAAACTCGTGTGAAAAATTAAATTATTTCTTTCAGGATATGTAAGCAAATTTACATTTAAGTATATTAAATTTTTAAAGTTTTATTAATGTTTATATTGGAATTATTATATCCCATATTTATAACTATTCTAGTATATTTCGCTTACTAAGAATTTAGGAGTAAACGCATTTCAAGAAACTGTATACACATAACATTTAATTTTCTTTCTGGATTAGCCTTTACTCATTATTATTGTGTTATATATAATTTTTTTTCTAAAAACAAGCAAATATTAATTTTAAGGGATATAAATGAACTAAGATAACCATTTACATAATTTCTATATCAGTATATTTTTTCTAATATTTGTGTTACAGGACAAATAATCATTATTATATTATACATTTGAATTATTTATTTTGTATCATTTTGATAAAATCTTTCAACATACCGCTTTTAAAATGTTTAGTTTTATTTAGATTTTTTGCAAGCAGCATTCCATTTCGAAGTACCAGCATAAATGATAATTATTACCTTATAATCATATTTATATGATTATAATTGCTTAAACCCTAACTTAATTTAATTAAAAAGTTGATAGTTTAAAATTTAATTAAATAAAAAATAATACAACTGACAATGCATTTTAAATTATTTATTATGAATTGTATTACGTTGTTTTCAAAATGTAAGTAAATTTATTTTAATAAAATTCAATATAAATAGCAAAATATTATTTCATTATTAGTTTCCCCACAAGACAATCTAAATTTTAAAAATACTTCTTATTTAACAGAACAATAAGTAGAAATGATATTTATGTTTCCATATATATTTACTGCAATTTACTTCAAACTCTCTTTTTCCTATTTTAACTTACATTACCTCGTAAGATAATGAAAGAAATATTTTCAACTTACTGACATAATTCAAGTTTCCTATCAAGCAATCAAAATTACTATCATATACTTAAAACTTAAGATTTATTACAAAATTTAATAAGGAAAGTAAGGTTAAGAAATAGATAAAAGTATATAATTTTCATTTAAATTAACTTTTATTTTAGTGATTAATTTCAATAAAACATTCTTAACATTTGGTGTCCGATTTGAAGCGATTGATTCCAAACTAAGTAAAGTAGTTAAAAATATTATACTGATATATGTTGTGGTGAACTCGGTAATTTTTTATAAAAATTCCGAGGAAACCCAGAATCGTTTATGAATAATTGAATGACAGAGATAAATTCAAAACAAAAATTACAATAAAACTTAACAGTTTATTTTAGTAACTTAATTACAAGAGGAATTTACATTTACAATTAAAACACTCTCGATTAAAAAATTGAAATTCTAACATTATTATTTGTTTTATGACAATTACACATTAATGTATCATAACTGAGTGTGACCAGACGGAATAGGAACGAGAGATCAGCTTCACCCCTTTTAGAAGTAGCAGTGTGGTGTTCCTTAACATCTAGGGCATTTACCGGCTCAGGATCTCGCATGGTTTGCTCATTCCTCATGAGCTTTCTCCCTATTCTCTGCTATCTCTCCTCAGACTTTGTCGTCTCTTCTTATCCCCATTCGTGGGACATCTGCAGCTCCATTCAAGAAAGTCGAGACAGGGCTTCTACTGGACAGGGCAGTTATACTCCGTTTACAACTAACATCTTTTTAGCATCTCATTAAGCACAATGAGGACCCAGTCCTCAATCGTGGATTCCTTTTCTATGTCGGGCTTCTGTGTGTCTTCTCCATTTTTAGATGCAGTTTTTAACTCATCATAATTCTCATCTTAGCTCCTCCTCTTTACACCATTGGTTTTCTAAAGTTCAATAGTCCCTCCTATACTTTTATGGGATAGGTCAAAAATCTCTCCCCCCCCCCAATCCCGACTATTCAGATTTACAAATAAAACATATCATAAAACATAAACTTTCCTTGCAATTTTCTCAAGAACACCCATTTATTCCAAAAAACAAAAATTTATTCTTTTATTGCACTTGTATCATAGTGCCAATTTTTATTACATCCTTTCTTTTATATTATAACAGCTTAGTTTGAAAGGAAAAGAGGAAATTCTTAAATTTAAAGTGCAATAAAAATTTACACATCTATTTTCTCAGGGTTTGCTTATGTCGTTTTACACTACGACAATATATTAATTTTTCAGTATATTTGCAAATGTTAAAAAAATACCTTGCATAGGTAAGCAAAATATACTATAATGAATTTCTTAACAGTAAGGCAGAATCTGTTTTGTGAAAGAGTTTAGAATTTACTGAAAGAATTACTGTTGGGAAAAGTAAACTTTTTTAATTATATTTATTAAAATGTAAAGACATGATTACATCAATTGTGAATGAAATATCATTTTTAATCATTTTATGTATTATAAAAGAAGAAGAAGAAAAATGTAGACCAAAAATGTTTATATAATACATAAAATTGCTTTTCAGTAATATCTTTTTGAAATAACAATACGTTATAAAAGCATTATTTTATATTACGCATAAATATAACATTAATCTCTCAAATGACAATGAAATTTGCATTACTTTGGGTATGAGTTTCTCATTGAGGATAATGCACAGTTGCATAAAATCAAAGTCATTCTATGCATGTAATATGATAGTAACTGAGGTTGAAATAAACTATTTTCGTAATTACCTATAAATGCTGAAGCAAAATATGCGAGCAAATTTAATATTAAGCGATAGCAAGTGCCACTAGAAATTATACAAACTTACACTGAATCATAAAATCATTTGTTTTCTGTTTGTTAATTAAGCAAAAGTTCAAAATTTAAAATAATATGGGCTAGCATTTTGCCAAGAAAAATTTAATATAAAAACATCTAGTCAAAAACAGTTTTCAAACTAACACACTACATTTGAAATCTATTGAAAATTCACTAATAATATAAAAGTTTTGAAATTCATTCGCTTAGTTTCGTTAGAAACAATAGACTGGTTTTATCAATACTTATTATGAAAATAGCATTGATAAGGAAAGATCATGGATGAATTGAAACAGATATCAATGCATGAAATATAGATCATTTAAAAATTTATAAATGAATTCATTATAAAATAAATAAATGCTGAAAATGATTGTGAGAAATGCAAAAAATGCAAACATTAAAGATAGTTGTCATTTTTCAGATGAAGATATTGCAAAACATAAAAATATCATTATCTATGAAAATAGAGGTTGTGTTTGCAGAATCTATAGCACGAAATCCAAGCAAAAATGGTTCGCAAAAATTATCACGAATATGTATAAATTATTCATCTTAAAATATCACAGGAAATATATAAATCTTGGATGATATTATAGAACAATTCTCAATGTCAAGTAAGGTTAAATATTATAAATTACTAAAAAAATAGATATTCCTTTAGGGTTTAAAGTGTTATATACAGAATCTCCAAAAACATCTATGGAAAAGAAATTACTTGAAAATAAAATAAAAATATCCAATCTTCTAAGAGTGTTGTTAAAAATGAAGTAAAGGCAGGGAAGGAAGTTTTCAAAAAACTGTAAAAAAATAATAAGTAAAAACTGCTAATGTCGTCGAAGAGGAAAGTTTGCAGAAGTTTTGATAGCTTTTAAAGTGATGGGCATAACTATAAGAACAAAAAGAGGAAACCATATGTTTTGCTGGAAAATACATTCTATAAGTTCGGTTATGTCTAATAAAATAATTTATTTGTCTGTCAAATTGACTATAAAAAATAGTTTAAATGAATTTTAAAATAAAGATATATAAATTTTAATTTATCTAATGAATTAAAAATCTGCAAATTAAAATACTTATGTACAAAAATACTAAGGACATAATATTATTAAGTAACAGAAATTTATTGTCAAATTTTGTACAATATATTTTAAAGTTTTCTTTAGTAAGGAGTTTACTGCATTCTGTAGTCTTTTTTCTTAAATGTAAGTATCATATATTTTTAAAGTTTTATCCTACATTTCTTACTGTAGCTTTGATAAGAGTGCATTTGAAATCGATATTCCTCATATTTCACATGGTAGTCATCTTTTTCGCAAAATTCCACAACGACTTACACAAAGCGTAAGAAAATCAATCATAGAAAGAAAACGAAATTTCTTGAAATCTTATACGCTCCATACCAAGAGGCTTAAAATATGTATTCTTATTTCTTTGAAAGTCTTTTCATGTTCAAAAAATTCTTTCACACGTTATCTCTGCAAATTTAACAAATGTATTCCAGTGTGCTGTAATAGTTATGAAAATGCTAGATTAAATGAGTTTAAATATTTTAGTATGGATTGAACTAACTATAATTGCTCCAAAATCAAATACAAAAATTATGAACAATAAAAATATTGCAACATATTAGGCAAAATTTTATTAAATGAATTTATTTCTTAAAAAGATAATACAATGATTTAAAAAGAAAACTGAAACTCATTTTTAAGCAAATACTTTTTATTACAATGGCAGAAGTTATATTATATCATTAGTTTTTTCATTCATAGAATATCATCTCATTCATTTCATAGAATATCATTAGTTTTTTCATTTTATTTATTTATTAGTTTTTCATTGTTTATAAGTACTAACTGTGGAAATGTTGATGTATAGAAGAGTAGAAAAAATTATTTTAATTAAGTTGGAAGTAATTTTTATGACACAATTGAAATTTAATGGCAAAAATGATAAATGTCAGTTTTAAACTAATTATCATTCTATAATCCAGATTGTGCAATTCATAAGTTATGCTATTAATATTTGTAGATTACCATATTTATTTGCTAGAATTTGATGATTAACATTATACTAAATATGTGCTTATTATTGAAAATGATATGAAATTTACAAAAATTTTATTCAGAATTTTTAAAAGGACACTGTCACTTGTATTAGCCATTCTCTTTTTATATAAATTAGATTTAATATAAAAATATACATTAACATTGCACAGGTACTGAGTACGCTTATTTGATCATTCTAATTTTTAAAAATATCACATTTTTTACATTTTGCATATTAATTGATAAATAATATTTTTTCCTTAATTTATGTAAAAAGAATGAAAATATTTCAATAAAAAATTGAGAGTTTCTAGAGACTAAATGTTGTGTACAGTTTAATCAATGTTTTTCGGTACCATTTTTCTTTAACCAGAGACTTAGAAATTTTGAAATTTTAGAACTTAACTTTGAAATTTTAGTATGATTGAAACACCTCTCTTAATTGTGATGACAAAAATCAGTTTTCACATTTATGAAACTTTACTTTCTTAGAGTTGCTCAAGGAGGTGTACAAATTAATTTAAAAATAAACAACTTCTTTAACATAGTATTGCTCTCGCTTTTTTATTTAATTCTAATTTTTTCCACTATTGAATGATTTAATCAAATAAACTTTTCTTGTCTCAATTACCGCATATTTTTGGCATCATCATAATTATTCTTTCATGTTTTTTAAAAAAAATTGTCTATCTTTACACAAAGTAGTTATTACTAATATTTTAAATATTTACCAATGAATAACTTATTTAGAAATTGAATATTTTTTGTCACTAAGGAACTGGTAAATTAGAATTTTATAGAATTTAAGAAAGCATATTGTATATAATATTGATATGCACTTAGTCATAGATATTTTCATTATATACCAGAATTTTCTTAAGCGTGGATTTTATATATTTAGTATAAAACGCATAAATATTCATAATTAAATGCGTCAGACTTATAAAATTTGAAGTTTAGCAATTGATTCCAACTAAAAAAGCACTATAGCCCTTTCTATATGATACTTTTTGAAGAACCAAATTATTTGTAAAAAAAGTGGAGTTTACTAAATCATTAGATATGTATACCGAGGCGGATTTTGTTCTTGAAGAATTACAAGTTTATCACTAAATTATTTATATAAGTAAATCAGTCAGAATGTACCTCGAAATCAAAATACGTAGCATATGGTCAGCATTTTCTTTTAATTATTTTCAATCAAATAAATTTTGTAGGATATTGATAGAGATCTTATAGATTTTGAATACTTTGAATTATACACTCACTTTCTAAAGCTAATCACGGCGACGAAAATGCTAATTTCCGGAAGCCAATCAGAATTGAAGGGAATGCAAATCGCTGCAGAGGTAGCTGGAAGTATGCAAATATGTTAGGTAACAGCCAATCACGTTTTCATGTCAAGAAATACGCAAAAAAGGCCAGTCTTATAAGATACCAGCTTTATGAAGGGTTACAGAAGTTGATTGTAAGTGCTGATAGAATGTGCTTAAAACTTTCATACAATTTGTTTTCATATACATGTCATCATATACGTGTTTCCATGACTTCCAGAAGATGAATGGAAGATTCTGAGCGCTAGCCTGCTGTTGGGCGCATTGCAGTAGGACAGTCGATTTCAGATGTTGCTCTTTTCTTCGGCGTTCATCATTCTGTAATTTCACTTTTATGGAAACAATTCCAAACCACACAGACAGTTTTCCGAAGGCCCGTAGTCAGTCGTCCAAGGGTTACAAAGCAAGCGGAAGATCGATACGTTGCGATTTTAACCAAGTGGAATCGCAGAGCGACCTCCCCGATTGTGACATCTATGGTTACAGCGTCAATTGTTAAGGTGATATCTGCAGCTAATGTAAGCTGAAGAATACATATGAGTGGACTGTACGCTCAGGTACCTCGAGTTTGTGTTTGTCTACCCATCCAATCCAGGGGAATATGATTAAAGTGGTACAATTGGACTATGTCTGACTGGGATAATGCCATGTTTACTGATGAGATAAGATTTGTTCTGGTGCCAGATGACAAACGTATAAGGATATGGTGTGAACAAGGAACACGCTATCAGCCCCAAAACATCACCGAACATTTCGTATTCCGAGTCGGAAGCATTATTGTGTGGTCAGGGATTTCATTAGGATACCCTATCAACCTGCACAACTTTAAACGGGGTTCTGTGACGGCTGTCCGTTATCGAGATGAAGTCCTAGAACCCATTGTGAGATTGTACGCTGCTGAAGTTGGCCCTACTTTTGTTTTAATAGACGATAACGCACGTCCCCGTAGAGCCTGACATCCTTGATGACTACCTGGAGAGTGAAGGTATTGCGCGTATGGTGTGGCCAGCATATTTTCCCGACCTTAATCTCATTGAAAATCTATGGGATGCTCTCGGATGTGCTGTATCTTCATGTTTCTCACC
Organism: Latrodectus hesperus; assembly: GCA_037975125.1. Taxonomy (NCBI): domain Eukaryota; kingdom Metazoa; phylum Arthropoda; class Arachnida; order Araneae; family Theridiidae; genus Latrodectus; species Latrodectus hesperus. Next base: position 75,923,821 of record CM075850.1, read on the forward strand.
TCCAGCCACTCTTATTGAGTTGGAAACTGCTCTATAAGAAGAATGGCTATTGCTTAATTTTGAGGTGGTTGACCTCCTAATTGAAAGAATGGTCACAAGGTGTAAACATTGTATACAGATGAGGGGGATCGCATACCCTATTAATGTTCTTTTTTCACTTTATGCTACTTATTTTCACTTTATACATAATTCTGTTTAAATCTCCAATATGTCATTATCTAACAACTTACAAAAATTTTATATTGTTCTCATTTCTGTATATAATTATTGATTTTATTTTATGCATAAATATATATGCTACTTTCCCGCTTAATTTTGTGTCAGTAAAAGCAGTATTTGGTTGATTTTTTTTTTTTTTGAATTTTACATCTTCCTGCTTAACTTTTGTGAGTGAGTGTATTCTATTAGCTCTTATAATATATTGCCACTGAAGTTGCTTAGTGCATAATATTAACACAAGTAACATCAGTTTATTTTTGAAATTCTATAACTAGTTCTTATCTTTAATTTTGAGATTTTTCAATGGAATTACTTTGTTAATAATACACATAAATACACTCGACTGAATATTTTCTTCTTTTCCTAAATTTATTAATTTTCAGATTGCGCAAGAATTTTGAGCACACAAAAAATGAAGAATTTATTTAGATAGTGTCTAATTAAAACTTAATTAAAATTTTAATTTAGAACAAAATACTCATGTATCAAGATTTTTAAACTCATATGTACATTTAAACTATGTATTATAATTAAACCTAACGAGATAGAATATTTTCTTGCTTATGAAAAATTTTGCAAAATACATAAAATTTTATATCACTGTATATTTTTTAAAACCAGAAGAATGGTTTATGAACGTTGAATTCATTTAAATGAAATCAAATTATTTCACATAACAAAGTTTTAATTTAGATTTTTGCTTATTTTCTTATAAATATTTATATTATAATGCAAAATGCAACAGAGGACTATTGTAACTTAAAATTGTTTTTGAACGTAAACTTATTGACATAATGAAAATGAGAATGGGAAATATAAGAGAATATTAAAATGAAAGATTATTCTTTATTTTTGTGCTAACATAAGCCACGAGAGAATATAGGTTACATCTATATTAATCGTAGATATGCGATTATAGTGAAATGAGATTCTAGAAAAAAGGTCATATTTCTAAATTTCTAAAAACATTTAAGATGTTAGACCAGAATACATTAGTTTAAATCCAGTCACATCTGTTGAATTTTTGGATTCGCGCTTATAAGTTACCTATTTAAGATAGTGTAAAAAATTAATTAAAGTATCGAAAGAAACTTACCTCAGGTAACCGTTTTCAACAAGAGTCTTCATTAGATAATGGGGTTCTGGTGCTTGGAACATAATATCAGAAAAACTTGTCTTGAAAATGTCGCGAATATGAACTGGAACTTCCTATAACCTTGATATTAACCGGACTTGCTTCATGAGAATCATTTTGGATCACGATAATGTACAGAATAATAAGCTGTTATACATTTGTTGTATATATATATATATATATATATATATATATATATATATATATATATATATATATATATATATATATATATATATATATATATATATATATATATATATATATATATATATATATATATATATATATATATATATATATAAAACCGATATAAAAATAAAACGTTATATTTATAATATATATTATATGCATACAATTTCAATACATGCATATCAAATGCAAATAAAGATTAATTTCCTAATAATTTAAAACTTTTAAATTTCTCACCATATTTAAATTTGTGATAATTAATAGCAAATTCTACTAAATTTATCAAATCAATAAATGAAGATAAAAAGTCTACACAACAATGTGAAAATTAGTTACAAAGGAAAAAAAAACATTTGTAACTTCTATGCAACTGTAATGTTGGAATATATTTTTGTAAAAATAAGAAACTTGTTTCCTTTTAGACTAAAGTGTTTCTGTATAAAAACGTTTTGAGGCCATTCAGGTTTTAATCTTCAGCTTCTGAAGATTTAATTTTTTTATAGCCTTTTCTTCTTAGAATTGCGGATCATTTTATTTTGATATTTCTCTTAGATTTCGAAGAGTGCTTTTGAAAGATTAAAATACTCTTTCTTTTTGAGACATTTATAAATATAAATATATATGTGAATCCATATATAAAAATTTTACAGTAATTTCATATAAATAAAACGTTTTGTATTTTATAACTTAAATCATCACTATATTTTAAATTATTTTATCTCATAATTCTGAAATTAAATCTATGAAGTAAACAAAAGTCTAGAAATGGAGAGAATATCATTCTCCTAAAAAGTTAATTGTTGTTTTCTTGTGCCATCAAAACTGGCAATATGGGGTGCGCTGCTCAACGTTTACAACAGGACCGTAATTTGGTGATAAGCCCGACTTCCTCAGCACATGCATGCCATAGGTACTCGTTTATAAGGTAGGAACCTGGAGAGAGAAAAATACATGCTTGTCTGAGCTGGGATTCAAACCCAGCCTCTTTATCCATATTCAAGCACACTGGCCACTAGACAGTGTGAAAGGCAGAAAATTAATTAAGTCAGCCATAATATATGCCATGTTGTTAAAGTTTATGCATATTTAAATCTCTCAACAAACTTTGCTAGTCTGCTTCGATGATAAAGAGAAAATTTGATAGATTATTTGCTGCGAATTAATTTTATTATATCAAAAGGTTTAGATATTGTTAAAATAAAAACTGTAAGGAATTTTAGATTGTTAAATTTAACAACAGCTGATGTTAGATCTGATTCAAATTTATTGTATTTTCTTATCAACATTCTCATTGAATAGACCGAAAGTTTGGATCAAATCTCTGATGTTTTATTGGGAAAAAGTGTGAAAGTGCTTATATTTAACTACAGTTTTAAAAATTCACACACACCCATACTCACATATACTTTGTTATAAAAGTGCTGCAATTTATATCAACATGTAACATATATACACATATATTTTGTTATAAAATTGCTGATTTCAATTTAATACTAAATATCAAAATATAAAATAGTTTATGACGATTAATGTTTATAGGGAAATACTCTGAATTTTTTTATTCTTTGGTTTCTTAGTAGATTTATCATTCCAATTCATAAAAAATTTGTTTCCTTAAGCATCATTAAGCACTTACATGGATTCATGTTCCTAAGGGTTTCATATTACACAACATATTCAATGACATACATTCATATTTCTAAGAGACTGATGCACATTTTTTAAGAACTATAAAATGTTACAACACTTATTTTGTTTTTATAAATTCACAAAACACCAGAATGAAAAGCAGCAAAAAGCTTCTTTATATTTTTTTGAAGAATCATAACCCTGAATGGAATCAAAATTTTTCTACAGATAATTTATTATAATAATGTTTTTATGCAATTTCATTAAATTTAAAAGTCAAATTCTTAAAAGATGAAAATCTGCGAAACAGAGGATCACTTTTTACAGAAGCAATTTCTTTTTTTTTTTTCATATCTTAAATTTGATGGCTTTTCCAAAAATAAATAAATGCAAATGAATGTAAAAACATACCTTGAAAATAATATGTATGCAAATATTAATTTTCTTGCATTTTCTTATTTTCCTAAATTAAAATAATATTTTTGTAAAGAGAAAATCGATATGTCCTTTTAAGTAACTAAGAGATTTAATTTAAAAAAGAAAAATTGCGTGCAAGATATAATACTAAAATGATTTTACAGTGAACATATATATATATATATATATATATATATATATATATATATATATATATATATATATATATATATATATATATATATATATATATATATATATATATATATATATATATATATATATATATATATATATATATATATATATATATATATATATATATATATATATATATATATATATATATATATATATATATATATATATATATATATATATATATATATATATATATATATATATATATATATATATATATATATATATATATATATATAATTATATAAATTAAAATAAATAGAGTTTTTTTAAATATTAAATAATTTTTTTCTTTACTTCCTGTTATAAATGTTATTTAATCAATACATTTGTCACGTTGATTCATAAAACTAAGATAAACGAAAAAATATTTCTTTAGAAAACCATATAGAACATTTATAATAATACAAATCCATAAATGAAATAAATAATAATTTAACATTTTTAGAAATATTCATTCATTTTCTTTAAGTCAACTCCGTATTAAATGAGTCATTATAAATATTTTTTTAACTTTTAGTGATTTCAAAATATTAGTCAGTAAAATTTCTGAAATACTTACATCATTTACTTAATAAAATGTCTAAATTATCGTATTAACAAAAAATACATGAGTTGACTTTGTTTTATAATTTTCAGTAATTTTAAAATTAGGTGAAATTTAAAAGGTTAAACAAATGTATAAATGTTAAAAGTTTTTATACACAAATATTTTATTTATTATCTTAAAAGTTAATATAAATACTTTTTATTACTAATTTATATATATAGTTACTGAAGAATATTATAACTGTGATTGTTTAGGGAATATTTTTGAGATAAAAAAAAATTTAAACTCTGATAACTTTTCAATGTTTTCAAGTTTTCTTAAACAAACTATACTATGTACACACACACACAAGCAATTAAAATGCGTGGATTAATTTCCCACATCATTTGAATGTCATCCTTATCTTATTATCATATTTGAGTTTGAGTTTTTAATGTAATTATAATTATGTTTAAATTACTTTACAAATGCAAACAATAATGTTTTCTATTGTATGTGTAATTATTGCACAGGATCACAATCCATTATGGCATTTTAAAGAAGTTATTTGATTCAATTTTGAATAATGCTTGAATTTGTCTCTTAATTTGATTCTTGTGCTCAAAATATTGCAAAAATGCAAACTGCAATGCTATATATCAAATTATCTTGGGAATGAAGCCTTTGGAAGAACATAAGTGTACGAGAATAATTTAAGACAATCTGCCAGCATCATTTTGTACCATTGATTATAGTGAAATTTGTTCAGTGGCATGCATGCCACTTCCGATTATGTCATATCATTTGAATTAAGAGATTTATCTTGAAAGCTGTTTATAAGACATCTGTTTCCAGCCCTGGAAAATCATTTCGGTTAACTTTGAAGGTGTTTTAGTTGATTATCATAGTTTTCATTAGACCCTCATTGTACAGTTGAACATTTTTTATCGTTTTGTTAATCAAGTAACTATTGTATAATTGTCTGTAAAGACAGTATCGACTAATATAATTTCTGCTTCAAAGAAACATTCAGAAATAATCATTAGTGTACTAGAGGCATATTCTATTTTTACATAAATTAATCACTTTTAAATATAATGAATAGAACTACAGGTGTACCCACATAGTAATACATTAATTCATCCCCAATATCTTTTAAGATTGTGTCAGTCTTAAAACACACCATCTTAGATTCATTTCTCTAAAATATAATAACCATCCCCATATCATTCTTATACCTATAAATATTTACATTTTTGCTAATAAATTAATACAGGAACCCAATGCTGTAAGAAATGTTTTATAATAACATGCAATGATCTCAAGTATTTAATTAGTTTTTGTAAAAGAAACTTAAGCACATTTATATTTAATTACAACACATGTTCTGTTTTCTGCTAAAATTATTCGTCGATGGGAATATTTCGTAAATAAATTTATTAATACAAAAAATAAAATGAAAAAATTATTAGACATTATGTGCCGTTAATTTGGATTTAAATTTTAACATTTTTTTTAAATGTGACATTGAAATATTTCCTGTTTAAAATTTTAATCTCTTTTCAGTGTTATTTAGATACTAGACTACAGTAAAGTTTAAAAGCTATGGTAAGGATACAGTTGGGAGTGTATTAATTTATTTATTGCTTTAGAATATTGGTATAAATTGAAAGAAAGCTTCTTTATTCTCTTCTCTCATAACATCAGTCATTTTAATATGAGTTAAATTATTTAGAATGAAAAAAATTTCACCTTGAAAATTATCATAAGATATATTAGATTTATAAAGCAACGTATTAATTGTAAAACATCAAATTTTTAGTTATAGAAAATGAGACAGTTAAGAAATTCCTGTTTTTTAACTTATACAATTTTTGTCAAGTTAATATTTATATTGTTTATCCCTTTTAATACGTATTTTCAGTTTATAAAATTTGTAACTGCATTTTTTTATTCCATTTAAAATTAAAATTTAATAGAATATTGAATTGAATATGTGTGTGTGTGGTTCAATGATTACTTATATTCAAAATGTTTATTTGAACACATACCTAGATCTACTTATATATGTAACTGTATAACAAATTCAAAATGTATGCTCATTTAAATATTACATTTAATTAAACTTTCATCGAAATATTTGGTTAATAATACCATAAAACATTTCAAATAATTTCCATGCGTAAAATGTATAATTTACTTTTTTATTTATTTTTTCTAATAAAAGAAAATAATTGATTTGTAGATATTGATATAGATAATAACTAATAGATATAAGAATCTCTATATATTATTTTTTATGATTTGTGTTACATTCCAAGTTAAAACTCACACTTCTTAAAACTGCCGCAACTGGCTATTTAAAATACTCAGAATTGTTACTTATGTTAAGACTAAACATATAAAACAATTACAGAAGTTAAGCTAATTTACATATTTATAAGAAGTGAGTATTATATTCAATTAATCAAAGTTTATAAGTTTATAGAAAATCATAACTTACTACAAGACAATATCATTACGGCATTTATTTTAACAACATTATCTCAAGGGATCCCTGCTTACTTCTACAGAACTGTTGGTTTCTTCAAATCACTAATGTGTTTCTTATCTATGAGTGCCATGATTGATAAATATATCTTATTCGAGACCAGCTGAAGAGATTCTAAAAGCCTTGCTCTTACACATTCATCCCTTGAGATCACCCTAAAAGCATTAGAAAGAAAGTAACTGAAAATCATTCCCTAAGAATTTAGTAATATTTTAGTTTTAGTCTTCAATATTAAATACATGTATTTTGCATAAATTGTTTTATTTTTCTAGTACATTTTCTGTGAAAAATATAAAATATAATTTTACAGACATATGCTTACATATTTAACATCATACCTCTTTTTTGCTTTTTCGTTTCAATATTTCCGAAATTTTGAAATTTCATAGTAAAAAAAAAACACCCTCTTGCAATTTTTTAGTAAACTTTTATTCTCTAAGCATATGACGAATATAAAATAACACCAAAGTATTGTACTTAAATTTATATTAAGTATTCTGTATTTCTCTTTACAAATGTCATAAATTCAACCATAATCTTACACTGGATTTTAATTAAACTATTACACTTTATTAATATCTTAAGAATATACTCAGATACCCTTCATTACAAACTGATGAATACATTTGAATGGTTATTTCTTTTTCCCATAAAAATCAAATTCGAAAGATTTTGATTTTAAAAATCAGTCATGCAATAATTATTTTATTGCATGTAAAAATTATTTTATATATATTTTAAAATCAAAATTCATTTTTTTATTATTTTGTAATTACTTTTAAATTTTTAGACAAGCCTTTTAAAATAATACAATTCAGTATTTATTATTTAATACTATTTTAGTATAGTGTTTATAATGCAACTAAAATTGCTCTTTGAGGGATTAAAATCATAAGAAGCAGATATTATCTCGGGGAATAAAGAATTCATATAAGAAATCATCTACGAAAATTGTTAAAATTTGAAATGAAAAAATTTATGTACGAATTGTTTATTCTTAAAGCAACTGCCAATAAAGTGTTAAATAATTAATTTATTATTGAAACATTAGTTATATATATATATATATATATATATATATATATATATATATATATATATATATATTAGTTAATAGTATACTTTATAAAATACAATGAAAAATGCCAAATGGAGAATAGTACATTGAAAATACTAAATGGAAAACAATACTGTGAAAATACTTGAATTTCAAGGAAAATATCAAAGATATATATATATATATATATATATATATATATATATATATATATATATATATATATATATATATATATATATATATATATATATATATATATATATATATATATATATATATATATATATATATATATAACTAATCAGAGAGTAAAATTTGTATATTAAAAATCCCAATTAAATAATTTTGTGTACTTAAATGTTTTGCTTCACTTAAGTTTAATTACTAAACATTAGGAAGCATATATATATTTTCTTTATAAAGTGCTACTTATAAGCCACTTCAGTAATAAACTTGATATTCAGTACAAAATGAATGTACTATAGAACTAAGGAATATTCTAAAAAAGATGTACCATAAAAATGATGAAGAAAAAATATTAGCCTCCATTTCCCTTACATTAATTTAGCTTAAATTTGTTACCATATTTTTACACTCTAGTTCATCCACAAATCGTTGGAAATGGACACTATCACATGAAGCTATGAGCAATTATTCAAAATTTTTCACTTTAAGAACTTTGATTTGTTATTCCTTATTATAAAAAATTAATCAAATCACCAAATTGGTTTGTTCTTTCCATTAAAGGTGTTTAAATAAATAATTTGAATCAAGCCTTGCGGCTATAAATACAATTTGTGATAGTTTTTTTTACATAATTGGACATGTATGTGCATTAATTATTCATCATATCTTTGAAATTACCTAGACGAAAACTAGTCCTTTTTAAATGAATATATAAGCTATGATTGAAAAAAATAAAGATTATAAGACATATTTATTTCACCATTCATTAGGACTTAGAATGAATAAGAATTGCTGAAATATTGAACCTGTTATAGTTTCTTTGAATTCAATATATTTTAATCAATTTATTACTGCATTTATTTCTATAATTTTAGAATATTATCCATTTATATGCATTAAAAGAACGTTTTCTTGATAAAAAATAGACAACATTAGTGAATAGATTTCAAGTAAAGATGAATGAAATTTTATTAGAATGAGATAAACATTAAATTAAAAATATTCTGAAGCTGTGATTTTGTAATGACGGGCTAATGATGTAAACAATGTCATTTAACCATAAATTGATCTCAAATGTATAATAGGAATCTCTAAGCTCCAAAAGATGACTTTGGGAAAAGTGACATATCAAATTAATTGAAAGGAAAACGATATTAGTAATAAATCAAATTTCTGGATCATTAAGATGAGTAATGAGACATTTTTGCTCCTAAGTATGATATCAAAACTTATTTCATTTTCATCAATATTTGAAACTAGACGGAGTGGAAAGTAAAATAACTAAAAATGATCCAAGTGTCATAAGTATGTAAATGTAAATAAAAATGATTCTATGTCAAATTCATAATATTTTGAATTACTTAGAGAATTGCTAATAATTATAACTGTAATATAAGTTAGTCTATAATTTCTAAAAAATATTGCGGGAAAATTATGTTTTTAGGAGAATTGAAAGACGTATGGCAAATTCAAGTTTAAAAAAGTTTTTACACAAATAATTAAATTTTTTTTTAACTTTCAGAATTACTTTTGGTATTTAGTTATATACACTGAAATTTAACCAAATGACCAAAAATAATATATGTATTAATAATTTTCTTTATTTTATAAAAACTATTATGAAAAATAGTCTCTTTTACCTCCAGAAACTATCTACGTAGAATTTTGTTTATAAAAATATTTGATGAATAATTTTAAAAAATAGCAAGTAAAAAATAACTAAACTTTGTGGAATTCGATCATCAAAAATGTAACATTATTATTAGGTATATATGGAAAAAAAATATGATACAATTTTAAAGTTAGACAGATTTTCTTACGTGTCATAAGAACGAAATCTATTATAATTAATTAGTAACCAACAGAAATTTTTAAATAAAAAAATTTAATATAAAATAACAATCAGTATAAGAGAATAAGACGATAAAAATATAATATAGAAATAAATATCGAAATATAAATGTAAATACAACACTTTTAATCGTTATAAATAATTTTATAAGTGTAGATTAAAATTGAGTATATCTTATATTTTTAATTTTAAAGAGACAATCATTAACACTTTATAATTTTAAATATTTGAAAGGGTTATTTATTATAAGATTTAAAATAATTTAGCGTTGTACAAATAATAAAACGTTTAATTTCCCATTGATGCTTCCTTCCCTTTCAATAAATAATAATTCCATATATAAATATGTGTGATATTAATTTTTTACTGTAATTCTTAGTTCAATATTATATTATAACAATATATTATATATCGATATTAGTTCAATAATGTATTATATATCAACAAGTGATGTGCTCAGTTTTAGCGTATTTTATTACTGTTAACATTATCATATAAGTCAATGTCAGTTAAGTGTTAATATTAATCTATTCTCTTCCTTCATTTTTATTTTTACATTAAAGACACATATAACAAAATACCACTCTCACTGACAAAAATGCGTAAACTGCTGAAATAAACTATCTTATTTCAGCGCAAAAAATTATGTAAAAAATTTTCAATTGAAAATTGCTTTCACAATCATATTACTTAGTAATTATAATTAGAATATTTAAATAACTCTTGATATTTATGATTCAGAATTATTAAAACATCATAAATTAAAAAATACACATATTTATTTACATTCTATTTCAAGCCTAAGTTTTAAGCACTTTATTAATTTTTTAAAATATAGCATATTAAACTACTTTAATTAATATTAATTCTTTATCTAGATTAAGTATCAAGCGCATATGAATTAATTTATAATAAACATTTGTAAAATTTGTAATTATTATTCAAGAAACTAACTTTCACTATTCAAAAATAATAAAATGCATTAGAAGCACATGCTTTACTATATGAAAAAGTTATTTACTTATTTGTAGAATGTATATTTCCTCATGCTCTAAACAATATTTTTGGAACATAAAAATAAATTTATAATTTACACTTAAGTCAAATTATAAAATTCTACATTATAACTAATATCAAAAGCAGAGTTTTATTTACACAGATAACATATTTTTAGTTTAATTTTAAAGGCAGAAACTTCGAATAAATTATTTTGAATCAATTATCATTGTAGAAATCAAGATTTTAAAAAGCTTGAGTATTAAAAGATAAAAGGAAATTTCGAGATCAAATTTAAGGAAAGAATTCTTGTTTCATAAGGTACGTTGATATTATCTCAATTTTTAAAGCCATAAAGGAAACATAATTTTATTTTAAAATTTGTAGCGTAAAGTTGTAAAGCTTATATTGTATAAGGAAAATAAGAAACAATATTTTAAAAAAAAATTGTTTCTAATTTTCCTTAATTAATGAAATGTCAGCATTCCTTTGAAAAGTATTTCCTAGTTAGCATCGTCAGAAGTCTCTTCAAAGATAACGTCCTTTATATTTTAATAAATTTCTTGATCTAAAAGCATACATGGTACGATAAATATTAAAATAGATAAAAGATATCGTATATTTTAAAAACATCTAAATAAGTTTCCTTTTTTAATTCAATGCATATGACTTGGGAAATTGTCCTTCAGAAAATAAAACATGAATTTTTGAAAATTGATATGAATTTATAATTAATGCAGTTGAAATCTTTGAATTTGGAGCTATGAAGACAATCATACTATTAATGAATATGTACTTTTTTTGCAGATTGATGCATTTCCTTTGCATTTTAAAAATCTTTTTTACTAGTTTTTTGAAGATATGCTAAAATAATATTTTAATTTACAAAGCTCTTCATTTAATATAAAAGCAATTTCAGTTTAATAAATTTAAAAGGTTTAGTATTCAAGAATAAAAAAATCATATCACAATTAAGCAAGTGAAAGATAATTTTAAAGAAAACATTTGTTAAAAATTTATCTTTTCTGATTAAATATATTCGCCAATTTCATTAAAGTGACAGAATTATTTTATTATATATAAAAAAATTACCTAAAATTTTTATGACATGTATTTAAATTTTAAGAAACAAAACAATTAATATTTGTTCTACTTATATTTGACTTATTTCATTTACCATAAGAAATTTTATTTGAAGAATTATGCAACCAAGAAGGAAAAATAATTATCGATTGAAGAATATTAAAAGATATCAAATTTTCAATCATAAAATAAATTAATATAAAGAAAAATAAGGTAAGAAGTTTTTCTAAAAATCCAAATTTTACTATTATTAAATAGCATATGCATATAATTAAATAAAAACATAAAATTTAACAACTTTGTTACTATCAAAGAACAACATAAAGAAACTATTACAGATTTAGGATTCTGAGTTTCTTAGCCTGACTTCGGAAATAAATTAAAATAAATGAAATTGTTTGAATAAATTTTATAATTTTTGTTTCTCCCTGGTTCTGAGTTTATAAATCAATAAACAATGTAGAAGGTATAATGAAAGAATAATTAATTCCTTATCAATTTTGCATACATCAATGCTTAAAACATAGAACTGACACACACACGTGTGTGTGTGTGGTCATTTCATATATAGGAACATAATGCGGGAGTGCTATTTTGACCCAGAAAAAAGTTGGGTCCACTTAATTTAGAAGGAAAACATCCAGCAGAAGAACTGGCGACCTATTCTTGTCACCCATGGGGGGGGGAACAAAGGTACAAAACTAATAACCTCATAATTGCGTGAACGTTCCTAATAAGTAAATGGATGCAAAAATCATATTATAACTAAGAATTTCATGTAAAAATTTAATATTTTTAAAAATATTTTATACATAAATTAGTAGAAATTATGAAAAATATATGTTTAATTGGTATAATACACAAAAACAACTTTTAAAAGAAACTCTAAAACTTAGTTGAAATACTTTTACATACTTTAATCCGATCTATATATTTTTGTCTGACCTTAGAGTAGAATAAAAAAATTAATACTGAAAAAAAATTCTTTAGATATTTTGGAAAGAACTTATCCTAATTTAGGACTCCCTTCTGTAAATAATGGAATGACTTGTTGAGTAAAATATATTTGTAGCGTCAGTGTCAGATTTAAGATAAATAAAAACTATTCATTCATTACTGAATGGAAACCGAGGAAGAAAAATTCTTTGAAATTTACTGAAGCGAAAACAAATGAAATATGATAAAGCTAAGAGACTTCCTAATGACTAAGATTTTTCTTGCTTCTTCAGTCCGTTCAGAAGTTTTTAATCGATTTGTTTGTTAGATATTTTATTCTTTATCAAAAGAAGGAAACTATCTCTTGCGCGCGAGCTAAAGGATATTACATAATATTATCATCACAGGATTTTAGAACTCTGTAATTTTTTTTTTTGAATTCAAATATAATATTTTTGGATTGTGTGCACTCTGTTTGCTAAAACTAAGAAACTAAGCTTGTTTATAATCAAACATCTTGAAAAATAAAAATAGGAAACATGTTTTAATATTTCACTTACTTAATAAAATAATATATTTCAAAGTATACAGATATTTAATAATTTCAATGAAAACAATTAAGGATAGTATACTGATAAATTATTCAAAACTTTAATACATATTAATTTTTATTAATGTACATCAAATGTTTAATATTTAAAAAAGCATTTTGTATTATTCAATGGATGTCTTGATAAATTAAAAAATTTAATAACATTTAATGAAAATTTAAATGAAAAAACATATTTTGCAATTACTGAATTGTAGATAAAACTAAAAAGGATTTTTATGTCATACATTTAATAACTGTTTTGTTATACTTCAATCGCATATAATAGTTTTAATTTGTGTGATATCTGTTATTATAGCATTACTTATATTCATATTTGAATTACTCAATTCTATTCTCTTTTTTTTGTCAACTTATCTGATGAAATTTTAGTGTTCAGGATATTTATTCAACAGTTCTTGAATTTAATATCTGCCTTTGCCATTAATACTTGTAACTATCAAAAAATTTACAATCATACATTATGATGGAATGGCGAATTGTGGATAAAAAATGACCGAATCATTATATTTCGATATATATATATATATAAATATAAATATATATATATATATATATATATATATATATATATATATATATATATATATATATATATATATATATATATATATATATTGTTAATCTTATAATTTGCATAAACTATCAAAATTATTACTAGCCTTTTTAATTTTTTTTGCTATATATCTCGTTCTAAGATGTTATTTTTTAATGATATTAAAAAGTAAAACTTACGTTTTGCTTATATTAAAAAAAGTTAAGAAAATTTGTGAAATATTACTCTATAAATGCTCCCCTGTGCAAATGAAAATAGTTTCTGTTAAAAATAAATTTTTTAATATGTTTTGGAATGCATAGTTAACTTATAATTTAATAACAACATTTTTTATTTAAGTAAAACTTAAAATTTTCATCATTTTAACGTAGATATATTATAAAAATCTATAAAAACCTAGTGTTAAAAAACGTAAATGACGTTCACGTTACATAATAATACGTTAATGTAATGACAAGTAATGGTACGTTAATGTACGTAATGACACGTTACGTCACGTTACGGAAATGACATTCAAGAAAATGAGTAGATTTCGCCAACAGACAATGTAAGGTATCAAAATAAAACTTAATGAGCTTAAAATAAAAATAATAATTAAGGACTTGATAATTATACAGTTTTCAGAAGTTATACTTCCTGAATTCATGATTACGTACATGAAGAAAATCTGTAAAAGTATAAAAATTAGACAAAACAAATAAATAACAAAATTCATAATTGCATGTTCTCCTAGTAATAAAACCATTAAATGAATTTAGGCACTAATTTATCCGCAGAATTAAAGGGTTTATATCGGTATGGTGGAAGTCATCTCTATGTACACTCGCATAATTTAAACCTGCTATATTCACATCACAGTATGGAAAAAACAAGTGTTTCCAGTTAAATTGGTTTTGGGGCAAAATAATCTATGTGTACCAAATCTAGGTATATCTTGGATAAATTTAGAATTTCCAGTTAAAGTTTCCAGTTGCTCTGTGAACTTCTGCGAACTTCCAATTTGTAATCAAATTACTTATGAGAGACAACTAGCTCCATCTGTCGGTGGAAGATGGAATTTTCCCTCTACAATTTTTTTAAAACTCTGCTGCAAAAGATATTTTTTATCCATTTTCATAAAATAACAATATTAATTATAGTATTAATAAGAAATAAAATGTAAGATTATAGCACAAAGTTTTAATTTTTTTGATATTGTTCATAGGAATTCATTTTTGGGACTATGAAGGTAATGGTATATTTGCCATATTCTAAACATGTCATCGTAAGCTTAATGTATCTGTTTTCTTCATTGTAGAAGAAAATTTTAAGCAAATTCAAATGTTTAGAATCTGGAAGACATAAATTAGATGTGATTGTGAAGATAAGAACAATTATTTTGTGTAATTGCAATTTTATAAAACTCTGGAATAGTTTAGTAACAGAAACTTTTCTGAAGCTTTATGTTAAAATGAAGCTGTATGATCCATTTGGAAGCTTATATCGGATTAAAATAAACTGTGTTAAAGGGATTTTTTATTTTAGAAATTCGAAAATTACTCTCAGATCTCTCTCTTTATACTACAAGGAAAATTAAATATATAAGATTGCCCTTTTCATATGATTGAATTTCTTTCCTTCACTATCTTCAATTTATAAAAGGACTCACATCTTAATAAAGAAGTCCTTTTAACAAAAATTAAAAACAAGCTTTAAGTATACTTTATTTAAGTACAACAGTTAGTACATCTTAAATAGTTTAGAACTATTTTCATAGTTATATTTACTCAAACATAATTTGTTACTATTTTTCATATCTGTTGTTTACTCAAACATAGTTTAGTATTGTTGCAAGTGTAATTAGTTTTCTACAGTATGCTAAAAATAAACAACAAAAATATTATTTTCAAGTCAGTCATCTAAATTTTAACTTCGGAAATAATTCTACGAATAGAAAAAAACAAACCATATATATTTCATAAGCAATTTGTAGCATGCATTTTACGTTTAGTATTGCCTTACTAATCTGAAAGGAATTAACATACCGATTGGCAGGTTACATAGCGTTGTTATTATTCGGCAAATTAAGGCGTTATTATCTTTTATATTTTTAAAATATAATCAGAAAATATACGTAAAATGTCATAAAAGTTTAATATAAAAGAATTCCCGCGATATGTGAGAGCTAAGCTACTTACTCATGATAAGATAATTAAATTATGCATTGACACGAACTTTTTATTTGAAAAGCAAACAAAAATTTTTAGTACAAGTAAACATGTTTACGACCAAACTGGAAATAACACTTCTTTTGAAGATATACTGCCACACTCAAAATTTCAAGAAAACATAATGTGTTTTCGTTTCCTGAACAGTACACATTACTCCATCCAATGTATAAGCAACTCTATCGAATCAATATTTTCTTAATCCTTAAGAAAATATTTCGTAGAAAATAGATTCCCAGAATCATTTTAAAGTATTTTTTGTTTTCATATAAACAGAACTCATTCTTTTGATGTACCTTAGATAAATATTTCTGCCTTATATTATTATTCCTTTATTTCTATTTTAATAATTCTATCTATCTATCTATATCAATTATTATATTAGTAATTTATTTGTCTATCTATATCAATATCTATGTCGGTATGTATGTAAGATATAGATTGCAAATTGAAGATTTAGAAGAAATGAAATACAAACCCAAGAAATAAAATGATTAAAAATCCATAGGAGCCAGATGATCAGGTATGCAAAATTTACAAATATTCATTTCTGATATGAAAGAAAAAAAAGGACTAATTTTTTCATGCATTTCCTCCAAAGATTGTCTGTAAAATAAAAAAGAAGCATAAGAATTTATCAAAAATAATTCCAAGATAATACATCAAAATAATAATCGCTAATTTAAAATAGAAAAACAATGATATCAAAATTTTCATATGAAAACTTATATTTAATTAAAATGAAAGATAATTAAAAGTTGAAAAGTCAATAATTTGTCATATAACTTAAGTATGTAAATAGAAAACGTGTGAAGAATTTAAATTTTAAGTAGTTGTGGTTTCAAGAATCTAGCAAATATTCTCTGCTTAGAGGTGGCGTTTATGTGTTTATAAAACTATGCATTAGTTCTATCTTATATGATTATTTTCTTCTAAGATAGTTGGAAATAAAATTGATAGATGAATTATTAGATTGGTTGGATTCGGCACTGTTTAAGGTACCAATTATATATTTAATACTATTGTAACACCATTTACAATAATATGCCACGGAAAATTTGTAAGAATTATCTCATCAACCAAATATATATATTTTAAAACAATCTCTTCCTGCTTATCCCACATAAAATGAAATAAATTATCTATAATGTTCAATTTCTCTAATTGTATATTCTGTTTGAATAAAGATATGCTAAAAAATTTGAGAAAAAAATTAATTTACAGTGTAACGATATTTTGCTTTTACAGCATCATTGTATGTTTAGAAATTAAAGAATGAGAACAGTATGAAATGACATAATAACTACAACATATTATGTCAATTCATCGTGTTCAAATTAGTTTAGTATGGTTTAAAATACATAAATGAAAACATGTGCTTACTCGGAAATAGTATTATCCAGGGAATATTACATTCTTAAAAATTATATGAAAAGTTTTAATGAGATATGAACTAAGAAAGCAAAAGATTAAATTTTCAATATTTGAAATCATTTTACTAAAAATAAATATTGCTAAATATTACTGTGTATACGTAATATACGTACGTATTACACTACTGGCCATTAAAATTGCTACACCAGGAAAGCGGCACCCCACACACAAGAAACTTGCATGACAGGTAGAACTTGCTGTGATATGCAAATGATTAGATTTTCAGCGCATTCATACAAAGCAGGCGACAGTAGCGACATCTACAATGTGGATAAAACCAGGGAATCGACAGCAGTTTTCTCATACTCAACTTCCATTTCAACGTTGTTTTCGTCAAAGAAAGTTGTTAATGCCTCGTGTAAGAAGAAGAAATGCCTATCAGCACGAGACTGACTTTAATCGAGGAAGGATTATAGCCTACCGGGATTGCGGTTTATCGTACCGCAAAATTGCTGCTCGCGTCGGTCGAGACTCCATGACTGTTAGCAGAATATGGAATCGATGGGTTCAGGACAATCATACGGAACGTCATGCGGGATCTCAGAGAACCCCAATCACTAACAGCAGAGAAGACAGACATCTTATCCGCACGGTCACAAGGGATCGTTTAGCCACATCTCGAACCCTGAGTCGAGAAGTGGAGTCATTTGCAAGGCAACAAATTCCTGCTCGAACAATTAGAAGACGTTTGCAGCAGCATGGATTGTCTGCACGGTTACCATGGCTTCGGCTACCATTGACGCTGCGTCACAGACAGGAGCTCCTTCAATGGTGTGATCAGCGACGAACCTGGACGCAGGAATTGCATTACGTCATCTTTACAGATGAATCTCAGCTCTGTATACAGGACCATGATGGCCGCATCCGTATTTGGAGGCATTGTGGAGAACACGCATTGCCAGCTTGCACTGGACATCGCCATACTGGCCCATCTGCTGGAGTGATGGTATGGAGTGCCATTGGATACACGTCTCGATCACCTCTAGTTCACATTACCGGCACTTTGAACAGCAACTGTTACATTTCCGATGTGCTAAGGCCCGTGGCTCTGCCCTATCTTCGAGGCCTCCTTAATGCTTTGTTTCAACAGGATAATGCACGACCGCATGTTGCACGGACTGTTCTGAACTTCCTTGATACAGAACAGATTCGATTGTTACCCTGGCAAGCACGTTCTCCTGATCTGTCACCAATTGAGAACGTGTGGTCAATGGTTGCCGAGCCATTGGCACGCCATCACTCACCATCCACTAGACGGATAAATGCTGTTATTGTAGCCAGAGGTGGCTGCTCTTGATACTGATTTCTCAAGATCTTAACATCCTAATTTCCTGTGAATCTAATCACCTGTTCTTTCCACTATAATGTATGTGTCCAATAAATATCGTTCTGTTATTTGCATTCCTTCTTGGTGTAGCAATTTTAATGGCCAGTAGTGTATATATCATCTTAAAACACTGCTAAACTTTTTGTTTTAAAAAATTTATCTTACTTTTTAAATTACAATTTAAGACTGACCATTCTTAAAAATGAAAGATATTATGGCAAAGTTCATTAATAATCTTCATAAAAGCTCATTTATAGGAATGTTGTTGTATAAGTTTTAATGAGATAGCTTTTAAATTTAAACTTCAATGTCACACAATAACTTCAGTTTCCAAAATGATATATCATCATATATGCCAGTGTTTTTTAATGTCTTGTTATTCATGCCCAGTTCTCAATTATAATTTTGATCACACCCCTCCCCTAATACTTAATAAAATGTATACAATAATAATGTATTTTGAGTATTTTGGTGCTAAATCTAAACTACGAGATTAATGCTTAATTAACGAGCTCAATCAACACGGATATATTTTTAAGCGGTGGTAATCAAGCATTGTACGATAGTCAAGCATCAACAAGTACACAGACAATCGTTCTTCGAAAATAAAATCAAGAATGCTTAAATTTTGGGTTCATTAGTACTGAAATCAAAAGACAATTTACATATAAATCACTCTTTATTTTTTACACATGACGTAAGCAATGCATATTTTTTACCCTATATGCAATATATATATATATTATTATAATATATATATATATATATTATATATATATATATATATATATATATATTATATATATATATATATATATATATATATATATATATATATATATATATATATATATATATATATATATATATATATATATATATATATATATATATATATATATATATATATATATATATATATATATATATATATATATATATATATATATATATATATATATATATATATATATATATATATATATATATATATATATATATATATATATATATATATATATATATATATATTAATTATTAAAATTAATACCTACTTATTCATATTTATTACTCAATCTGGCAAATCTTTTCTTTATACTTTTTGGCATGTTACAATTTAACATCATCGAATAAGAGCACTGTACTTAATGAAACGCCTTTCCTAATATTAACTTTTTGAATTTTTATGATATGGAAATAATTCATGACCATATTACCTGGGTAATGCTTGAGAATTTTTGAATGCCCAAAACTGAGCAAGTCAATTAATCTGCAGATTATATACGGAATGTGGAAGTTAACGATATCATAACATTGGCGTTAACAAATATAATATAACTTTTCATTTCAAAGATAAATAATAAGTGTGCTGTGGTAAAAGACAAAATTTACATTAAATACAGATGAAGTATCCTTTTATCAAAATATAATTTCTTATAACTTCTTATAACGCATGTAATGGCCAAGAATTCCATGCCATCGTCAAGGTTTCAGTTCCAGCTGACGCGAGTTAACGAGTTGCATGTTGGCATTAGCCAACATGCCGTGCAAAGAGTGCAGCTGCTTCTCTGCCAACCGTGCTCGCGAGATCCCTCACCAATCGAACACGCTTGCAATATGTCTAAAAGTCATTTCCAGATCCTGCCACTGCCTCCATCAGAAGACGCACTTTTCCAAATGGTTGACAGGGAAGGAAGAGCTATATCTCAGGATGCCATCCAGACTCTCATTGACTCTGTGTCTAGACGTGTCACACTCCACGTTGATCTTTACACCTACAGACCAAACTCTGTTCTAACTCTGTATAATATATATCCTTTCGAAATACAGATCACTTATTGTTCGTTGGAGAATCTCTCTGTTTGTATAGTTTCATGACTTTGTGGTGTTGCATTGACTCCTTCTTAGTGTTGCATTTTCATTGTCGGGTAGTGTATATTATTTATCCTTAATTAGCAATAGAACTTTCAGTTATTCAGTAAAATGGAATTTGTTCTTTATTTTCATTATATTTTTGTATGTATACTAACTTGCATTTAGTAAACTGAATCTAAGAATTTCATCACCAAGAAAGTATACAAATTTTCCCATAGAATTTTAAGAAATTTAAGTATTTACATCCGCCTCATCTAAAGCTTATCAAATAAAATACCAAAAATATATTTTCTGCTGCTAGTTTATAAATGATTTTCTGTTATAATTAGAAATAAATATTTTTTTAATTTATTAGAAGTATTTGTTTCTTTTTAATATTCAGAATATGACATATAAAAATATTGTTTATATTTGTCATTTATTTTCAAACTAAGTTGTTTTCTTTATATGTATTTCTAACAATGTTCGACTCCATTTTTTCTTCGACTTAAAGTATACTTTTATGTTTTAATAATTAGTTCTACTATTTTGTTTTTACTTTTTTCTTGAAGATAGAATTTTATATTTAAATTAACTGATTTACTCTTTTCAATTAGGCAATAATACATGATCATTCCAGAAAATATTCTGTCGTGTGTTCCAGACGCAAACATCAGCAAAATTTTTGATTCAAATTAAATAAACTGTAGTCAGAAAAAATATTTCTTAGTATTTAACGATTTTTCTATGAAGCAGTATCAGATTCCCAACAAAATAACTAGTCTCTAACGTTTGTAAAAAAAGTGTTACTATTCTCACTCAAACACGTTCTCGATTTTACAATTCTTAAACACGAATACATTAAATGTCAATGATTAAATTCACAACACCAGCGGAAGCTATAATTCCATCTCTGTTTGGCATTTTAATTCTTTAACTCATATGTATAATTTCTAGTTATAAAAAACTATCTGATTAAATAGATTTCTATTCTTTTTTTCAAATCTTTGATATATTATCTGAAAGCAATTTTTTCGATAGCCTTAAGAAATAGCTGGGATATATTTTCAGTTTATTATATCTGCTGCTATAAAAAGTAGTTTTCTTGATTTATTTTTATTGTTTAAGCAATTGAGATGAAGAAGTTAATAAAATATTAAGTATCTATTTATTTCAAGCTAGAGATCTTTTACCATTAAAATAATCCATTAAATTTAATACCCTACCCATGAAGGCCTTCCATTAAATTTTTGTTAGGTGAACAAATTAAAGAATTACAGCATATACTCTTCATTAAAGTTTGTTCTACTTTAAAGATCTAATAATCGTATTAATATATTGGTATATGATTAATTTACATACCTTTTTTATTGATTATACTGATTGTATTTTTATTGCCTTTTTAATGTTTAAATATCGCAATCAATATCAAAATTTCCAAAATTCTGAATTTTAGAAAATAACTGCATCAATTTTTAAATGATTATTGTGTTGACTCTTTAACGTTTAACTAACAAGACTATTTGCGTTTCTAGAATTCTTTACATGAAATACTTGATGAAGCTTTTAAAGTAGAAAAGCGATATTTTCAGCTATAAATGAACACACAATGAACAGTATTAAAGTGTTAGCACACATGAATGAATTTTAACGAAATAGATTGGGATAAAATATGTTGCCTGAGTTCACATGTATTGAATTATGTTATACCTGGGTCACCCTTTTATTGCTTAACAATACAACATTGATGATTTGTTTTATTCAGGTAGGAATGTTGCAGAAAAATAATTGATACTTATATTTATCCTTAACCGATTTTCATTCATAAAATTCATAAAATAGCATTAATTTACATACATTTTTAAGTTAGTTTTTAAAGCTTAATGTACAGTTTTTCACATAGGTGATGCTTATGAATAATTATGTTCAAATTTTCTGGGCTGGAGTTTGAATTGCTTACATATGTGGAGGCATTTTAACATGGTAGGTTATGTGTAAAATCTATTTACGTTGCTTTTGCATTGTGTTATGTTACGTTTTGAGCAGTTGATTTACTGTCTAAAAAAGAAATATTGATTGTTTATACTTCAGACAGGAAAAGGCAGAGTAAAAAAAATTAACAGTATTTTTATTTATTCGTTATTTCAGATGATTATCTTATTTTTAGAGCAGAAACAATAAAAACTATACACGATGAAGTAAAAACTAGTCACTAAACAGAAAAATCAATATAAGAAATGTGTATCAAAAACTAACATATACTTGAATTAAATCTTAGAGCAAAATATATCTCAATTTTCTTTCTAGTTTTTCTCGTTGAATGTTATGTAAATGGAAATGAGTGAAATGTGTTATGGAAAATGAAATTTTTGCAGTAGTTTAGAGTAATAAATTATTTCTGTGCTATTAAATTATTTCGTATTTTTTATCTTACAAAATCATAACCTAATTTCTAATTACCGATTTCTGAAGATTGATAGAGCCCATTTTCGTTTCTAAATTAATTCTCCTTTGCAATTTTCTTTTGCGCCTTTGTAATTTTTTGTGAATGTTTTCCTTGATTATTACAATCATTTACATACATATATAACTCATCTCATGTTAATAGTTTTGAAAAGAGGCTAAGTTTCACCTGCAGTAAAAGGAAGCAGAAGTTCACTTTGAACTTAGATATCATTCAAAAAGACATTTATCAAGTACACAAAATTTTTTTAATAATCATTTACAATACGAAAGAAAGTTAAGCAGTTGAACTTAAAATTTGAAACAAAATTAATACGTTCTATACTTGGATTTATTGTTATAATCATTTGCTGGCAATGAATATTTAATCTAAATTATGATTAATTCTCTTGAATAATAAATTAAAAACAACTTTTAGCAAAGAAAACATCAAAATATGACTCATAAGGAAATTAAATTACGATTGAAAGTAAATTTAATTCATTAGGTGTTACTTGTTGTATATTCATTTCAACACAATATCCCAAGTAGAAATCATGAAAAGCCAAACACAGATCTATTTTCTGATACAAAAACTATACACCAGAAAAATAAATTTTTATTTATCTTATTCTTAATTAAAACATGACTTTTAAATGCAGAAATAAATGCATTAAACTTTACTGCAATAACTACTTTCACTAATTCCTTTTTAGAATATTTGATATAATTATTGAAATTGCAAATAACGTGACATTATTAACTTCTTGAAGAAACAAATGCTTATGCTTGGTAAAAGTTGAAATTTTGATTCTTTGTATGAATTTAAGAATCGAATGTACATAGAGTACTTAAGCATAATAAATTAATAAGGCCCTATTATAAAATATTGAAAAAATGATAATGGAAAGTTTGTAATTCTGTATGTTCTATTTGCTCTGCGCATTATTTAATTATAATTGCAGTTACATATTAATTTTATAACCACATTTAACTAATGTAAAAATTTCTTAATGTCACATTTGTTGTAATAATTTTCAATGTATTTATATATCATTAATTTGTAAAAATCAAATTTTAAATTTAAATTACATTTCATATATTTGGTAATTGGTTTTAAGGAATAATTTGTCTGTGATAAAACATATGAAAGTTATGTTAATGGAACAGACTTAATAATTATGAATCAGCCAAATTATTCATTCTTTTTAAAGCAATAATTTTTATTTTGTGGCTATTTTTTCAGTGTATTCATTTTATAAATTAAAAGTTAATGCGTAATTTTGTATGATACAGTGAATTTGTAGGAATTTCATTCAATAATAACATGATCAAATTATTTGAAAGCAAAAAATGAAATAAATGTAATTGTAAATGAAAAACTGATCAATTATTGCAAGTTTTGCAAAAATAAAAATATTTTCATTTGATTTGGGATTGATATTTTTTTATTCATATCTAAGTTCTAATGACTATTTTCTGACATTAAATGCTATTAAAGGTAAAATATATACTGATATAAATCCTTAAAAATGTATAATCTTAAAGCTCTTGTTAATGTCGCGTTATTATTTTCACTAATATTTGATATGCTTACAAACAGCTGCTTGAAGACATTAATCTTTTTAAAATAAACATTATTTTAATCTAATTTAGAAAATTGCATCAAGAATAAAGTTTGCTAACAAATACTGGAAAAATCTGACATTCAATAACAAATTCCTAACTTGTAAAGAATTAATATAAATACAATGTCAAAAGTTTTAGTCATTTTAATTAAATAATTATATAAATTTCGATTATTTATTAAATGGTAATACAATATGGAAATGGATTGTGTAAATGGATTCAAAAATCTATTACTTTGCATATCTATGTGACTCTTATAATTGTTTTAAAATAACTATTCTTTTAAAATTACACAATAAATTGAAATTGTTCAATATTTTAATAAACTTTATAGACCGAGGTTCTATTATGGTTTCCGTTGTTACGGAAACCATAATAGGACCTTGGTCTGCCTCAGAAACTGGGTTAATAATGAGAAGTTGGTCATTTTCTAGATTTTCACTCGATGGACTTGTTGCCCCCATATATCGTGAAATATAGTTTAAGACACTCATTAATACATAAGAAGGTTTGCCCGGTGTATATTTTCAGAATGTATGGGCTATTCATATTATAGTAACAGCATAATTTTCTGATTATCTCTTCCAGCTTGCTCTCGAGACCATTAACCAAATTCTAACTTCAGATATCCAGGTTTATGTGGATGGCAGAAGGTATGACAACTGTACCTTTGCAATGTTTTTCATTTAGTCATCTATTCACTTTGTGCAAATTGGTCTTAAAAATTCAGTTTTTTTTTTTACTCTGTCTTTATAGCAAAACTAATTGCAATAAAACAATCACTTGCGGGTTTAATTTCGGAAACCATATCCACAAATATATAGATCTTAATGGATAGCTGTAGTGCAATTCAACATCTGAGCAACTGGACTAGAGTGGGAGACAGAACATCTGTCATGATTCTTGAAGGCCTCAAAGTTCTTTCGAAGCAACGCATGATTTATTTTCAGCGGCCTTCCTCACACATAAGCCTTCAAGGCAATGAGTCTGCTGATATTCTTGCAAATAAAGGGGTTTATGGCTCATCAACTTTTCTGGTAAAGAACTTACCTTCTCCGAAATAAGCTCAAAAGTTAAGATGGCAAATCAGAAAAAAATTAAAGACTTCCAATCCAATTTTGGTATTCTGGTAAACTCCTATGTATGCCCTCAAAATTGGAAGTGAGAGAGCTATCTCTAATGCATCATCAGCAGGTTTATGAGTGGACATGGAGGGAACCTTACTTATATTGATGGGCAGAAATCTAATCTTGAATGAACAAAGTGCACTTCTGCTCAAGCCTCCCCTGAATTTCTCTTACACTGTGTAGGGCTTTTGCATGAGAACCTTATTACTTCATGTCTTGTTATTTATGACTTTTTGAGGATTCACGGCCTCTTGAACATGTCTAGCTTGCACCTAGAGCTTGAGGAATAAGCCACAACAACATGTAAAATATCATTTTATACTTTAATTGCATAAACTAGAGTATTTTATTAAAATTATTATATTCTAAATATTCTATCACTAAATAATATTTTTAAGATTATGTTTGAAACATTTAAATGAAATTGGTTAAAAATGAAATATATTTTAAAATATTCATCTGTAAACATAGTACACAATGTAGGTACATTATATACATATAAATATATACAATGTACCTACATAAAGTAGTAATCAGTTAAAAAGTAAACAATAAATTCATAATTTTAAAATTAATTATAAAGTAAGGATGTGTAATAAAAATGCATTTTTCACCATCTATATCAATGTCATATGTTAAACAGTATTATATTATACTCTTTCCTTAGAATGTATTTTTCATGCGAAATAATATTAAAATACAAAGGAAAAATAATTCATTTTCACTTTAAAAGTAATGAAATTATGTATAAAAGGGAATTTATATTTTTTAGCAAAAACATATATAAAAAATTTGTGAAAATTTATATATATAATTTAAAAATAAAATTACTATGTGTAAAGAAAAAATAAATTTTACAGTAATATTTAATCGATTTCAAGTGTACAGGATTAGAAATTTTTTTTAAAAAAATATATAAAGCAACATTTCTTAAAACTTTAAAATAAGAAGTAATATGTATAGATTAGAATAGATTATACATATTGCAGTGCGGTCAAAATCTAAGAACTCCAAATAATTTTAAGTGTGAAATTCTTAGTTCTAGTTAAATTGCAATATATATTTAAACTATTACTGTGAAAATTCAATGATAAATTATTTATTTTTTGAAAACATTTCCTTAAAAGATAATTTAGAAATTCATTTTTTACATACTATGTCTAAGGATTAGTGTAATATATGTACTTCTGATTCTTTTTTTAAATTTCTCCAGAAAATATAAAGAGAAAAGAAATATTTAACATATTTTATCAGATACACTTCATTTAATATGTTGTGAGTTTTCAAACACTTTTTTTCACATATTTTAATTTATAATTCTTCTAAATTACAAATTTAGGTTGAAATTTTCTTAGATATTTAAAACTTTACATATAAATAGTTCCTTTTAATTGTAGTTTAAATTACTAAGCAGATTTTTTCTAAAATGATTTCAAAAAACTGTCTTTATATAAAAATTGATTATATGCATTTCACAGTTTGTAAAATAACGTTCATAAATTGTTTGCCTTATTAAAGGTAATGGAATGATTAAAATTATTTTGCTTGATCTTAAATTTGCTTGATTTTAAAATTATTTAACTTAGAATATTTATTACTAAACAGTACACACTTCATTAGTTCAAAGTTCGTTTATTATTTCAAACTATAATAATTTTCTTGTTTAAAGAAAATAGGTATTATGATCTTTTGGAGAAGCCCTTAAAACAAAAAAATCAACAAAGCTGTTAATAGCAGCTATACTAAATTTTTAAAAATTGCTTTACTGTTAAATATCAGCACGAAGAAAAAATAAATTTGTCATAGGATATCCTTTTGAAGGTAATTTTTTCTATTATATTGAAAAGCAGTTTTCAGTAAATGCGATGTATATAAATAAATAAGACTACAATTTCTAATTTTTGAATAATATATTTAACTTGAAATTTATAATATTTTATATTATTTCATATGGAAATGCATAAAAATAATTTTATATTTATCTTTAAAAGCTGCTTTATTCAATAACTAAAGTTTATATATATTTGTTATTAACATTTATTTAATACGCAGTTAAATAAATAAAACAAATTTAATATATTGTTTCAACAAAAATTTTAAATATAATTTAACAGAAATTTTTTGTTTTAGGTTAAATTATAAGTTATATTTTGGATGCTAAATAATATTAATGTGTAAATTTGATAAAATAATTAAATTGAAATAACTACCTTTTATTATTAATACGTTAAAAATGTACTATAATATTTAATAACCTCTAGTTATTAAAACCGGTTTTGCTTGTAAAACAGTAAGCATTAACATCAAATCATCTAAGCATTTGAAACAATTTTAGAAAGAATACAAATAAAAAAGTATATTACTACTTAAAACTTCACATAAAATTCACAAAAAGTGTATTTTTCTTAAAATTTCACTTACCAAAATAAATTTTTCACAAATTTGTATTTTTTATAAATTTTAAACTAAGTAGTTATTATGTTATATTAAATTAGAATTTTTCATATAATAATGTAATAATATTTCTTAAAACACATTAAATTAAGTTTCAGAAAAATTAATAATATTAAAATTTATAGTTATAATATTAACTAATATCTCGTAAAAAAGTTAATAAAAAAGAATTTTCTTAAATTTATCTTAATTTTTTAATACGGATTTAAATTCACAAGAGAAATATGTATTAATTTTTATAATTTCGCTTTGTTTATAATCAATTTAATTCATTTCGAAATTTCTCATTAAGCATATTTCATATAGATTTCAAGTCATGATATTTTTCTATTTATGATTCATAAGTATGAAATAACAATAAATTCTCTAAATGGTTGGAAATAAGTAAATCATTGTTGCATTTTGCAGAGGAACTATTTTGTGACTGAAATTTAAAAAAATACCATCATAATAGCATTTTTCTTAAAACCAATGAGGCATTTAATGAAATGTTACAGATAGTTTAAGATGAAGAAGAATTAATATAAGTTTTTGGATTTGAAGGCTTAAAAGTACCGATTGTCACATGTTTGTTTATTTCTTACCAATGTAAAATGTATTTTTTTTAATTCATTAAAAACTTGTATAATTTCAGAAGCTAAAAAATATAAATATTAAGATTATTTTATATTATTTAATTGAAAATTGTGTTTCTATTGCTCTGATAATTACTAATATTTCATTTTGATTCTCAAGAAACAAAGTTAAAGAACATTTTAGAGAAGAACCTTTTTAGTGTTTTGGAGCATTTCAAAACTATTCTGAAATATTCGAGATAATGAAGTTTTATCATACCTGAGAGAGCACAATCTATCAAATTATCGCATCACATCGAGTTATCTGTAAAGTATTTGAATTCCATTCACTATAAGAATATTCAATAAATCTATCAAATTATCACATCACATCGAGTTATTTGTAAAGCATTTGAATTCCATTCACTATAAGGATATTCAATAAATCCATCAAATTATCGCATCACATCGAGTTATCTGTACAGCATTTGAGTTCCATTCACTATAAGAATATTCAATAAATCTATCAAATTATCGCATCACATCGAGTTATTTGTAAAGCATTTAAATTCCATTCACTCTAAGAATATTCAATAAATACAGAGATTATTCAGAAAACAATGTTAGACTACTTTAAAGCATTCTTCATCCTAAAAAATGACAACTAATTTTAATACCAATCTTTGTTTTAAAATTTTATTATTATCCTTTATAAATCGCAAATCTTGAGGGCTACACTCTACATAATTCAGTTTGATAAGTGCGTAATTAAATAACTTCAAGAATATTACCCATCCGTTACTAAGATACAGATTCCTTTCCAATTTTTTTTTCAATTTTTTCACAGTTAACAGAGGAATTTTAAAGGAAATACATGCTGCATCAGATAAGCCGATAAACTTAAAATAAAATATTATACTCAATAATAATTTGGATTAATGTTTTTTCATCGCTCAAAAGTGAAGCTACCATGGCCAAATAACAGAATACATTTATTTGGAGTAGAATGTCTTGGGTGTAATGTCAGCATCTATTGAACAAGCAGCTTTCGGTGTTGCATTTTTTATGCATCTTCATCTGTCGTGTAGAATGATAAGGAGATTCATGATTTTTTCAATTGTAATAATAAAATGTGTAAACCATTTTGAAGAAGAGATCTTCTGGAAAAATCATACATGGGGAAGCTCACAACAGAATTTTCAAATGTTAATTATCCACTAGGTGGCACCATTCACCAAATATAAGATACGTTGCTATGCTCTCTAAAAGCTTCTTTAATTATAGTGTAGAATTGAAACTGCTTATCTCTGCTTTGGAATTTTTCTTTTAACTATCTTTTTACTGCTTCTCATGTTCCGAAAATCATGTAAGAAATGAGAACTGAATCCCAAAGGAAATGAAAGTATCAACCGACTAACTTAAAAACTATGTGTTTCTGTAAAATCTTACTTTTAAAAATTTATATTTGCTATTTAGATCATCTTCCACATGAATCGCTGCTTTTTTGTAACAAATGAAACCTAAAGTAATTTTATATCAAGAGTTTGCCTTTCGTAATCATAAATCCTACCAAGTTCGATGGAAATGAACTCTAACATTTAACAATAATTATTGGAACTACTTAAGTAACATATTTTTCAATTCACACCTATAAGAATAAAATACATGTTGAGGATTACACCTGCTTTTTATTATATATTTTTTTATCAAATTACATTTGTTCCACACATTTAATATATGTACTTTTGGGAGTATTAAGTGCTTTATGAAATATTTTTAACTTAAAAAAGCAATATAATATTTATTTTCAATAGTTTCTAATAACAATGAATTCAATCGACAATAAATTAATATTAAATTATATACAACTAACATATATAAAAAAATAAAATTTATCAGCACAAATTCTCTATAGAATATTTTAAAATAAACTTAAACAACGCAAAAGAGGCATCTTAAAAGTTCACAAATAAATCAGGAACTGAAAAGTTTGAGCATTTTCATTTTATAAAAAAATCTTTGACCTGGTATAGAAATGTGAATTTAACAATTTGCATTTCAAAAGTTATCTATCTGAAATATTTTTCCCTGACTATATATATCTGAAATACTTTTCAACTAGTAATATAACTATGATTTAGAGTTTTATTCTGTAAAATAGTTTTTCAATTTTAATCAAACTTTAAGCTCTTTCACTGTAAATTCTTATCTCAGTTATTATATTTTGAAATATAAACTTCTTAACGACTTACCTATAGAAGGGGTTGAAAGGAATGAATACATCTACATTTAGATTAAAAACTTTAATCTTTCCTCTCGTGTGGTGAAAATATTAAGTATTTTAAAAGCTTTTCCAAAAATTCAATTTCATGCTTGATGTTAAGATTTTAAGAGGTTGCAAGAAAACATTTTGTTGTGGCTGCTAAAGAATTCGTTTTTAGGAAAAAAATGATGTTTTCTAAGTTTTTTACTAAGTTCTGAAAGCGAAAAAGATTATTGCAGTGTGATAAAGTTATTGATCTAATAAATATGTGTGCATTAGTTACATGATTAACATGTTTAAAGCACAATAACTAAATAATTTTTTCCTCCATTATTGCATAAAAACATGAACGTGTATTGAAAATAAGCTTATTAAGAACATGAATTAAAAAATATAGCTAGTATATTTGTAATTGCATTGAGTATTATAATTGTGTCAAATGATTGTATTTTCATGAATATTGAGATATTTTAATATTACAGAAAGCAATATTCAGTTGTTTATTAAAAATATTATCAAATAATCATTTCACATTATTTAATAACATTGTGTCCAGGTACCCAGATACAGTGATTTTTACATTTCAGCACTACAAGGAGTGGGAGTGAGGCACCTTATATAATGAGTCATATAGTATATGGATCATCTTAATTGATTGATGAAAGATTGTTTCGTAAATTAGAAGAAAGCGCCAAGCAGAAGATCCCCAGATTTGACCTGACAAACCCAGAAGTATCCTATCATGTGAAAGACGCTGTAACCACGATATATTCAAAGTGTTCCAGTCGACATTAGCGAAAACTATTGATCTTCGATTGGGTCGGGATTCAAATTCACTACCTGCTGATAACGAGAAAGAGCGCTCTAACCAATCAGATCACCTCGCGGCCATTATTAAATAATATAATACTAAATAATTTTATGTGACATGGGAGTCTTAAGAAAAATTAACCCAGTTATATATATATATATATATATATATATATATATATATATATATATGTATGTATGTATGTATGTATGTATGTAGTGTATGTGTGTGTGTGTGTGTGTGTGTGTGTGTTCTAAACATAAAAAAATAATGTAAATTTCAAATTTTACTTTTGAACTGATTTGCAATTGAACGCTTATTAATCATTATTATCACTTCTATAATTATGCAACGGAGATAAGTAAGTTTAATAATACGCGTTTCATAAATTTTTCCTAAATGTTTCTAATATCATCAACCATTTTATAATTATAAACTATGTGCTATTAATGTTTTCTTATTAATAAGTACATTAATAAATTTTTTTAACATTTTTATGCTTCTATTGTCGATTCAAATATCTAGTTTTGTATTGGAGAAATTAAATTACTAACGGTTAGAAATAGCATAGTTTGATGCTATATACACTCAATATTTTAGAACGGAATTTAGGAATAGTGTATATAACACAAGATTTTTTCTAATATATATAAATATATATATATATATATATATATATATATATATATATATATATATATATAATGTAAGGTCAGTTTATAAAAGCGTCAAATTCATGCAAAAACAACTTCATTTTATATTTAAATCCTTAATGAATTGGCCTCCCTTTTTGCATCAAAATTAAGACCTATTTCATAATAACTTGTTTCTGCGGCAAATTATGTCTTTCTCTTGAAAGGAAAAATAACATATTAATTCTTATGGAAGTTTGCAGCCTTCGGGACACCTCGGCAATGAAAGTCGCCAGAACATTATTGTAGCAAACGGCTGTTTTTAACCGTTTTTGCGGTTTTTTCCGTGTATTTTTTTCTGCTTGCAAACTTTTAACTTCTAAATGCATTACATTAAAAAAAGATCAAGTACGCAAAGATATTCAAATACTTTAAAACATTATCCACACAGCTGTTGGCGGTCTTATAAAACTGAAGATCTCGAAAGGACAGCCGATAATCACATGACCGTAAATCACAAATATCATGTTGTGTATCCAATTATGAGCCTATAGCTGCAAATTACTAAGAGACTCTGGCAATCCTTAAAGTGAAAACAGGAGCTGTTCTCCAATACTTCCCATCATATTTAGCCGAATTTACTTTTAGGAAAAATATTGGGACAACAAACACATTTTCGAGACATCAATTTATTCGATACTTTATTTAAAACAATTGCGAAAATATGGCCACCTCCAAAATTTTTTGCCTCGGTGACCAATTTGGCATTGGGAATCGCAAATGTACGTAAGTAGTGCTATGTTTATGTAATTAATTATAATTTTAACCACGTTTAATTTCTTATCACCACTGTAATAAAAATTTGAAGAAAAAGAGGTAACTTTGTGCCTTTTAACCTTTCATATTATATTTAATAAGCTTTTGAATTTAATCGTGTTGAAATTAATTATTTTACAACTGAATTAATAAATGTTTTGTACGTAACACCTGAAGAAAGAAAAATAAAAAAATATCAAAGAGAAATGTGTAATAGAAAAAAAATGAAATGTATGTGGAATAAAACAAAAATAGAGTTTTGGCTAACAAATATTTTTTTTAGTTTTTAAAGATAATTGTTTAACAAAACGTATCATACAATTGAATAATAAGAATCCTTCAAGTCTTCAAATGAAATTTTTTGTTCCTAAAATCAATTTATTTAATGAAAGAAAATGTTTTGATTTTCCATTTTTAATTTATTTCTGAACTTAAGATGGGTATATTTATTATTTTCTTTAGAAAGTAAAATTTCGAACAGTGGGTTAAATATTATTATTCCTTAAATACATTTTCTCTTTATAAAAGATACAAATTTTTATTTTTTTCTATTCAGCTAAAGATATAAAAATATTTAATGATGTTTTTTGTCCTAAACATTTGTTAGTATATTACCTTATACCCTTTTCATTCTATTAATTTAATTTTTTTCTGATTTGCCTCATTGAATTGCTCTCCAAAAGCAATATTATTTATCTATTCATATATGATCGTTATATTTTTAAATTTTTTAACTACTCATCAAATTTATATCTATAAAATTTCATTTTTTTAATATTTTATTATATAACTTTAGGTTTTAATTCTTAGTACTCTTCTTTTTTCTTAGAGACAAAATATTAAACTACAAAGTATATAGGAAAAATTCGTATTGATTATAAACATAATTTTGTGTTCCACATTTTTAATTTTAAATTTTTACAATAGTTATGCTTTGTTTTACAGATGTTAGACTTATATACTACTTTAAATTTTGTCATTTTCGATTCAGAAATACAAGCACACCTCAGCTTTTCAATGTTTTCTTTTTTTCTCTTTTAAGGTTCAAACATGCATTTTATTTATGTTATGTATGAATACCAAAAAATATACTTTAGATACGTCTTTAATGATTTTACAACAATATTAAAAAAATCCATCAATTTTACTTGAATTTGTGGAATTTATTTTTCTATTTCTATTTATTTATATTTAAATTCAAATGTATTTTATCAATAAACATTTTATGTATATTAAATAATCCTTTAAGATTTTATATTGCTTATTTATACATGATAAACTTTTTATTCCTTATTAAAATTGGTTTTTTATTTTATGTACTGTTATTTTATATTATGTTTCGAAATCACTTAATTAAAAAAAATTGCTTTGTGTAAGTAGATAGCATATAAGAATTATTTTAGCAAAATTATTTATCAAAAATTATTAACGTAAAAATAAATTAGAAACTAATATTAAATAGTTCATGAAATAGGAATAACGTAATATAATTTTCATTTTTTCTTTTGATAAAACATTTAATCTTATTTTGAAACAAAACTGGATAAAAATGCTTGACTAATATTATATTGAATTATTGGACACGAAATAATTGAAATGAAGAAAGTGTTTAAATTTTTATAATAATAGATTCATACTTAAAAAAAGCTAATTTTAACATTTATCTATGTTTAAATTTTAGATTAATCTTAGCTTGTTTATATATCCAATAAGTTATATTCGTTGTTTTCAGATTAAACATAAAGAAGTCATTTAAATCGGGATAAAAATGTGAGTTATAATTTTCTTATGTGACTAAAAACCCTTTCTTTGATTTCTTAGACAAATTCAAATAAGAATGATATTATGATTTGGCAAACAGTGCTATATTATGATATATAATGAAACATTGTACTAATAATTAGTGCATTGAAACCCTTTTAAGTATACAGTACAGTAATACATTTAAATATATCTACTCAATAAGCGTAAATTATAAAAATTAGCAACAATTTAATATGAAAATAAGATTAAAAAAATTAAATATATTTGTTAACAATTTTTTGAGTGTACATCCTTAAATTTTATGATATTTAAATGCGCGTGCATGCTCAGTTTGCTGCTTCTGTTATCTCTATCATTATCAAAATAACTATAACTATTTATTTTTTTCTAAAAACAGAGAATATATTCCTTAAAGTCAGTGTTAAGTCAATTTCTTAAATTAAAATATAAGTTTGTGAGACTGCAAAGAAGGATTCAAACAGCAGAACTATCTATAGAGCTATTAGGATTTTCTATTTAGTAAAGATTCACATGGAATATTATTGAAACGATAAAATGTATTTTCTTCTTTTTTAACTCAAAATATTTTGAAATTTTTGAAGTGAAATTATAATATAAAATCCTATGGAATGTTAACATATTTTCAATCGGTTAACTGAAAATAAAACCATTAAAAAATATTTATATATACATATTTTGAATTAACACAAGAATTAAGGAAAATTTTTATCAATGGAAATTAGAACTAAATTTCATATTTGAAAAGTTAAATAAGTGTAATTACATTTGTAAATAAATTTATTTAACACTTCAACACTGTAACTACACTTCAATTTAAATTAGAAAACAATTTCCTTTCTATTTATACTACACCTAATTATGTGGTGTTAGAGATTTTTTGAAGAGAGTTACTTATCTTTACTTTAAAATCTGTATTCACGTTTCTAGAGAAATTAGCTGTTAAATTGTTTAGCTTTTTTAATTATAATCATATTCCTTTCTTTTGACAAGGTCTCAAGAATTTCATGTAAATTATTCATCATAACTTCAAGTTTTTTCTTTGGACTTCTTATTTTTTTAATTTTTCTGCTTCTGTTCAAATTACAACTCCGTCTGCAAACATACAAACAATAATGCCTTTAATGTGTTTAACATGATTAATATACTTATGATATAAATATTAAAAAGAATGCAGCCGTGGTAATTGCCCTTGGAGTGATGCATAATTTACAAGCCCAGGTTTGTGATAAGCACAGTTTTGTATTAGTTATATATTATCCACGAGTTTTATGAACGTATAATTTATTTAGATATCTCCTCACCAATACAGTTTCATGGGTTTTCTGGAAATCAACAAAGTCCTCCAGAATTTCTCCTCGAAATAAAACTTCTTGTAATTTTATGAACCAACTTCTAAATTGAACTAGTAGTTGACAAGTATTTCCTAAAACCAATCTGTTCTTCTTTTAAAAAGTTTCGTTTGACTACGGCTAAAGCTTTTTCTGACAGTTATAATTTTTCAAACGTCTTGACTATAATAGAAATCAGTGAGATTGGTCGGTGCAATTCGGCATCTTCAGGTGGTTCCCTTGGCTTTAGAATTTGAATGCCCTCAGCTAATTGGTGTAAAGTTTCAGCTTTACCTTCCAGGATTTATTGTATATCATTAAAAGAAAGTTATTTGTAGATTGTTCCAAATGATTTCTGAAAATGTATTACTAGGCCCTGATTGTTCACAATTTTGAGTATCTTTAATAGTTTTATTGAATTCTTCCATTGAGAAATTCTCTGTAAAAAAGTTTGTCTAGTTTCTAAGCTTAATAATATACATACAAACATAAAAGTTCATATGATTAAGTATGAAAGAGTGAACATAAAGTGATTATATATATATATATATATATATATATATATATATATATATATATATATATATATATATATATATATATATATATATATATATATATATATATATATATATATATATATATATATAT
Organism: Latrodectus hesperus; assembly: GCA_037975125.1. Classification (NCBI taxonomy): domain Eukaryota; kingdom Metazoa; phylum Arthropoda; class Arachnida; order Araneae; family Theridiidae; genus Latrodectus; species Latrodectus hesperus. Next base: position 75,961,287 of record CM075850.1, read on the forward strand.
ATATATATATATATATATATATATATATATATATATATATATATATATATATATATATATATATATATATATATATATATATATATATATATATATATATATATATATATATATATATATATATATATATATATATATATATAACCCTTTTTATAGCAATTTCATTTGAAAAAAGAGATCTTAATGTTAGTAAAACTTATAGGTAGTTTCTATTTCCTTGTTTGAAATAACATACCAAACCAACGACTACAAATAATTGCTTTATTTTAGTCTGGATTAAAGGAAATTCAAATTACCAGAAAGCTGAATATCCACAGACAAACGGCATCACGTACTATAAAACGATTCTTGGAGCTTTGGCATGACGGTGATAAACCCCGAAAACAAAACAAAAAAACTGTGAATACACAGATAAAATTTCTCAAAATTATCAAGAAACGATTTAACCAAAATCCATTAAAATCAATGAGAAAAATAGCTAAAGAAATAGGGGTTAATAGAGAATCAGTTAGACAAATTGAAAAAAAAAGAACTTGGACTTAAGCCACATAAACTTAAAAAAGTACAGAAACTAACTGGGCAAAATAAGCTTTCACGGTTGCAAATACGTCGAGCTCTCCTTCGAAAGTACGCAAAAGGCACACGGAAGCATTTCATCTTCATGGACGAAAAACTTTTCACAATTGAACAATCCTATAATCGACAAAATGAACGTAACTTGTCATCTGATCGTCCTAAATTTTTCACAAGAGTAGAACATCGGCAAAAACCACAGTCAGTTAAGGTTTGGGGAGGCATTTGTGAATCTGGAAAAACTCCTTTGGTTTTCATAAGTCATGGCATCAAAATGAACATCATCATGTACTGCAGTGAGATTTTACAGTCAATTTTACTTCCTTGGGCCCAAAAGCATTTTAAAAACAGAATCTGGAGACTTCAAAAAGGTTCTGACTCTTCTCATAGAGCAAAAGTAAATCAAGACTGGAGTCAAGCAAATCTTCCAGATTTCATACATGATAGAATGTAGCCCCTCTATTCAACTGATTTTAACCCAGAGGACCATAGTGCTTGGTCTATTCTGCAATCAAGAATAGCAATCAAGCCACATCTATTCTGCAATCAAGCCACATTGAAGTTTGGAAATCCTAAAGCCTACTCTTTAGAAGGAATGGGCTAAATTAACATCTGATAAACTTATTGCAGAAACTTTTACGTGGCGTTTAAGGCTCTGTATCGATGCCCAACGGGGTTATTTTGAAAATACTTAAATATGTGCTCTCTAAGTAACAAATTACTTGAGTGAAGTTAGTTTTTAGAAAATAAATTCCATGTTTTTAGCTTAATACAATTACCGACTGAAGGATACTGCTTAGAATGATGATTAAAAATAAGCTAAGTATCTTTTTCTAACACATTAGAACTTTTAGTTTGTAAATATGTTCAACATTCTTGTACATCAATACTAATCTTGTTAATCATTGTTGTAGCCTGAAATTGCCTGCCTTAATGACGCGTAGAAACTCTTTTTTTAAAAAAAAATCATTCAGATACACATATATGAGAATTAATTTTACTATTGCTGTTGTAATAATAAATAAATTGTTCATTGTAAGAACGTATGCGTAATTGCTGATTATGTTTAAAAAATGACAAAACCAAAACTTTGCATGGATTTTACCCGAAAACAATATATATCAATAATATTATAATATATTCATTTATTATTAATGCTATTTATTAAGTAATCTTTTATTTTTCCATTATAAAATCTATTATATTTTCATTGAGTAATGGTTTTAATCAAATTATCTAAGTATACACAACCATTCATTTTCTCTGCATGTTCTTCTTTAAACTTCTTTTATTGATTAATCTGTAAAATATTTTACAAGAAAAAAAGTAATGATTGACTGATTCAAGTCAAAAAATGAAAAAATAAATAAAAGCTATTTTGATTATAAAAGCAGAGAAAATTCAATAAGTAAACTTTCATGGGATGTGCAAACTTCTATAAAAAATGAAGTAAATAATAAGTCCCTGTAAAGCAAAGAAAGAAAAATATGTTATAATAAGAAGTTTGGATGTTTTTTTTTTAAATATTCTGTAAGGAAAAACTAAAGAAAGCAAAGATCTTATTACAAACGGAAATTAGTTTCAATAAGAACTCATGTAACTCATTAAAATTTTATGTTCTAATATTTGAAGGTAAATTTCTTCTAAAACTAGTTTTTATTATTTTTTGCGACATTTTTAAACGAGTAATGCATGCATATTTTTGGTACAAATTCTTCATACTAATATGCTATTTTAAAAAAAGTTATAAAGTAACATATAGAAATTCTTTAGTTATAAATTTAATCATTAATTAGAGAGTTTTTGATGTTTGTTAATTAAAAACTTAGTTCACACATTAGTTACAGTTTGAAAGGTCGCTCATTTTTATTTTAAAATTGTTCATTTTTCATAGAATTGTATTGGAAGTGGCCTTTATGAACCACGTAAAGTAGTCCAGTTTAATTTGAAAACATGTGTTGATCATGAGAATATAAAATGTTACATGTTGTAAAAAGATATTGATAAATAATTACTTTAGAGTCTACATGAATCATTAAAATTAGCAGCTCATTAGCTTTATGAAAGAAATATAACTGTTGTATAATGAAGTAGGATATTTTGTTGAAGTGTCAAGCTTACGTTTGCTGAGGAAATCATAATGTTTTGATTTTAAAATAAATGGAATTACAGTCGTAAGTTCTGCATCGCAAGCTCTTAAAATGAATCAACATCATTTTTCATACAATAAAGTAAGTATTTACAATCTGAGAATCTAGTTACTATTTCAAATTTTCCACCAAATTCATAATTAATGATAGATATCAATATTCTAATATATGTCATGACTAATTTAAGTACTTAAGATTCATGGCAAATTTTATAACTTGTTCAATTTATGATGATTATTCGTATTATGAGTTAAAACTATTGGTATCTCTTCATTTGAAAAATATTGTTCAATGATCCTGATAGATAAAATATGTTTTCAAACATATTACGAAGTATTTGAGTGAAATAAAACATGATAATACTGTAATGTAAAATACTTATTTAAATATTTAGTAACTGTGTATAAAATAGGTGTCTTAACTATTATTACTAAATGTATGTACATCAGCTTGTAATTTGAATATATTTACATCAGATTGCCCATTATTTTATATTAAGCGTTTGTTTTGTAAAACTTTTACTTTTAATAATGTCTTATTCAGAAATCATTGTTGTTAAATGTAACTCTGCATTTCTGATATAAACATAAAATGGTTTCACAAAGCAACTTTGTTCAATATTGTTATTCAGATTTTATTGTTAACTTACTTGTGAATGATAACATTTCCTGCAAATTATACGTAACAAGTAATTCATAAAGTTCATACATACAATTTTAGATCATTTATTCTAATTTTCACTAATATTGTTCATTTGTAAATTTATGAAATCAAAGTAAATCAAAATTGAGTAATAAACAATAAAAATAAAAATGTACACATCATATGCAAATTTAAACAAAGTCAATGGGAATAAATTAATTTTAAATTCCTTATTTAAGTTTGTCATTTAAATTATCTTAATTTTCAGAGACTATATATACAATTATTTTGAATCCTACATATGATATTTAAATTGAGTAAACATTTCGTTTAAAGATTTTGTTTTCAATTAGATATGTTAATAACATTTCTAATATTAAAAGTACTATTGCATTTAAACTTTTTCTTTAATATTGAAAGTGGAAAAAAAGTGATAAGGAATATGAGTAAAATAATCTGATTAAATATGCATGGTATAAATAACAAAAAATTTCAGTAAAAATATTGCTACATGTCATTAATAACTATTTTAATAACCAAGAAATGAATCTTACAATATTATAAGATAATGATTTCTATTTAAATGTGTTTTATAATGACAGGTTTATTTATACAGTTAATTTGCTTTGTTAGTATTTTGAAAACAATCTTCTCCAATAATTTCAGAAATATTTTCATCAGTGATATTTCCGAAACTTGTGAGGTAGATGAGAAAATTTTCCTAAAAAATATTAATGAAGATTATTTTTCCTGATGATGAAATGTCCTCTCAACGAAAAATAAAGAATTCAGGTTTACTGCTTAGAAAAGAACTATATAACAGTATCTATGGAGATAATATTATACTTTTCATTACACTTGTGTTGAAAATTATACAATATATTTCTTGCATTTTCAACAAAAACTCATACAATAAAACAATGGTGTAACTAATAATGTTAGAAATATATATATAGGCCGTTGTAGCCTAGTGGTTAGGGTGTCGGACTTCTATCTGGAAGCGTGGAGTTCGATTCCCAATGCCACCAATGATCCACCAAGTACTTGCGATATACGTGCTCGTTAAATCTGTGGAATCGAAAGTCCTGGGGTCGGTCGTTGAGCAGTTACCATGGGCGTAATGGTTTGGAGAAATTTGCTTCCCCTTCAGATCAATGTCAAAATTCAGGGAGTAGATCCTCTGGTGCTGCCATCTATCTGAGGATTTGAAGAGCAAAAAGTCGAACTTTCACCTTCATGGTGCTCTGATTAAGCGAAAGACTCTCCCAATTGACTGAAATTCGCATAGCCAAGGCATAGTGAGCTTGGCTTGTCCAAATGTCATTAGTAACACCAACAGAAATAGATATTTATATGAAAACGTAAATTTATATGGAGCAATGCTTTAATGTATATATATATATATATATATATATATATATATATATATATATATATATATATATATATATATATATATGTATATATATATATATATATATATATATATATATATATATATATATATATATATATATATATATATATATATATATATACATATATATATATATTTAAAACATTAGTACTTTAAAATAATTCAATATTTCTCTAGACTATAAAATTAAACTAATAGCTATATTTTTATATTTCTTAAAATAGTTATACTTTAATATTAATGCTCAGGATTTCAAACATTCCTCTCTGTTAGCAACTATTCATCCTACTTGTAAAATGTAGACTTTTATATATCTCTACTTGTGGTAGTTTACTTTACTTCAAACTTTTCCGAAAATCACTTTATTATATCTTCATGAGACATGGAATACCTTTCAAGAACTTTCTCTTAAATTACCAATGTCAACGAAATTGAAATGTTTGGAAAAGACTTACTAGAGTGAAGTCTTCATTTTAAGATGTACAATAGCAATTATTTCTAATTAAGCTAAAATTTGCAACATTTGCAGCACGTAAACGTTTCTGGGATTAATATATTTATAACATTTTTTTGTATTCTTTATAGAAATATATACAAAAATATAAACTTATTGTATTGTTATACTTATTCTATTTATATTTTCTCTTTGTTTTACATAAGCCAAATATACGTAATTAATTTTATCTGTTTCTGACAAATTCAATATAAAATTGCTTTAGAAAATTTATGAACTTATGACTTTTTTGAATTAAATTATATTTAAAATTTTGTTGCCGTTTTTATTGTTCTTATTATGGTAAAAACAAAAATTAATTTTCCTTAAAATAAGAAGAAAGATGTTCTCTTCATTAAAGATAGAAAACATATTTAAAAGTAACAATTGTATTCTATCAAATATTTCATAAATTATTTCATTAGAAATTATTAAGACTTACAATAAAATATCTAGCAATTAAAAAATATTTAACGTTATCAGAACAAAGTTTTAAATAAGTATTTTTGTGACTTACTATAAAAGAATTTTTTCTAACAGTATATATGGAATTCAAATAATTACTTTTTATTATTACAATTAAGTAAATGTTGATATTACGCATGCTTATATGCTTAATTGATAATCATAAGCTTATTACTAATAAACAATTGAATCTTTCAAACAATTATACAATCAGAATATAAGAAATTTTATGGATAAAATAATTGAAGAATAAATTTATAAGGTATTTGTGAATAAATAAAATAATTTACATAAATTAATTTTCCTCTAAACTGTGAGATTAGATAAAAATATAATATAAAATATCCTCATTTTTTGTATTATTTTACATAATAAAATTTCACGATAAAAAGTTCTCTTTTAGTACACATCATTAATCATAGTTTAATATAAAGCATGTACTTCAAAACAATGTTTCGCACATTCAGTTAATTATTTCACTAAATTTTTTTTTAATTCTGATTTATTTTTTTAAATTCTGATATTTTAGAATTTTAACCAGATGTATTTCTGAATGTTAAATGTTTTTGTAAGTTTTAAGTATCAATAAAATCTTGAAAATAAGAGACAAAAGAAAAAAACATTATCAATTATCTTAGAAATTATCTTAGAACATTATCTTAGAATAATAACATAATTTTGTTTATTTTTAATAGATATTGTATAGTTTTACACCTATACCTTTGTTTTCCGTTTCAAAACTCATTCCCAAACTCTCATAAATATTTTACTGTAAAAGAATTTTTAAGGAAATTTTTGACGCAAAAATTCACTTTTCCTATGCTTTAATTAAATTTGAAATTGATGTTTCTATAATTATTTTTACTAGTGATTCTGTTTAATGCATGCTTGTCTAAAGTGCGGCCCACGGGCCGCATGCGGCCCAAATGCCTTTAAAATGCGGCCCAAGCGCAAATTATGAAAATATTTAAATTTACACATTTTTATTTAAAAAAATAAATGTTGCAATATTTTTCATATAAAATCGATTTGCTGACATTTATTTTGAAATAAAAATTTAATTCTTTAACCCTTTGAATACCGAGGTTTGAATTCTTAGGGATACTCAAAATACCAAAATGCCCAAAAATGTTTTTTTTTTAATTACGTCTTTATATAAGCTCTCTCGAGCATCATAAGTCTTGCAGTCCAATAGAGAAATGAAGCTTCTCCAGGAGAGGGGAGAGTCTTGAAGTGTGAAGAATCGCGGGCCTCTTGGAGGGCAGAACACATCCAAAGGTGCTCGCCATTCATGTCCAAATGTTCATTGCACAAAATGCAGTCAGGTGAGTCCACAAGTTTAATGTGGTGCAGGTGTCCCTGAAGATAATCATGCCCAGTGAGAAGCCTGAAGCAGGACACCCCTATAGCTCTAGGTAGATCCCTGGGGATGCAAGAGGTCAAGAGGCTCCCCCAACAAGTATTAACTGCTTTTTCTTTGTAATAAGCCTGTCGTTGTCACCCGAAAATGTAGTTTCCGTTTCCGGAGTTTTCCTCCCGCGGTGTAAGAGTAGAAGCTATAAAATTTCCCAGGGTTCGTACAATGCAGTGTTGCACTGCATTGTTCTTCCCTGGTCAACTGTTATCACTATTCAAATTCTTTCTATTGAACCCGAAGGAGATAAAAAAAAGCAATGGGTTTTCGGCATGCCTTCCATTGTCAGCGTACAATGGCAAGCAGTGGGTAACAAACATGCAAATAAACATGGCATTCCCGGGCGCTTTTGGTATTTTGCATGTACGGGTGTTTGGGCTCTTTGGTATTGAAATGGTTAAAGACAGCTTGTGTGGCCAGTTCTATTACTCTTAATGCCTGAAGTTTTCAGAGGTCGAAACTAGAAAATGGACTGTTAATGGACCTTATTCCTCTTTCCTTCCTTCCGGAAACACCTTTTGAGAACATGAAAGAAAAAAGTGGGTCAGAATGTCATCTTGAATTGATGTTACTTTCTACCGCCCCGTATTGAGAGAAGTCCAAGCAATAAGTTATTAGAAAAAATAGATAAAAACTAAGAAACTGTGCTTCTAGCATATACACCAGTACTTTTAGTCACATGCAATATCATGTAGAAAATAATTTTGAAGGTGTCTGTGATTTGGTTTGTTTGGCTTTATGGCACTGGGTCCTCAAGCGACAAATTGTGCCAAACACAAGGTGTAAACATTTTATTTTTTTATTTATTTATTTTTTAAACTATTTCATATTTAACACAGTACGTGCATAACAATATAAATGAAGAAAGGGTAGACAGATAACAAAGATAAATCAACAAGTGTATATGATAGGTAAGAAGTTAAAAACAGGAATCAAATATGACAATAAAAACCGATGTGTTTTAAAAAATTAAAAATTTGATTGTGAGGATTCACGCCCAACAAGTCCTTCATACAAATAGTATCAAAGGTGTCTGTGGAAATGAGTTTCAAAAATATATATTGTTGCCAAGAAAAGAGAGAACATCACCTCATAAAACCACCCGAATAGTGATTATTAATCAGATTTGTATGCAGTATAATTAATTGTATTTTGATTTTTGGCCAAAGGGAGCCCTCACAGAAAAAGGGGCCATCAAACGTTCGCAAAAGTTCACCAAATCGATCCGGCCCGTTGGCCTTCTTTTCGCTGAATCCCGTTCTGCGCGTGATCTTGGCGCATGGTCACATGCCAGTTCCTACGTCACGCACCGACTTGCCCCAATCGCGCGTCTGCTACAGCAGGGGGTGTTATAGAAAATTCTTCATGCTCTCCGATTCTATAAAAGGGATCTCTGACCGGTCCACGATCAGTTTTCAAGACAGCGTTACCAGCCATCAAATTAGCTAGTAGTGGAGTACAGAGATTTTATTTCCTCTACGAGAGTATTATCCATCTCACCGCACAAATCTGACTGTTCCGGCACCTTGTTCTACTTTTCCATCCACCACCTGCCTTACTTTCATTACTGTACTGGTAGGTGCCTTGTGTCCCAGTTTCAATATTCAGTTTTGATTTATAAAATTTACATATTCATTTGAAATTTCAAAATTTATATATTTATTTTTACTATTTTGTTAAAATATCGTGTAAAACAATCTCATAAAAATTTAATATTCTTTGAAGAATTACAATATTTGTATGCGATATATTGCATTGTATTTTAATTTCCTAATTTTTGTATCAAATTCTTCAAAAAGATCTGAATAAATCATATTCATTATGGATATTTGCTTATAAAATTAAAATATATAATTTTTTTAGATGACCTCCAAGTCATTAAAAAAAAAACTATCAGAACCTAAAAAAAGAAAAATTGAAGATGAAAAAAGAGTTTTTAATAAAAACTGGACAGAGAAATATTTTTTTATTGAGGAGAATTATAAAGCACTTTGCTTAATATGTAGGGACGTTGTGCCAGTTTTTAAAGACTACAATTTGAAACGACATTATAGTCAAAAGCATGCCACAAAATACGATGTATATCTTGGCGTTTGCTGTAAAGATAAAATCACAGAACTAAAAAAAGGGATATCATCTGAACAAATTTTTTTTAAAAAGACAGCTACTCCAAATAATGACATTGTAAAAGCAAGTTATGTCGTAGCAAATTTAATAGTGAAAAAATCAAGACCTTTTATTGATGGCGAAATTATAAAAGAATGCATAAAAAGCGTAGCAAACATAATTTGCCCTGAAAAAAAGTTGGATTTTTCTAAAATCAGTTTATCACACCAAACTATAGCCACAAGAATTGAGGAGTTGGGGAATGCAGTTGAAAAGTCTTTAAAAAGCAATTGTACTAATTTTAAATTTTATTCGTTAGCCATGGACGAAAGCACTGACGCTTCTGATACGTCACAATTGGCAATTTTTATAAGAGGAATCGATGAACATTATAATATCACGGAAGAAATGGCTGCTTTGGTATCGTTAAAAGACACAACCAAGTCTGTAAATTTATTCCATGCATTAAAGATGACGATGGAAAGATTTTCCTTATCCTTGAAAAATTTATCAGCTATCATAACCGATGGAGCACCTGCCATGGTTGGTAAAAATGGGTGACTCGCTAAAATGGTTAATAATGATGTCGTCGCTGCCGGCAATACGATCTTGATGGCATATCATTGTATTGTACATCAGGGCAATTTGTGTGGAAAAATTTTAAAAATGGAAAGTGTGTTAAGCGTTGTTATAAAAACCATTAACTTTATACGAGCAAAAGGACTTAATCATAGACAATTTCAAGAGTTTCTCAAGGTAATGGGCACTGAATTTGCAGATGTTATTTATTATACAGAAGTAAGATGGCTCAGTAAGGAGAAAATGCTCAAAAGATTTTACAATTTAAGAACTGAAATAAAAATATTTATGGAATCAAAAGGGAAACCTGTGACTGAATTTGAAGGCGAAGATTGGGTTTCAGATTTAGCTTTTTTAGTAGACTTAACAGAGCATTTGAATGATTTATATTTGAGACTTCAAGGAAAAAATCAAATTATTAATAATATGTTCCAAACAATAACAGCGTTTGAAAGTTGAAATTTTGGCACAATCAAATAAAACTGAAAGATTTGACGCATTTCAGTACTTTGGCTGCACATAAACCTGTGAGTTGCATAAAATATGCTGCATTAATTTTTGATTTAAATCAAGAGTTTGAAAGTAGATTTCAAAATTTTCGAAAAAATGAAGAGTGTTTCAACATATTTTCTATTCCATTTTCTCTAGAAATAAATAAATTACCTTCAAATCTTCAAATGGAATGCATTGAACTGCAAAGTGACATTCAACTGAAAAATTTGGAAATGTTTCTTTACTGGAGTTTTATAAAGATTACCTACCCCGGGATAAATATCCTAATTTTCACAATCATGTTTAATCGTCTTCAGCTTTTGGTAGTACCTATATTTGTGAACAATTATTTTCAAGAATGAAGCATACAAAAAAACAAAAATAGAACAAAGATTACCGACAAACATCTTGAAAATGCATTAAGAATTGTAACCTCGTCTATTGAACCCGATCTCGATTCGCTTGTTCGACAAAAGTAAATTCATCCATCTCATTAATTTGATTATTTTTTCCATCTTTATGAAATCCAAATTAAATGAAACGAAACTTATACAAATTTAAAATAAATATGTACCTATACATATCAAATTAAAAATAAAAAAATTATAATAAAAAGAAGTTAATTTATTTTAATAAAACTAGATAAAGTTAATTTTTATTTCAATTTTTTGAAAAAATTTTGTATGTGCGGCCCAGCAAAAATTTTTTTTGCCACTACTTTTGTTAAGAACATTTAAGTTGTGATTATAAATTTTTAATAGTTCTAAATATCTTTCTAAATTATGTAAGGAAATGTTTATGATAATAAAATTTAAGTTCATAGGAATTTGCATAAATTTCATGAACAAATATTCTATATATATATAAACAAATATAAATATATATATGGTATATTCTTAAAAACGAGCATTTTTAAGAATATACCATTTTGAGGCAAATATATGATAGATAGAAATAATAGATTAAAAGAAATTAATACTTATAATCGATAAAATCAGTTAGAGGAGAACTTCTTTTAAAATTATTTACACAGAAGTTTGGTAATCACAGTTTTATAAACAGAAAAAACAATTACACATTTAGCACTGGTTTATCACACAAAAAATTAGTTTTGCTTCATAAACTTTCATTAAACTTTTATGGAGAATTTTTTTTAAATTTTTAAAATCTGATTTTTTTATTGGTACGGAGTACAGTTCTGCCTGAAGTAAACATGCGTCTTTTAAAATAATGTTAAAAGTATTAGAAATCAATATAAAAATGACATAAACAACTTAGAAAGACTAGAAATAAACTATCAATATTGTCACTGCCACAAATATCAGATAAAATATACATGTAGTAAAATTGATTTTTCAATACGTCTTTCAGAAAAATATTGATTATTTATTTATAAATACAAATATAACTTCTTTAAATATGGATGTCAAAGTAGTCTCAGATTTTGTGACATATTCTTACACACACACACAAACACAGCTGTATTCCATAATATAAATATACTTACTTAAAAATATGGTACAATATTCTTATTGTGGAATAATCAATATAGATTGCGTTTTAGCAACAAAAGACAATACACTCTAAATTTAATTTTGAATAATAAAGCTGAAAGTATTTTTCTACTCATTTCTATTAATTATAAAAATAATATTTATTTTAATTTTTTAAAATTTTCATTTTTATTGAATATATTTTTTTCATAAATTTTTTATATAACATTATTAAAGAAAATTAAAAAATATTATTTTAACAGAAAAATATTAATCTAAAAATGACATGAAATAGTTCTATAAAAACAAATTTCTCCTTATAAATTAATCAGTTTGATTAATATTTTCACACACGGTTAAACTTTTTTTAAAAAGGCGGGCACTTGAGGGTTGAACCCTATGCCACAACAAGGCCAGAAACTGCTACTCATTTGTCGTACCCAGCGGGCACCTGTGAACCAAGTCACGGAGGCAAGTAGCGTTACCCGCGTCATACCACCACAAACCCGTTTATAGAGTAGGCCACATTCATACATCATCACGGAAGAAAGGATAGAGAAACATAGAGAGAACAGAGAAAGAAAGTAACATCCATGCCCGAACGGGGATTCAAACCCCGAACTCATTCGAACCCAGGACACACAGCTCAGGAGTCAGGAGCACTAACCACTAAGCGGTCGGTCGGCACTCGGTTAAACTTTTGTATCTGATTTCCTTAAACTTTTATAACATATATTTTCAACTGACTGGATGTCATTATTCTGAAATATTTGACTTAATTTCCTAGAGCATTTTATTTTTTCACTCGTTAACATATATCTATAGAAACTTATATAATTACAAAAATCTTTGATGAAAAAAAACTTTTGTTTTGATTTTAAAAAATAAAATTGGAGTTTTTTGTGTTTTATTTATTAACTTAAATTTAAAATGTTCATTTTCTAAATTTTATGATTAAAATATCAATTAAAAATTTATATCATAAATTTATATTATCTAAGTCATTTGTAGATTTAAGAAAGTTAATAAATATCATAAGAAAATAAGACAAATTATCTCTTCAATTGCAAATTAAGAATATTAGTAAAATATTTGCGATATGATCAAAACTAATATAAACACATTAATTAATTTTATACATTTTTTAGTTTACCTTTATTTAAATTTTTAGGTATGATTATATTTCTTGTTTTTATTTTTATACATTTACAATGAATTATTTCTATTTTTATAATAATACATTTTTAATTTATGTGTATTGCATTATGATTCAGGTTAAATGTTACAAACTCATATTATTATCATCTTTTAGTCGTAAAAATGAATGTAGACATCTTAAAGCGATTAATTACATTAATTACTTTTTCCAAAATGTTTTCATTACGTTTGATGTACCAAGATAATATGTTTCTATTAAGAGCCTAAATTTAAACTCTGTCAAAAATACCTCACATCTCATCTTAAAAAAATTTCTAATACGTTGGCAGTATGTTCTAACAAAAAAATCATGCAATGCAAATATAAGTAATGTTTTTCTATATTACTTATTTGAGTATTATTATTTTTTTAATTTATTATTATGCCAATTTTAAATGTATATGAATTCCAAATTAAATAGAGAATTTTTCGAATAGTAGTATATTTTTCAATGATGTTTTGTTTATACAAAAGCAAAACAGATGCTTAGAAATATACTGTTCTTCAATTTTTTAAAATTCCTCTAAAAATACAGTTTCTTTAAAAGTTAAAAATTACAATAAGTAAAAATATACTGCTTTTATTTTCCTCAAATATCTTAAACTTATTTAAAATAAACTATGTATTAAAACATTTTCATATTATGAAAATACTAGGTGCTGACGAAAGTAAAATTTTATTGTTATTGTTGTTACTAATGACACTTGGACAAGCCAAGCTCGTTAGTGAATTTAAGTCAATTGGGAGCGTCTTTTATTTAATCAGAGCACCATAAAGGTTAAAGTACGACTGTTGCTCTTCAAAATCTCCGATAGATAGCAGCACCAGAAGATCTACTCCCTGAATTTTAGCATTGATCTGAAGGGGCATAAAATTTTAGAAAAATTAGAGTATTTTTAATAAATGAAATAATAAAATTCAATAAAATAATACACACACACACACACACACACACACACACACACACACACACACACACACACACACACACACACACACACACACACACACACACACACACACACACACACACACACACACACACACACACACACACACATATATATATATATATATATATATATACATATATATATATATATATATATATATATATATACATATAAATTTATTTTCAGAGGGAAAAACTTAAGATTGGCATCTATTTAAATGTTTTATATTTACTCCTTGATATCAAACTTTACATATTCTAAAAATAATTCTAAAAATAATTCTAAAAATAATTCTAAAAATAATTGATGTAAGTGCAAAACTTTCTTGTATTTGAAAATATATCTATTTATTTTTTTTTTGAAATCGTACTTAAATTTTTAAATTTAAGTAACTTTCAATACATTTTCGATTAACACTTTCCATCTAAAAATTAATAATTTATACGCCTAAGACTTTTAACACATATTTTTGGAGGAAATATCCTATTTTAGTTATTTATTGTACAATCCTGACATGAATATTTCAATTAATATTTTCTTTATGCATCGCATTTCTCGTAAGACTAATGCTTGTAAGATGTAACATAATCTTAAGTGCACTAAGTATCTAAAGTTTCATGAAGGGAAGAGCTATCTTTTATGTATTATTTATGTAAAGAAATTATATGTTATTTATGTTGCAATCAATCAAGTTAATTAAAGATGTTATTACTACATGTAAGTAATAAGTTTTAACCTAAAGAACATGCATAGATTTGTAGTTTCCTTTTATTGATTAACATACATTTCTTAATTAATAAATTTGGTCCCTATAAGAATAATCAGAAGCATATTTGAAAGTATTTGATCAAATATATTGGTAAAACTTCAATAAACGAAACGGCAATTTTTTCTTTGAAATAAAATATCCTTTATGTTTATATACATTATTGAGTTTTATAAACATTCTTATACCTTAAAGCAGCCACCCAACTCATGTAGTGGTCAGCGTGTCTGATTGCGGATAGGGAGGTCCTGGGTTCGAATCCTGGCTGGGGCATGGATGTACGTTCTCTCTCTATCTATCCTGTCTTAGTCCTTACCTTGTATGAATGGTTGTCTACCCTATAAACGGGTACCTATGGCTTGTAAGTACTGGGGAAATCGGACTCCACACCAAAATGTGGTTCAGTTGGAAAAGTGTAACAGCGCACCCCATAATGCCAACCTAGCTGGCACACGACAACAACAGCAACCTTAAAGCAAGAAATTAATTGTCTTTTTTATCATCTTTAACATAATAATATTTAAAAATTATTAATGTATGTATTTTATGCTGCATATAAATCATTAGGTATCTATTAGAACGCTGAAAAAAATTAAAGAAACCTAACTTTTAAAAATATAAAACTTTAAAAACTATTAAACTTTATGACGGCGTATATAATTTGTTGATCCTCAAAATCTTTTGTAAAAAAATCATTAAATTTTATTGTTTATATATATACACACATATATATCTATATCAAATTTATATATATATATATATATATATATATATATATATATATATATATATATATATATATATATATATATATATATATATATATATATATATATGTGTGTGTGTGTGTGTGTGAGAGAGAGAGAGAGAGAGAGAGAGAATGTGTGTGTGTGATTGTGTGTGTAGAAAATTTGTAATAAGTAACTGTAATATTATTGAAACAATAATTCATTATACATTTGTTGGTTTACTAATAGATTTAAATTGACATATTAAGAAACATGCATTATAAAATTTTTACTGTAAATTTTATCTTTAAAGCGAAGCAAAATGTAGGATAGCAGACAAATTTCCTAAATAATATCTGAAATAAGCAAAAATACATATTAGGTTATATTGCATATTATTAAAAAAATTAAAAATTTCATTAAAATCTTCATTATTTTTCCGTAGTATTATACTCATTCAATTGGCTTCAGATAAAAAAAATATTAGGAAAAATATTATTTGTCATGAAAAACATTTCACTTTATTTAGGATTAAAAGATATTATTCACCATTTTTTAATATTACCTAGAAATTAACTCGTAAGTTTTATTAGTAAAATTGTTCGAAAAAAATAATCTTGTAAATTCAGTTTCAAAAATATTTTTATTATGGTTATATTTATCATAAACTCAGAAATATCTAACTGTGTGTAAGATATCAAAAGCTTACAAAATATAATTAAAGGCAATTGCATCAATATTTAATTTTAGACATAAGAAATTAAGATAACGAAAGAAAAATTAAAGAAAATAAATGTAATAACTGTGCTAATTGCTATCATAATATCGCTTCTCCCCAAATCTTATCTCTGTCTTCATTACTCGTGCAATTAATTATGTACTTGAATTTTGTGTGCCTTATAAGTAGATTTCATTAGTGTTTTTTTTTCTAAATCTGATAACTGCTTATCATACACATTTAAATTACATGTTTTTAGGATTTATTATAAGAAACTGTTTAGTTTATGTTATTTCCAGCATTATGAGTAACTGAACAAATATTAGAGATAAATTCCTAAGATTATATATAATAAGATAATTGCTTGTTATACTTTATAATATAAGCATAATTTAGCGTTATTTGAAAAACAGTAGCATGAAGATTGATAATATAAGTTTATGTTATTGTTAAAACATATTTTATAAATTTTAATTAAAACTGATATTTCTAATGACTGATTTAAACTATATAGACAATGTAGCACAGTTATAGAAGAATATGACAATAAATAAATGTCATTCAATATAAACGAAATACGTGTAAAATGTTTAGGAGAAAAATATTGAAAAATATAGATAAACTTTCAATATAATAATAGATATAATTCAAGCTTTAAAAATTAAAGTATTTACCAAATGCATGAAATTAAAAAAAATAGCATTGTGATTCACACACGCATGATTCTTTGAAAAATATACTACATGTGAGTATTAAGAATACATGAAGAACAATTATAATTATATCTGCCGTATATCAATGGGTCTTGTTAATAAATGCATATGAAGTGAAGAGATGTTAATTATTTGAAGGTGACAACTAAAGAAAATCTCCTGCTTATGAAGAATACATAAGGAACTGCACTAATTCTTTGTATATACAGTTTTACGAGGATTATATCAATTGAGTAGATTCATTTCATTTCTATCATATAAAATGATATTAAGAAGATTAATGATTAAAACGTATATATATATGTATATATATCATTCGAAAACCAATTTTTAGTATTTTTAACAATGTTGCACATTATATAAAATCCATCAAAAATATTTGGAAATAAAAGTAAAATAATCCTTATAAAAATCTGTCAAAATTTTAAAGTAGAATGATGATGAATTATATGAATAAATGATGAATTTAATTTTAGACGAGAAATCAGGAATAGGGACATTTGGCTTATGACAGAATGAATCCCAAAGAAATTCTTTATTAGAGTGCTGTAAAATTTGGAAGAACACAATATATTTGGAATCACATAATATATTTCATAAAAAAACTACTTTGACCATGCTTAAGTAAATAAAATAATTCATTTTAATCTTCACATACAGTTTAAATAAATGAATAGCTTGAGAAAATGATTGAAATAAGCCACACTGAAGTTAAATTATTCATTTGTTACGATACCGAATAGAGAGCTGTGTTGTATTTATATCGAAAATTTATCAATTGGGCTTCTTTGTATATTGTCAGTCAAATCCTATCTAATGATGTGGGAATTGAATAGTACTTTAATCTGCAGTTCTCTATTTAACCATATATATTTAAAATTAGCACTTAAGAATACTACCAGCAAACTATTGAATGAGACTCTTCAGAATAGTGGTCGCCAATGATTTTAACTCAAAAGCGTTCTAACTTCATGTACCTTGCAATATCCTAATTTTACTCGATTTCATAATTTTGTAGCAATGAGATTTTAGGAAATGGTGGTACACAAAAATATTTGCTTCTATTGAGTTTTGAAAATAATGTTTTCTTTTACTTACGTTTTTTATTTTTTTTCTATAATTTACGAAATTTAAGAATATTTTTTGTTTGTTTTAGTATATTTTGCTTACAAGTACAAATTAGACAGGAACGTTTAAATAGGAAATACGAGTTATTTTTAGCACATTTACTTGTGCTGTTGGAATCGAATCAGCGCATGGTTGAACTAAAGGCCAATTTTTTTATCATCAGTCTTGCAGCTTGTTCCTGTGTTACAGATGATTACAAGCTCAAATGATTCATCGATTTTTTTATTATTACTTTTTCCACACCATTACTTCAATGATTCAGCATATATTTGTTTACTCTAATAATTTGCGAATGACTTGATTTTCTCCCACTCAAATTTAGATTAAGAGCTCGTTAAGAGCTTAAAATTAATATTCTAGTGGATCAGTATTTAGCCCCTAAATTGGTGACTGAATATTCAGTATCTTGGAAGAATATTGTATCAATAATATAATTTAAAGTGATTTAAACCTTGATTCTAATACAATGAAAAACTAAATTGGCTAAAATTTAAAAATGCAGATGGTCCGTGTAGAAATCAAACATTTAAATTGTGTTTGAAATAAAGTACATTTTACAGATCCATCAGTAAGCCACTCGAAACAATTATCAAAACGAAAATTTAAAATTGTGCATGTTTGTCTAATAACATTAATGATTTTATAAACTTATCTGTTAATGTATAATCCCTCTTTCTAATTAATAATACTTAAATCAAAAAATTATATTCCAAGTATTTTTCCTCTTTGTCAACAAGTAGAGTAATAATATTAAAAAGAAATATATAAAATAAATCATTGCCGATTTAAACTAATCATAAAATAGATAGTCTTGTCATTTTTCATTTTGCTTTTTCTTATATTAAATTGTCAACATATTAATGGAACCAATAAAAAATGGTTCTTCAAACTGATGTTTTGGTCTTTAGATATAAAAATCATTTTATTAACAAAAGGAAATTCAACAATATTTCTATATTTTTAATGTTGATTCCAATGAATTGATACTATAGAGCCATTACTCGATGTGGGTGTCATGTATAAATCAATTCGACTGTTGTTAATGACATTTGGCTTAAAAGAAATCAAAATGACTTTTGGAATCATGGTTTCTGATACTGGTAACGAACATCCTTTTGCACAGAAAATAAGCATCAAATCAAAAATTAAAAAAGTGAATTAAAGAAGCTTTAACAGATTTCAAGAGAATGTGAAAATAAAAGAAATGCTGTTAAGTCTGGCACAAGGGAATTTGATCAGCCGGAAGGCCAGGCTAGTAAAGATAAATGAGTCAAAAACACAAATTAAAAAAGTTAATTTTTGTAGGAAATTTTGCAAGCAATATTGCTAAAGATTTGAAGAATTTAAAACTAATTGTTTAGAACAACTGATTATTATCATGATTTCAAAACATTTACAAACAGAGAAAACTATAGTTAAAAATACTTCCTTATTACTTGTAAAAAACATGAATAAATTTTTTCTTGTTGCCGATGACACTCAGACATTCGATGACAAACTTCGCTTTGTTTGCTACCACTTTAAAAATGCGACTTTAAGGCAGGCAGTAAATTTGTCGACAAGTAGAATTTACGACACCGTCTCAATGACCTCAACTGGAATAAAAAAAAGGAATCACATTATGGTTGAAAATATGATAATTGTTTAATCGTTATTTATTTTAGTTATAATTAATCAATTTTATTTCACTTATATATTCCGTTAATTTGAATGAATGTATCGAATATTTATTTTTAATATTAAAGTCTGTGCAATTACTTTCATTGAAATATTTATTAATAGGTATTGAATTCATAAAAAAATATAATACTAAATAACACATGCTTGTTAACCCAAGTAATCTTTGTTAATCCATATACATTTTAGATATTATTAATTCATGCTTTTATTAAGGTATGTAATATAATTTATGAGAAAGTAAAAACAATATTGTTAATAACAATGTAATAATATATTTTTTTACAGAGACAGAAAACGGCATTAAGATTAAGAATATTGTTATGTAAAATATTTATACAATTAATATTAAACTTTTCCTTTTTTAAAAATAACTGAATGGGAGTTATTCATGTAAAAAATTAGTAGTGATTATTATTTGTTCTATTATGTCAAAAATGAAGAACTTTCTCATGGTATACTTGTTTAATTTAAGCATTATCGTCACATGCTTACAAAATATTTCTTTTGAAAATTATTTACTTGATATAAGAAACTTGGTAAAAGAATATATGAAATAATCTACACTTGACCTTTATAAACTGACGCATTCCAAAGAAGCAAACTTTTTGAAAGACGTATCTATCGAATGCGAAAGGCAGAAAAGTTCAGTTTTTTAAAGCGGAGTTTAAATCTTTCTTTGCCATTACTAGGGTGAAAACTTATACCAAGTTCAATAAAATTCCTTTCTTGCTTAGAAGAATCAAAAGGAAAAAACGTAAATCCAAAATTTCATACATTCCAAACCGAAGATGTTTTTTTATCAAACAGTTTTAGTATTTCAATTTTGAATTTAAAATTTTAAATGACAAGTATATAATTAAAAATTAACTTTCTTATTAAATTAACATTAAAAGTAAGGATTTGTATTTAACAAAACAATTTAAGACTTGAGAACAAGAAATAATAGTTTCAATATATGTTTTGCCTGTTGGTTAATGCAGTTTTCAATATTTTTCAGTAATAAACATATTTTAACCACTGAAATGCAGAAAATGATGTATACAACTTAATTTTAGGATTTAATCAACTTATTTAGTATAAATTATGTTTTTATTATTTGGATTAATAATTTAAAACTATAAAATGTTTTTAATGTTAGATTTAAAAAATACATTTTTACAGTGAAATGGGATGAAATATATCAAATATCCCACCTCATAACATGCAAATATAAAAAAATTCTTTTCTTTATAAGAAATGAAAAGAGTCATTAAAATCTCCTTTAATGATTCAATTAATTCGTGTTAATTGTTTTGTTATACGTATAAAATTTATATATGCTTTTCAATAGATGAATTTCCATATAAAATGCAGAATAATAATGTGAGTGAGGCTTTAACCATTTTATTATTCAAGCGTTTTATCGGCTTAAAATTACAAGTTAATTTCATTAAGCATTTTTTTCAGGATAATTATATATCAAAAAACTCCAGTTAATTATTTATTGAATCTTGCATGTAGTAGAAAAAAAAACATTTGATGACTATTCGGAATTTGAAACCTTTTGAAAAATCTATTTTACTTTTGTAACAAAATGCAATTTATCTTTCAAATAAATTTATAAACTGAGATAAAAATAAGAGATATATAAACTATATAAACTGAGATAAAAAAATAAGCTATATTTAAGTTTATTAGCATACATCTAATGTGTATTTCAAACATGTCTAATGTATAAAGTAATCTAAATGAAAGGCAAAATATCTGATGATATAATTTTTTATTTATTAATTAAAATGATAGTATTTTAACTTTGAAATTCATCTGTAACATAACAAATGATGATATCGTTATTTTAAGTTATCATAAAATGATGTTTTAACATATTAAAATAATCTAAATAAAAAGTAACAATTTTCTCTCTTTTCATTTAAATTATGTTATTAAAAATAAAGCATAAAACTCAGTTTCCTGTACATAATATAAATATAAACATTATGATAAAGTGTCTTGTATTGTAGGATACATTATATAATTTTTTAATTGATTAAATATGTAATATAACTGCAAGAAATATAAATAAGTGATTAAACTTAAAAACTGTGCCACATTGTATTTCATGATGGCAAACATCTGAGGACTGCAAACCAATTATAGTGTTAGTTATCTCACCCCACGTGTATTTTCAATATTTTAAACAACTTAGCTTGAAACTATTTTGGAAGAAAGTATTTTTGATGCTTTTTTAGCCAAACTCTAAATATAAATAATTTAAAAATTGAAAAACACAGGGTGTGTGTTATTCCTTTTGTTCAATCCCCAGTTATAATAGTCAATAAGTTCGTGATTATCATTTGTAATGTTTTTGCAAAATTTTTATATTTCAAAGACAAATTTTTCTCTCTCTCTCTCTCTCTCTCTCTATATATATATATATATATATATATATATATATATATATATATATATATATATATATATATATACTGTGGGTCCTGGGTTTGAATCCCGGTTCGGACATGGTTGTTACTTTCTTTCTCTGTTCTCTCTATGTTTGTCTATCCTTTCTTCCGTGATTATATATGAATGTGGCCCACCCTATAAACGGGTTTGTGGTGGTATGGCGCGGATAACGTTACTCGCTCCTCTGTGACTTGGTTCACTGGTTCCCGCTGGGTAATGATAAAATGAGCAGCAGTTTCTGGCCTTGTTGTGGCATAGGGTTAGTCACCCAAGTGTGCCCGCCGTTGGAATATATATATATATATATATATATATATATATATATATATATATATATATATATATATATATATATATATATATATATATATATATATATATATATATATATATATATATATATATATATATATATATATATATATATATATATATATATATATATGTATGTATGTATATATGAAATTTAAAAACATAATAATTTATTTATTTAAATATTTATGAAATATATGCCTTAAAACCGAGAATAAGAGAGATATTCAAAATAAAAGACCTCGCATATAATTGAAATCACTAAACGTGTTTTCAGTGTACGTTATTTTATTCAACAATGGAATTGTTGGATAGTTCTAAACCCTATTCACAGATATATTTGAAAGAAATTGATTAAAAGAAAGAGAAAATGATTTCTGTGTCTTATATGTAAAACTTTGGGTGGAAACATCACTTAAAATATAATTGCGAAGCAACTGAATACATATCACCAAAATCAAATTTTTCTCAAAAGCCCTTTTATTTTCAGTTCTAATAGTTTATTGCTTAAAATGAATCAATTTATTCTAGTTTATTTACTGTAGACATTTTATATTTATTAATTAACGAATGCCTTATAACAGCATACTTTAAATTAAAATTCAAAATGAATTGAGTATAAAAAATACATTTTTTAAAATAACAAGTATTCAAAAATATATTTTGAATCCTTGTTATTTTAAAAGCCTCAATATTTAAAAGCTTCAATTATTTTAAGCCTCAATACAATTCAATGCATCAATAAATTAGTAACTTAAAACCACGTTATCGAATTTTAAAAATTAAAAAAAAATTGGTACCAAATTGAATTTCAACCATTCTAAAGATACCAAAATCCAACATCACGTTTTACGAAACAAGGCAATATGAAAGAATTTAAATTTATGAATTTATTTAATGATTTTCAATGTAATCAAGAAAAACCTTCCTATATCTAAATACTCTCAATAGAGAATTTTCCTTTTACATTATTTTTTAATATTAACATATGACATCATTTGAAAAAATCATAAATATATATACGTTTTCTTTGAAAATTGACTTATTACACAGTAAATAGTATGCAATATTTTTATTTAAAAATATAAACACAGCTGTACAAAGTGTCAGTAAACTATAATTAAGAATATTTTCATATGTATCAATCGAATTTAAAATAAAATATATTACATTAAAATAAAAAATAAAGAAATTATATTTTTTTTGGTGATTCAGTATTATGATATGTATATTTAAAAGTAATAAATACCTTACTTTTCTGGAAACGAATAATTTTTTCGGTCATTAATTTAGACTACAGTAAAATTGATCATAAATTGTAGTACTAATACGTTGTATGAAACGTTTTTATTGCTGTAACTTTAAATCGGCATCAATATATTAAAAATGTATTCGCAAAACACACACACACACACATACATATATATATATATATATATATATATATATATATATATATATATATATATATATATATATATATATATATATATATATATATATATATATATATATATATATATATATATATATATATATATATATATATATATATATATATATATATATATATATATAGTTTGCCAAGCAATTTCATATCATTGAAATGACCTTAGCAGAACCAAATTTAACAAATGCTTTTTAAACGAAAGAATTAAAAACCTTTTTTTATGAAAATTAACCAATTTACTTTAGTTAATATGAATCGTAACATATAACACTTTTAGTCGGAAGTAAAACACATTATTAATTTTTTATTGTTAGACTCTTTATTTAAATTGATTTTTGCCTTGCTGTATATTTCTAGATATCTACCATTTGTATTTTTCTCATATATAAATATACATACATACATTTTCTCAAGATTATTTTTATCAATCTAAATTTATTTGTATATTCTTTATATTTAATTAAATTTGTATATGCATTTTCTAAATTATTCTTATCTTACCAAATAGAACTAGAGAGGACAAATAAATTATGTCCATAGGTTTGAAAATATGATAATGAAATTAAATTATCAATGTATTGCTTAAAATTTAGTATAAAATGTGGGAAATGTTAAAAAAAAATTAAAAATTATGCTCGAAGTTACTTAATAAAATTATAAATATTTTATGAAATAAATTTGATAGATATTTATTTTATGATTGCAACTACGCAAACTAAAAGTTTAGCAGATGTCATGTAACAATTATAGAATAATATTTTAAAAATAATATTGTAATTTCATGTTATAAAAATTTTACATCAAAGAGTATATCTTTTCTAAAATCAAAAATTTACTCGAATGTAAGATTTTTCGAAATCATTTTATTTCAATTGGTGAAGAATTTTATCCTACATTTTTCTATTTTGTAATAAAACTCTAAATTAAAGTATTTATAATTTAATGAAGTTACATTATCTAATCAAATAAATGTATTTATAAATATTTTGAATAAAAACACATCATTTCAGATAATCCATACTTTGTAATGTTAAGTATAACTCTTTTACTCACTTTTTTATCACACACACTGCAATAAAAAATAAAACTTTTTATTTAAATAATATTAAAGGTTTCGCTAGATAATCTGAATTATGTAACAAGATAAGCTTTGCTTCATAAATCTTCAATTTAAAAAACTGATTTGAGAGATTAGAGTTTTTTGATAAAGAAATAGTGTTGAAAACTGGAAATTTAAATTTGTATTAAATGTTACCATGAACTTGATTATAAATATCTGTTTTTAAATAAAAGGTTAAAATAAAATATCCATTTAATTAATTACTGATAGTTTTAAATAAAGCATACAATTTAGTGTAAAATGTTTTTCGTTATAATCAAATTAAGTAAACTATTCTAAGAAACTGAGGCACATTTTTATGAAGGTGAGAGAAAATAAAATATTTTATAAATGCACACACACATATACCTTCACATATATGAGATACATTTCCTTACACATATATGAGAAATCAGTTACAAAATACTATTGTATCCTTTTTTACGAACTCTGTCTTTAAAAGTATTATTTTGTATTCTGAAGTTGCGAAAAGAAAACATTGGAATGCATTTTACTCATACGGTTTTATTCTTAAAAATGGAAAAATAATGGGCATTGAATTCAAATGACCGATTCATTTCTAACAAGAAAAAGCATGTTTAAATTATTAAAATATTCTTGCACATTCAATGCCTAAGCGTGAAAAAGATGAAAAAAATAAAGTATTTTGGTCATCTATATTATTTTTTTGTTTTTAAATTATTTTACAGCACATTCAGATTAATTCTCTAATATTGCTTAAAATGTTACATTAAAACAAATAAAATTATTAATAATAAAATATAAATTTTAGCATTTAACATGCAATAAAATGTCTATTTATATTGACTATGAAAAGATTGTACATTTTTGTACATTAATAAAACTAGAAATTTAGTAATATATTTAAATATTAACAATTTTCGGGCCATATGCAAGTAATGCTTATGGATTCATTATTTAAAAAATTCCGCTTCAAATTACATTTAAAATTTGTGGGAAACCTCTAGCAAAATTTAGATGAATAACTTGATGAAAATTTCGGATGAAAGTATAATTAATTATGAACTATATCCAAACGAAAGAGTTATTTTGAAAATTCACATTATAAAAAAAAACTATTTTGGAATATAACAAAATATTGCAATACTTAACCACCCTATTGCATTATAATATTTGAGTGCATGCATTTTTATGTTTATAATAATATAGAATTCAGAATGATTAAATCAAATTTGAGTTCAAATTTCTAGTTTATTAAATTTTAGCAGCTCTGATATACAAATTATTTATTTTTTATAGTTACATTTCTGGAGTATGCTTTATAAAATATTTTCTTTCAGCAATGAGAACTTGTTTTTTAAAGATTGTGCTTATGCACTTTTTTAATTGTAATTAAAATTAAAATTTATATATTTTTAATTACACTTAGGAATTTGCATGAGTACAAAATTTCAATTGAATGTATTATTTAGTACTATATTAAGTTATATGCTAAGAATAATAAGTATAATATTTTCATTATTATTAAATTTAATGAATTTACGGAATTAATTACAAGAATTTACGGAAAAATGTTTTATATATTTCGAAAAAGATTGTAATTTATGATTTAATTTTATTGATACAACAAAATGCAATTGAATAATTATAAAATCCCTAGTAACTCTGACGGAAATTTGCACAAAATACGTTTATAAATTATGTAAACTTGAATAAACTTGAATGGATTCACACAAAACATTGAATCTGAACAAAATGGATGCAAAAACTATTTTTTTCTATTTTGTTGCAAAACATATGCATCCATTTTGTTTCAAAATGTTGGTATCAGTGTTTCATTTAATGACATTTGCATTTTGAACGGAATCACCATACATATTAATAAATGTTCTATTAATACAAAATTTACATCAAATCCCTTATATGTTTTCCCTTTTTTTAAAGCACGCAATTTTTTGTTTAAATATATTATTTATCATTATTCATATACCCTAAGTAAACTTCACATTACAAAAATCCAATCCCACGAGAATTGTATGAAGGAAGCATGGTAACAAGTTGACAACTCTTTATTACAATTTGCTAAGGCAGCAACTTATCATACCATGTCAATAGAATTTGAAGTAATCTAATGTTCTTAATTTTCATTTTTTATGCTTTTGACGTTTTTGAATTTCATTCAGCATCTTATTTTATATATGTTACAACATATTTAGAAGTTTTAATAATAAATTGACTGCAAAATTGTTAAAGTTGAGATACTAGTATCACTTGAATGCATTTAGTTCGTTGATTGGTTAATGCTCTGATTGATAAAAATGATTTCTATACTACGTCAATAATCCTGTTTGGAGACCAGGGTGACCAAAGTGAATTTAACAAATCTCTCCAAAATATCAAGTGAATTCCATTTTTCCCAATTTTCAGTATTATTTTTATGGAGATTCACGCTGAAATGTTCTTTACTTCTGTCATAGAGCATTTTGAAATCCAAGAAAGTAATAATTCAATAGAGTTCAATGTACATTCCAACGAAGATAAGCGGTCACAACTGGATAGTTCAACAAGTCAAATGAGACATGCTTTTAGCTTCTTAATGTATATAAGACCACTCATCCAATACTAAAGATATCAGCTGATCACTTAATATTGAAGGGATACACATTTTAGTGATCTTATTTAAAATAGTTTTCAACGTGCCATCTAGGAATAATTTCTATCATTTAACACTCTTAAAGCTTTAAGGAGTGCCCAAAAAAACTCATGTCGTTCATAACCTCCAATTTAGTATATGTATCTACACTACACACACACACACACACATATATATATGTATATACATACATATACATATATATATACATATATATATATATATATATATATATATACATATATATATATATATATATATATATATATATATATATATATATATATATATATATATATATATATATATATATATATACATATATATATACATATATATATATATGTATATATACATATATATATATATATATATATATATATATATATATATATATATATATATATATATATATATATATATATATATATATATATATATATATATATATATATATATATATATATATATATATATATATATATATATATATATATATATATATATATATATATATATATATATATATATATATATATATATATATATATATATATATATGTGTGTGTGTGTGTGTATATAGTGTGTAGTGATATATGTATATATATATATATGTGTATGTATATATGTATATGTGTGTGTGTGTGTGTGTGTTTATGTACACAGCGTGTTACAGAATTATAAGTCCTGTGTTTTTGTGAGGTTTTTACAATATACAAGTTATATGTTTAACTTAAATAAATATGGAGAGATAAATTACTATAACTTAATAGATCAACAAATTAAATAATTTATCTACAATATCAAAGATTTCTATTCAAAAATTTGTCGCAAAATTAAAAGAAAACTAACTAAATTAATTCTTTAACAAAAATTAATTTATTGATTTATCATCTCTCAGGCTGCTTTAAATTACGCCATTTTAATTAAATTAATCAGATTTTGAAGAAACTGTAGTTTTGACCTAATTTTCCTTGATAACTACTTTCATTTCACAATATACTACTTAATAATTCAGCGCTGTTATATCAGAGATCTGTCACGTAAATGAGGCATATTAGATTTGATTTTACAAAACAATATATTTAATTGATATATTATAAATTATTATTTTTTATTCACTTTGGTGTTAAAATATGAAACAAATTTAAATTAAAAAAAACGGTATTGTTGTGTTGCAATTTGAGAGTTAAAATTTATCTTTTTCTACGTTTCTCAAGCCGGGACAGTTCAGACACTGGTAAAACTGAATAAAATTAAATGAGTTTTCCTTATCAAATGAATGCCATTTATACATTGCTAAAGTTATTTCCAATTTTATCTAAAAATTTGTGTTTCTGTTTCTTTCGAAAGTTTAGAAATGTATAATAAAGTAATAAATCTATTTTCATTCTTTTTAAATGCAAATTAAGTAAATGCAAATTTATGCGGCAGAGAATGTTTTTATTAAATATATTATCATAAAGGACAACCAGTTTCAAAAAGATAGAATTAAAAAAAAAACATGTGTTCAAAAATGTTTTAGTCATTTAAATGTGTGACACTTTTTGTAGTTGTCACTCCATATAAAAATAAATATGAATTGAAGCAATAAAAATAAAGCAAAACAATGTAACAAAAGTATTTTTATGCTAATAAGCAAAAGCACACATTATGTCTAACTTTTGAAAATTAAACAAATAATAAGAGGTCACATTTTTTTAAAATTAGAATGCAACTTTTTCTAAATATAAGAATAAATTTAAAATGAATTGTCATTGTTCATTTCAATTTTAAAATATTTGTCGATTTTATTTTCAGATGACTTATTTAGGTTTCCTTTATTAGAATTCAGATTACTTTTATGGTAAAAAAACTTCTTATTTTTTCCTTGTTTTGAAAAATGAATATTTAAAAAAGTGATAGGTTTCACATGCAGTCCTAAATTTTTGCATTATAATTTCTATACTTTAATGTTTTATAAAATTATAATTTCATGTATCTCAATCTTTCATCGTTAAGTTAAATTTCAATCAGATATTCCAGCAAAACAAGATTTACTTTTTAAAAAAATGTCGTGAGAGTAAAAGAAAAACTGAATGAAAAATAATAAAGTTTCACTTTTAAGAGATCATTGTTTTTGTGTAAAATTTAGGTGTCTTTAATAAAATGAAATCTAAGTAAAATCAACTGTCTTTAGAGAAACATTCGTAGAAACTATGCATAGCATAGCACATGAGCTTTCTGGTGACATTAATTCAACTTTTAATATATTGAATGTCATTTTAGTTTGTTAATAAAAAAGCAAATATTGATACATAGATGTAATAAACTTAACAAAAAATCAATAAATATTTAAAAATCAATCAATGCTAGATAATTAAACATTTATTTTAAAATGAAAACTGTTCCTAATAATTCTTCTGAACATAATAAAAAAAGTAGATAAAATGCTTATTTTTTATGTAACATTTAATTTTCATTTTTATATATTCTATAAAAAATAATACAACAAAATAATTTAATGTTAACGCTTATTTTGGGAAAAAACATTCGGCTTCAAATTAATGATATAGGAAAATAATGCAATTATATGAATATGATACATAAATTTTAAAGCTATCTATGTAATTTATTTGGATATGACAATAATAATGAAAGACAATAGAACTTACATCGTAACTAATAGCACATTAATAAATATAAGGCCATAACTTCAAAAAAGATTGCTCAACAATTTTATAAAACATTGAGTTTGGATGGATTAAAGGTTACATAATTTTAACTATAATCTCATTGATGTTTAAAGATCATATTGATTTCTGATTTTTATATAGTATGATAGTATGATATAATACCATATCTGCTAGAGTAATGTTTCATAGTCCAATGCATAATCATTCAAGTGACATAAATTTAGACATTAACACTGGCACTTAGTTGTTGACTGTGTTTCTTTCATTGCACATATATAAACCAAAGTTTTTCTAATATGTAGTGTTCAATCTAATAAAAAGTACGTTCTTACATTTATATCCAACATTTAAGGTGATTTAAAAATATAGAAAATTTTACAATTGCTTATGTTCAATCGAAGGATTTTCATGACCATGAGTTTATATTAAATTCGATTCTTTTATTTAATTTAAAATATATTAATAAATTATTTTTTGTAAAGCAAACAAAATAATGATAATTTATCCTATATATTTGGTACATTTCAATGATATTTTTGTAATTTTTGTCAAATGAAAAATTATACGAATAAAATTGAGGAAAAGCGTGAAAATTGTTTAATATCCACACTAAGATATTTGTCATAACTTAGTGTGGATATTAAATATAATGGTCACATTGAGTTCCTAAATATTTTTGGTTCACTGTAATGATTTATTAACAAAATAATTATCAATAATGCAATTAACTATTTAAAAAATATTTAATCAGCCACTTTACATAATATCTTATTTTATATAATATTAATATTTTCTTAAAAAGCATACATTTCAAAATCAATAACACTTTGATAACAATAATTCAAATGATTGGAATAGTCTAATATTAGTAATTATAATATTATTTTCAAATATCAAAGAAAATACTAATAATGTTGTATACTTCTTTATAAACTGTTTAGTAAAACAATTGTGTGTGTATATATATATATATATATATATATATATATATATATATATATATATATATATATATATATATATATATATATATATATATATATATATATATATATATATGTATATATATATATATATATATATATATATATATATATATATATATATATATATATATATATATATATATATATATATATATATATATATATATATATATATATATATATATATATATATATATAATTTAACATAGAAAGCTATTTATTATACCTTTTAAAAAACTATTAACATGTTTTTGAAAAATATAAGAATATTCCGCATGACCTAAGCATGAGAATACCTTACTAGTAGAAAAAATATGTCATCCTATTTTCTGCTGTTTTATTGTATCTACCAGCCATGAATTATTCACACATATTCTTTACTGAAATAAGATAAGTGAAAACTAAATCTGCTGCTTGGAACAAATTTTGTTTCTCTATCCATCATCAGCTGGTGTTTGACGCATGAGAGAATTCCGATAATTTTTTTGCGATATCTGGCAGATTTGCAAAGTAAAATACTTGTTTTTTTTCTTATTATGCAATACAAGATTCTTGTGGCTTTCTGCAGCTGTGATGCATCTTAAGTTCTTATTGATTTAATATTAAAATACAGACAGAAAAATATATATTTAAGGAAAACTTTGTTTTTGCACTCAATATTCTAAAAATTCATTCTTAACAAAAACTTTATTATTTCTCATAAAATTTTGGTATAATCTCCAGAAATGTAATAATATGTATTTAGTCCTTTTATATTTTATTGTATATATATATATATATATATATATATATATATATATATATATATATATATATATATATATATATATATATATATATATATATAATATATATATATATATATATATATATATATATATATATATATATATATATATATATATATGATATATATATATATATATATATATATATATATATATATATATATATATATATATATATATATATATATATATATGAGCAAATATTTCTCAATGTTGGCATATATTTCAAGAAAAAACTCATCTAAGATCTAGGAACAACATTTAGCAAGATAGCCTAGAACCTTCTAGGAACTTGGTGAAAATCTTAGATTTTCACCTTATATCGGGTCTAAATATTACCATCTGGTATAGAAGAGTTAGTGAAGGTGATCAATGCTATTTTAGTGATTTGAAGGTCTTGTCCGTCTGAGGTATTAGAAACTTCTTTTGTTCTTAAGCTTGTATAAGCTGAATTGGAGTTATGTAATTTTTACTGCTGAAATTTCCTGCATTTTTTTTTAATTTGCTGCAAAAAATATTTGGGATTTTTATTGGTTTGATATGGAAACTTCATTTGTAATAAAAAATTTTGAGGAAACGATTACCTTATTGAGATACACAAAATTGCATAATTACCAGTTTTATTGAAGGATGAAAGTTCACTTAGATACATTACTTTTCCTTTGTGTAAAACTTATAAAATGCAATAGAATTAAATTATGTGCTTGAGTGCTTCGATAGTAAAAATATGTAAAAGCAAAATATATCTATAGACAAAATACATGAAATATGAATTTTCAATAACATCTTGTATAAGAACACTAAATACGCATTTATTAATGCATTAAATTCATATTTATAATGTGGTTCATAAAATTATATAATTTGTTGACACATTGAAAGTTATCATATTTGCATAACCTTCAAACAAGAAGACATAAAAGCAAACGAAATAAATACTACAATAATTATAATTACGCATTTTATGTAGGTCAAATATCCACCTATCATATTTAAAAATAATTCTAACATAACAGAAATTCATTCAACAATATTAAAATGTTATATATATTTTGTAAATATGCGTTTATAGTTTATAAATTCATTTGTTATTTTCATAAGCTTAACTTCTCAATTATGAAATTTATTAATGAGCTTAAAGTTATTCTTTGTGAGATTGAATTTAAAATTATTTCCAAATAATATGATATATACAAAAGGCCAAAATAATGACAAATATGTAATTTAAAATTAGCTACTAAATCATGTAATATTATATTTATTGCATTAGTTTACATATTTATTAAAAGATTCTTCTCTCTAACACAATTTAACTTTCAAAAATAATAATCATCATTTGAATAAAAAATTTGAAAATTGAAGAAAATAGAAGTTTAAATTTTATGCAATTGTTGAAAAAAAGATTTTAATTTCTAAAATATTTTTAACTATTAAATGCATAAAAATAATTGAAAGAAATTATTGAGAATTTATAATAATAAGAAGTTATCGAGAACTAAATTTAACAACTCCTAAAATGTAGCAAGTTTTGTAATTTATTTAAATGACTGCTTTATATCTTGCGATTATATAAAATTTTTCATCCTGTTCTAACTATACCATTACTTATAATTTGCTTTGAATTATTTGTGAGAATGAATTTTTTTAATATAATGAATATATTAATTAGAATACGGGATATCTAAAGCAAAATATCAAGCTTATGAAACATAGTTCATCATAAAAGCTGAATTTGAATAGTTAATTTATAAAAAATATGATTATGGTAAAAAAAAAAATATGGTTAATATGGTAAAAATTATGGTTAAAATATGGTTTAAAAATATTAAAGAAAATCAGTATGTTTAAAAATATTAACGAAAATCCCATACTTAATTTCCTTATTTTTTAGAAATGAGTTTGATTTTACTGCATAAAAGATCCAATTTTGTACTCTGCGCATCATAAAAAACCTACACTGCTTAAAAAAGTAGGACAGTTTTTTTGCCTATTAATATCTATTTTTTCTTAACTACCAGACATTTATGCAGATTTAGTTTAATGGCCCTTTTTTCATTTTAGGCAAAAATTAAACATGTACCACTGATATTAATAATAATATTAGTATATGGTTTCCGATACGTAAAAAAAGGTAGGACACTTGCTAATATATTTAAATTAGTGAGTTGTTCTTTAGTTAAATAGTGATTTTATAGTTTGTTTTATCCTTTTCTGTCAAAAAAATCTAATTTGTTTAAAAATTACGCTGTTTCTTATTTCTTAGAAATGCCTAAAGGAATACCTTTGAATGATTTTCAAAAAGGAAAAATTTCCGCATATCAAAATGATGATAAAGGTGTCAGAGAAATTGCTCGATTGTTGCAGGTGAGCCCCAATTCAGTTTTTAACTTTATTAGAAATCCTTATAAAATGGAAAGAAAATGAAGACTGGTATTCCGAAAAAATTAACACCACGAGAAAAAAACTTGCTCGTGTGCTTAAGAAGAACAAAGGAAGTGTTTCAAAGGCAAGAAATCAAGCAGGACTTAATCATGTGACGAAAGAAACAGTTTACAACTATATTAAAATATCTCAAAAATTCATTTTCAAAAAACGGAAACATCATCCTAAGTGGACACAAGCTCAGTTTGATAACCGTTTAGCGTGGACTAAAGAGCACATGTTCTGGACAACAGAATGGACTTCTGTGATATTTTCCGATGAAAAGAAATTTAACTTAGACGGTCCAAACGGATGTCAGCACTACTGGCATTGTCTGGGGATTGAAGACGAATACTATTCAACACGACAAATGGGAGGAGGGAGTCTAATGGTTTGGTTGGCTGTTGGATACAGAGGAAGGACAAGTCTGGTTTTCGTAAATGGTAGGCAAAAACATAGACTACATTTAAATGCTGAATTCCGAGCTTCTTCCTTATGGTTCGGACTTGTGGGGGGTGAAAGGTTTTAGTTTCAGCAAGACGGAGCTTCCATTCACACCATGACTGGAGTCATAACATTGGTTCCTAACAAATAATGTAGATGTTTTACCATCACCAACAAAAAAGTCCTGACCTTAATATAGTGTAAAACATCAGGGCAACGCTAGTTCGTGGAGTTTGTGCTGATGTAAGGCAATTTGATTCGCTAACTCAGCTTCTGGAAGCATTGAATGACTCGTGGGACAATTTTTCTCAAACTGAAGTTCAATCTCTATACAATTCACTTCTAAACAGAATATTTGAAGTTATAAAGGCCAATGGGAAGAACATTCCTTATTAAAATCACTATTTTTTAATTCATTATAGTGCTTTCCTACTTTTTTTACAAACTTTCAAAAAGAAGAAACTATTTTTGTTGTCAATAATGTTTTATGTTTGAATATCATAATTCTGATGTTAAAATGTTATTTTTAAAATATTTGTAAAATGTTAAATGTTGCTAATAAAAATTTTAGCAAAAATAAAATATTTTTCAGTTATTGCTACAAAATCAAGTGTCCTACTTTTTTTACGCAGTGTAATAAATAAATTACAATCAATATTAATTTATAATGATTTTTCTGACACATATAAACTTGTTTTCCTTCGGTTTCATTTGTTTGCAACTCAACAAGGATTTATTTTGCAAGCGAGGTCTGGTAAGATGATGACCTACAAATTAAAGTGAATTCAGAACGATAATAGATATCGAAGTCTGGAGTGAGATATGAATCCACACAAACTGTTGTTGAACTGAAAGCCAGCGCTAATTACTCTTCCAACAGCATGGCAAAAAATTTGAAGTTGAAGATGAAATTAGCTTTTAATATTTTATCAGCAAGTATAATTGTTTTATATTTTATTGAGAAATGAACGGGAAATTATCCAAATCCTTTTATAGGTGTTTTCCAACTTAATATCAAAAATAAAAACGTGGCTGAATTTTACATGATAAAGCTAGACTAATCATAATGCTAACTAATGCATAAAAAATTCAATTAAAGTTTAAATAAAACTTGCATAGTTAGAAATGGTTTTATAGTGTTTTTTTTTCAGAAATAATCATAAATGATATTTATATTAGAAAATACATGCACATAAATTATAAACTGCTGAGATAACTATCATAGTATTGAGAATAATAATTTGACTAAATTTCAAAACATCACAGAAAAGAACTGAAATACTTTACTGAAAGTGATGTAACATTGATGAAAAAGTAAAACTTGCAGAAGCAATAAAGGGAATTATTACAGAGACTATTTAATAGAAAAATTATCTCAAATTATTGTTATTTTATAAATTAAATACATACTATTTGTGGTCTATTTAAGCTTGTTTGCTTCATGATTTTGTACAGTTACTTAAAGAAATAATTTGAATAAAAATAGTTCAATCATTATTATTATTATTATTATGTAAAATAAATAATGAAGTTACTTAAAGGAAATGCATTTGCTAAGAATATGAAATATTTAATTGAAAGTTTGAAACAAAAACGAATATTTATTGCTAGCTAGAAATATTATTTTTTATTTAATTTCACATTATACTTTATAATCATATGTATTTAAATATACATATAGACTTTTATTAAATTTAAAGAGACAAAATTTGGGAAAGATTGTTCATTTAATTTGATATAATAATATCTTATTTATCTACGAAAGACATATACTTTTTATTATATTCAGTTTTTAATGAAATTTCTTAAGCAACGTTATACAAAAGTTTTGTTAAATAAAATTAATATAAATATTTTCATATTTTTTAGAATTATCAATTGCAAAATGGCTCATAATTTGAATATTTTCCTATTTTTTTAAAATTAACAATTAAAAAATATTTCAATTTTCTATTGATATTGTAAAGACTAATTTTTTATAAAAGATTCTGCATCTGAACTATTATACGAAATAAGTTGATTAATAATTTCCAGTATTTCATAGAGGAAGAAAACATGAACGCATTTAGTATTTATATGTTTATGCCACGTACTCTTATTGAATTTCTGGAAGCTATCCAACTCATACGTAAGAAATGCACGGAAGCAATGACCAACATCTTCAAATAATGAAAAAATAACAATATTGATTTATAAACTGCCGCTATCTCTTCTAAATTACCATATTATGACTGTGGTAAGATAATAGACGTTAATTTCAAAAAATATGTACATCAATGAATTAATTATCATTATCTCACTACTGGGGCAATAGAGATAATTGTATTTATAATTGAATCAAAAATATTGTCTTATATTTTTATAATAGAAACCACTATACCAAAAAATGATGGAAATGAAAATTACATTTGCAAATGCAATTAATTAACCAGATAAGCTAAATAATGCACTCTAAACTTATAATAAACATATAATAATAAAACAAAATGATAGTATACAACATTTTCTTCCAAACTAATTCTATATTTAAATAGAAAACTATAAAAAACTTAAAAGCAAAGGAATATCAAATAAATTTAATTCCTTAAAATATAGATTTTAGTAATAATGAAAATTAGCATTTTATTGCTTAATATAAATAATCAGAAATTTAATACTTAATAACTATTATAATATTTTTGTTAAAAATATTTTTTCATTTTTTCTTAGAAAATGACCAAAATTTAGCTTCTTTATATTTTTATTTTGACAAATTGTTTCTAATGAACATAGGTGTCTAAACAACACTATTTAAAGTAATTCTTTGAAATCCGATAAGTTTCGGAAGTACGATAAGATTTTTGATTTAAAATTAACATATGGCAATCAGCTAATATTTAAGTTAATTAATCAGTCAAACCTTAATAACTAATACCATAAATATCTTAATATATCCATAGCTGCTTATTTTGCACTGTCGAAATTACTAAGGAAGTATTTTGAAAAATAATAAATTATTTCAATGAATACTTATTTGTTTCTGAAAGTTATTTTGATAGGACTATATTTTAAAAAATTTAACATAAATATTTATATAACAATATAGTATTCTATAGTTTACTTTAATCATTTAATTTATAAATATATTTTTGATAAAAAATACTAATGAAAATATTTGAAAGTAATAATGTGTGCATAATAAATTTAAAAATGATGTTATCCTTAGCAAATAAATATAAAATTGGTGTTAATTGAATTATTAAAAAATATCAAACTAAAACAATTTTTATTCATAATATACCATTTTTTTATAAAATAACTTTGGCACATTGAAGAGATTAAGATGCATTTTGAAAGGTGTGTGAAATTACTCCCACATTAAAAATAATTACTCATTAATTAAAATTCTTTTGATTAAGATAAATGAAAGGATTTACGTATTTAATGTTTCTGAAGTTTTAATGAATTCTAAATAAAAGGAAATATTTATGTATAATATTTACGAATTTGTAGAATTTGTATTACAATTCACATTAATTTGACTATGCTTCTAATTTAAGAAAATAAAAGTTATATTAGATTAAATATTTCCACAATTTGGGAGACTTATAACAAATTAGCATACTATACAGAGATTATACAAAAATTTTGGGGTTTGGAAGTGACTAATTATTTCCAAACAATTCAATAAAATATAATATTTTACCATTAAATATTAATTAGATTTTCCAAAACCCTTAACTGATGAAAGTTAACGTGCCCCCAAATCTTGATTTCAATGTAGAAGTTTCTTTCAATTATTTTCTCAAATGAGTAAATAATTGTTGAGTTACATTGGTTAATATTTTACATTGTTACTGAGTTTATCAAAACATTTAATTAGAAAAATTTCATTGTATTAAAATTATTGAGCCTAATAATACACTTCATACAATTGATGAATGACTTAAAATCTAAAATTTTACATCAGTAATATTGAAGTGATCATTTTTCATTAACGAAATATGTGAAGCTCGAGAAACTGTCATTCTCTTATGAAATACTGTATTATATTAGATTAATCTTAGCTATCAGGAAGAAAGAATAAATTACTGCTCACTCAGGAAATATTTAATAATCAAATTCAGTATTACAAACATTATGTTTCTTTTCTTATGTAATGTAAACCATAGTAAATAAAACTGTAGTAAAGCCACTTTTAGCAATTTGCATTTTCAAATATGCATTATTGTATACAAAAAGAAGTCTTGTATTTTTTACACATTTATTAAGAAATTTTTAAAGTGTATTTCATCACCAAGGCAGTTTATAATGTACAATGTAAATAGCAATTTTAACAGCACAAATGCAATTACATAGTATATTTATTAATATTTTCCCCTTAAAAGTGAAAAAATGTTGTTCACAAGTAACCGACCATGATAACTATTGGACCTACCAAAGGAGGGTTTGATGGTTCCTTGCGTAAGGTATACAAGCAGTGTGTTGTATCGTTACTCTAAAAATAGACCTAATAATTGATGATAGTAAGATGGTATAAAGATAAAGCATCTCAGAATTGATCTTTCATCCTAAAAACATAAATTAAATTGAAGATATTTACATTAAATAATATAATGCTCTTCCTTGTTTCTTTATGGAATGGAAAAAAGATATGCTAACACAGTCTAGCATATTATCTTTCTTTTAAATACATCATAACATTAACACGCAAAAACATGGGACTTCGTGTTATAAAGAAAATCTTTGAGTGAGAGATCAATAATCTAACTATTACAAAAACACAGGCATATGACATTATATGTGGTTCAGAATTTATTAAAATAAAGTGAACTACAATGTTGATTGTAAGATCAAAAGTTGGAAACCTGTATCAAAATTTAAAAAAAAAATCCATTTCATAAATAAAGTCCATTTACTGAAAAAAGAGTATAACAGCTGGTTTAAATTCCAAAATCATGACTCGATTTATAAACAAATGCTTTCAGATTTATCTTACAAACAATGATATCACGTGTACAGAAAAGAAGTTAGATACTTTCCTTGTAGAGTAAATCTAGTTAAATTATTTCTAAAGAAAAATACTACGAAATTTTGAATTGACATTTGGATACAAAAAATACTTTATTTTTAAGAGTTTAGTAAAACTGGAGACACTCAAGATTATTTAAAGGAACGCATACATCACGCAAATATGAAGTTATTTTATGTATGTTTTAATGATGCTTTCTTATATTTTTATTAAGTATATATATGAAAAGTAAAAGAGTATAAATATGAAAATATTTTAATAAATACTATTAGATTCTTTATGTTTCTCAAAAATGTTTTATTTTACATTTTGATAACAGGTAATAATATAATAATGTAGACAGACACAATTAAAACACACATAAACTAATTTCATATTGAATTTTATTTCTCGAAGAAGTGGCCAAGAAAAAACAAAATGCAAAATTAATTTTGAATTTAACTTTTTCAAAGGTCTGGTTTGGCACTCGTTGGCTTAGATAATTTTCATAATTTTAAACATAGATGATGATCAAATCTACTCATTCAATAATTAAATTACTTGCTTAAATATTTAATACACCATTTTAAATTCATTTTATGTAAATCTAACGCATGTTAACAAATATTTATATCAGTAATTTCTCTCAATACATGATGTAATATAAGTGGATTTTGTGAAAACTTGAATTTGAAAGTATATATCAATTGATAGATGAAGTAAGGAACAAGAGTTTTGCAATCCCAAAGTAAGGGAAATTCAATATAAAATAAGATATTATTTCTTAATATAATTTTTATAAACAACATAAATACAGGCCATAAGATTTCAAAATTAAACCCTCAAACATGTTTGAATAATTGTTTATCTTTTTATTTGAAATTTTGCAATTTCATTAAAATAAAATTTGTTAAGTTCCTTTTTCAAAATCAAAATGTTTCATTAGCTATATTTTTCTTAAGAGATTTATTTATCATATTCTTGAAAATTGGCTTTAGAGAAATATAAATGTT
Organism: Latrodectus hesperus; assembly: GCA_037975125.1. Taxonomy (NCBI): domain Eukaryota; kingdom Metazoa; phylum Arthropoda; class Arachnida; order Araneae; family Theridiidae; genus Latrodectus; species Latrodectus hesperus. The sequence continues at coordinate 76,002,249 of CM075850.1, forward strand.
GTTTAAATTAAAATATTGGAATTTCATAATGATTCTACTTGTCATTGTTTTTCATGTTGTTAATTGTTAATATGTTCCTCATAAGAGACGGCAGTACCCATAACACGCATAAAGATGTTTTGTTGATATATTCTCCTATTATTATCACTAATTGTACAACAGATTTCTCTTTTCCAACAAAAATTGAATCGAACTATATTTATAAAAAACTCTGTGTGTAAAAAGAATACTTTGAAGGAAGGACTGATTGCATATAAAATAATCAGTTTGATATACTTAATGAAACTTTTACTGTGAAAATTTGATAACACATCATAATATAGTTTTGTAATTGAAAACAATATTTTTAATTTTTATAGAGAATATCTTTATATCTATCAAACAGAAATAGCTATCCGTTGCATGAATGGTCAGTTTATACCAATAAATATGTTCTGGAAAAATTTCATTTTATTCCGTTTACCTCTTCTTAAATTTCCTCTTTTAAGTTTCTCAGATTCGAGAAATATAAATTACATCATGTATATATGTTGTTCTGGACTTATCCTGATCTCCCATTCTTCATCCAAAATTAAATTTCTAACTAATGGTGATAGGCTTTGATTTTCCCCTTAAATTTAAGAGATTTTACGGCATACATAGCAAAATATATACTGTTTGTTTTTTGCAGAAGTGAGATATAATAATGAAGGAAAATAACATAATCTTGTTACTTCAACGCTTTCATATTTCATTTCAAATTTACAAAAAATTTCCATTCAGCAACGTAAGACAGCCGAATAAAACATTTGATAAATACTTTAAAGACCTATTGTCCATTTGAACAACTCTTTTTCACTTGGTGCATAATTCATAAAACTGTAGCTAATTAAGAAAAAGCATTCATTAGAAATGACATCAACGCTCTGGAGAGTTTTAGAAACCTTGCTAAGCAATGCGCCTAAAATGTTAAAATTTTTGGGAAATAAGTTAAAGAGACTGTTAACAAAAATGTCACTAAACCCGTCAATATTCATAAAATAATCACTAGGTTGACAAAAGACACACGATCCTTGAGAGTAACTTTCCTTTACCGGTTAGTTGATTAATTAAATTTAAAATAACTGTAAATTAATAGAAAAAATATGTGAAAAGCTAAAATTGGAGTTTTTGGAAAAATGTTATGTAGTTAACTAAACAAATGCAGATAAGCTATATGTAATTGAATTCGTTAGAGTATTTAATATGCTAATTTAAGAAAAAAATCTATAAAAAACATCTATTTTAATCAAAAATCATTTATTTAGTTGTGCCATAAATTTAAATTTTGAAATTTATCAAAAATATTCGCAGATTTATATATATATATAATCGAATACATATATATACATGCAGTGATTTATACATATAAAGCCCACCATAGTATTAACAAAGCAACAAAAACAACATATGTACAAATATGTTAATTTATCATTTAAATATAAGCATTAATATCTTGTTATTTAAAATATTAGTGAAAACAATTTTTAATCTTTTCTAATAATATATAATTTTTAATATATCTATCTTCACTTAAAAACATAATATTTTACAGTTTTAGGTCATTAAAGAAATATTCTACTCACTTAAAAATAAAGCTTTTTGCAATATATTTTCTTGAATCAGTCTTTCCTTTTTATAAATGTTTTATTTTCTTAGCTTTTTTTATGTAATCAAAAGAAGGAAGTTATTTTTGCTGTGCAAAAGATGGCATTCAGCTATAAAAGTGAAATTTGGATTATTAAAAAGAAGTGTTGAAAAAAGAAAAATATTTTTAACAAAATACTGTTTTCTTCATTCCTCAATTCGAATCATATTTCATTCTGTTCATGTGTTTCTATAAATTTCCTTTCTTCAAACATTGTTAAGGTTATAAAATTTTCAATTGGAAAAAAAAATTTTCCGTCAAATATCTTGAATTTGGATCACGTCAAATATTTAATAAAAATGTGGAATAACTGAAAGTTATAACTAAAATTTTTAAATAATTTATTCAATCAATCATAATTGTATAAAAATACACTTAAAATATTTCAATTCATATAATTATAATTAATTTCTTTATAATTAATTTTTATTCAACAAATTGTTATGAAACTATAAATTATATACATAAAATGATAATAAAATTTAAGTATTTAAAACTAAAGCTTCTCTAAATTGCAACATTTATATTTTAAAATGGTGAACAGTAGTCATTACAATAAGTAAATCATAGTGGTTATTTTAATTTTAATTTTCTTGCTAAGTTTTGATAAATTTTTAAGATATAGTTAAGGGAAACAGTGTATGCATCTTAAGTTAGGGAACCTTACTTTTGCATATTCCTTCCATACGATTCTCAAATTAAATAGAATTTATGCATTTATTCAACTGAAATTAATGTTTGAAATCATCTATTTTTAAAAAAATAGCCAAAGCCAGTAAATTCCAGATCAACCAAACCATGATAGCAATACTTATTAATATGTCGCATTTTTTATCACGCTTTTAAGAATATTATCAGTTTGAGATGTAAGGAGATCTTATTGCTAAAAATAATACTTAACCAAAATTTTAAAATTAGTATATTTTCTGAAAAATAATTTTTATTATTGTTGGTAATAACTTACACACATCATATCTACCAATAGAAACCTAGAAACCTAGATAAATTTACCCCATTCTTCTTTATAAAACCATAAATTAAAATATTATCATTATTTGTAAAACATTTCAATAACCAGTCTTAAATTCAGTGATGTTTTAAGCAAATAAATAGTAATATTATTCTATCAAATTTAATAAAAGACATTTGAAACATTCATACAAAGTCAAAACCTAAATTCCATAGTTTCTTTTCTATATATACTTTATTAAATAAAAATATTTTTGAAAATAAACACATTAATCCAAATACTTAATGAATAAATAATAAAGTTAAGTTATTAGTCCGATTATGTCTTACTTCCAAATTATGAATATTTCCTTCTTCTTCAAGCCATTAAAAAACTAAGTAAAAATATTTCACATTTTTATTTTAATTTATTTGTGTGAAATTCAAAACTTTAATTTATCGATATCATTTAACGTTCATACAGTTTCATACAAGCTGATTGCTTGAAAAGTTGTAAAATTTTCAGAAAAGAAATAATTTCTCAGAGGCAAAAACAAAAATACTCTCCCAAGAGAAAACCAAGTTTTCTGAATGAAATGGCAATTTAGTTTTTCAAAAATATAAATTTAATTCTAAAAAAGAAATTAAATTCACTGATTAATTTTTCATTGAATTTTCCGGCATAGAATATATTTTATTAATTTATTAACTATTTATCAGTTTAATATTTACATTTCTTATGTATATCTCCATAGCCTCTTGTGATGATCAAGTAATTTTGATTTTTTGGCTTAAATTTAAATTTTTAAACGCAACTGTAATATTGTTAAATTTTATTAATTATTACGTACATTCATGTAAATGTGTGTGTAGTTTGATCGAATTAATAAGAGAAAATACTTACTCTTATAGCATTTTAAGCATAAATACACTAGTATGCTCAACATTATCAATAATATTTTAAGTAGAAATCCATACACTTGCTGAAAAGTGATTATTGTGATCAGTGCAATGAATACGCAATTCATTTGAAAGGTTATGCGTATGTAAATGTCTGGAATTAAAGGTCATAAGTAAAGTGACCATAAGCAAAACTAATGAAATTGAACTACGCAGCTCAAGATTACAATAAAAAAAGACGGAGATACAATTAGATATTCATTGCAAGTGTATTTAATTTTTTTCGTGGAATATGATTAGGCGAAATCATTTTAATCACTTAAATCGTTGAAAAATGATTGGAAATCTTGAGAAGGAAGACAGTGTCAAAAAAGACGTTTTAGCTGGAGAGTTGGGAATACGAAAAAATGTCTTTTTTATGCGCTTGAAAGACCGCCAAAATATAGATACTGAAAGGAGAACAAAACTAGGTATTTTATCAGTGGAATCGTGCTTTCTTTACAAGTGAGAGTCGTTTAAGTTCACAAATGATTTTCAAAGTCTGTTGATTTGAAGGGAGATCAAGGTATGATTTTATCTCAGTAACCATGGAAAGAAACCATTGTGGCTGTCATGGATTGTAGTCTAGGAAAACATTATGCTGAAAGCGTAGATTGAACTCCATTTTATTCACTTAGATTCTATAATTAGACATCGTTTTTATAAGGAAGTGATCTTTCTCGCATGCGTGGATGTTCTGACTCGCCATTTATTTAGACCTCATTTGTATGGATGAAAATGACCTGCCATTTCGGATTGCAGCTGTGCAGCAGCTTCTGAAAAGGACCCATATTCCTTGAATGGATTTGCTGCTAAGCGTCCTTGATTGAAATCTCACAAAACATGTCACTAAGGAAACGGATTATGTCAAGATTTTATCCTCTGGGGAACACCCAAAAAATCAAAAGGATGCTGATGCAGGAATTTACGATTATACTTCAAGAACTAATGGTTAAACTGTTGCTGAATATGAAAATACCATCCGAAACAGCCATTGGAATAAGAGGAGACCTAACACATAATAAATAAGATTTTCTTGTTATTCTTTGTCTTGTGCAAGTCATCTTGTGTAATGATACTATAAGTTTTTATTTGATACCATGCAGTACACATTGATTCATTTTTGCCCAATTGTGCTTTGGTCTGCATTTAAAAAAAGTCTGTCTTACATTTCTACGTTTCATATTTTTCATCTAAGTTCTCGTGAAGTTATGGCAGAAAAAAACTCTCTTACTTACACATCGGTGTTTTACACATCGGTGTATGTATGTTCACAAACAAAGTAAATAAAAAAAGGAAAAAGCATTTAAAAACTAGAAACTAAAAGTTAAAGTATAATTTTTCAGTCAGCATCATTAATTATGTAAAATATTTCAGACAAGTAAATAATTTTACATTCATGCCTGATTGAAATTATTTTCTTTTTAAAACTAATGAAAAAATCACTTATTTCTAATTAGCTGGCTTATTCCCCAGAACTTTTTCTGAGCAGACAAGATTTTTTTTTAAAATTCCCTTGAGAAACTTTTTTATTCATTAATTAACTACAGCAGTCTTACAGATTTTATTTCATAGTATATATTTCGTAAATTGCTTATATCAACAAATAAATACATTTCCTTTTATATAGAACATGAGAACCACAAAATTATTATATATGTATTACATTTATAAAGCCATAGCTTTGTAATTCGGAAGTTTAATGTAGTTTTTCTTTTATTATAAAGTTACTAATTAGAAAAAAGAAAATGAAATCTCAGTAATAGTCTAATATCATTTTAATTCAGACACTAATATTAATTCTTATTATTTTTACGACTTGTATTTCAAAAATTCTTTAGTTTAACCTCACGTATTTAATTACCTAAATAAGCGCTTTTAATTAATTCGTCATTGAAGTAATATTTTAACTTTATTTTACACAGAAATTAATTTTATATAAAAAAGTTCTCAAATCCATCGTTTTCAATTAATTGTATCATACTTTTTATAATAATTCACTTTTCTTTCTCTAGATAAAATAAATCTAGATATAATTTTAACTCTCAAAGTTTAAATCTGGTAAGAAACAATAAATATAAATAAAAATCGTACACATGGATGAAAAATATTTAAATTATTCAATATATTTTGGTATTGTGTTACAGTGGAATCATTAAATGAAACCATTCTCTTTTTATGATGCATACTTATTAAAATAAAAAAATCTGTAACAATAAATAAAAAATTAAATGTATAGTATTTCAAATTATGTCGAAACGTTTGTGAATGCCTTACACTGAATTATTGTCATTGTTTTGAGCATAAAAGAGGCACAATAATTTCAAAAATAACTCGAAGTTGTTTTAAATAAATTTAATTGAATTTATGATATATCAATTAAATTCAAATTGTTCAACGATAAGAATATTTAACATTGATGAGAATTTTCATTCTTATTTTTAATGTTATAAAATGATAAAGTTATATTTTCTTCTTTTTTAAATTGCTTTTCGTTCATAAATTATCAAATAAAATTTCTTAAACACAAATCAATTACATAAGAAATATTCAATGAACTACTTATTACTATATTATTTTTGCAATGAGGTAGATAGCCTATATTTAAATAAAACATATACTATCAATAATTTTCTATAAAATGTAAATGATTAAATTTACTCAAGTACCATAAAATTTATAATAAATATCTTAAACCATGCTTGAATTATTTAATTATCTTTACCAACAAACGACTTCTTAATTTATTAAAATTTTTTAAGACAATTTCTGGAAAATTATGATAAAAACTTAAAAATTTACTTTAATTTTTAAAATAGCAATAATACTTTACAAATGTAATGTAATGAATAGCAAAGATTAAATAATAAATATGGATAAATATATAATATATATATACAGTCATGCAGTTCAAATAGTTTTCTATAGATAAAAATTACAAATGATTTTCAAAAAAGAAACGAACGTATTATTTTCCAATGAGAATGCAATTTGAACTTAAAAATCTTAAACTGGGAGCAGAAATTGAAGTTTAACTATTAAAGAACAATCAGGTTCTTGAAACTAAAGTCTGCAGTTTTGATTTGATCAGAAATCATACTTTTGTTCTTCAGAAGTTGTTTTCAGATTTCCTTTTTTCTGATAAAAAAGATTTTGAAATGGAATAGAAACAGTAAAAAGAAAATATTTAATTCTGAAGGTATTGTGTTTTACATTCTTTTATTTTATGTCAAATTATTTTTTAAATTATTCTATTTTTCGTATAAAATTCACGTAACCTTATGTTCGATTTTAAATTACTCATATTTAAATAATATATAATCTAATGTTAGTTGCGATATAAAAAATTCTATTACCAGAAACGATTATTATATTTCTCATACCTATATGTTGCAGTATATCAAAGCCAAAATAAACTGAATTTTTCCTAAACATTTAAATTTTTTTATATTAATTATTCCCATAAATTACAATTTTATGAATTTTAAAATGACTGATATAAAAAAATTTATATATAATATTTTTAAGCAATAACATTAAAATATTATTCTTATATAAAAAGTATAAATGCCCGCATATTTCAAGTACATATTTATTGGTTAGTAAAAAATTAAAAGTGAAATCATTATTTAAATGCGTATGTATAAAAGAATAAAGTATTTTCTTCGGTTAAATATTTTATCTATACAGACAAAACTATCTATTAAACTATTAATTTTATTTGAGATTAAAGTTTCTGTAAATTTATGCAAAAACAGTTTAAATAATTTTTTGTTCAGAAATCCTTATAGCTCTTAAAACTGTTTCTTAAAATGTAGTGGTGGTGGCCTGGCTGGTTAGGGTTCGTTTTCATTATCAAAACTTAGTACGTTTGATTCCCAACAAAACCGAAGATCTGTCAAGTTCTAATGGTGGTTGGAGCAAATTAAATGTGTCGTGGCCGCAATATCCGCCATATGGAACGATACTTCTGGGGGTGATAAGCTATATCTGGGGAACCTCTGATTGGTCTTTTCTTCTAAATTACAAAGATCCACGATGACAAGACATACCCACAGGTTGCTCCTCTGTACAGTATGTTACCGTTTCCGCCCCTTCTAATAAAGAAAAGTAGAAATCCTACTTTCCGGGCATTATATAAAAAATTTTTTTTTTAAATTTTATAAGGAAATTTATAAGTTTTACTTTAACAAATACTGAACTGAAAGAAATTATTATATTCCTTTACAAATTTTCTTATTAAACACAATACTGTATTAAATAATGCAACAACATGTTTTGTTCTTGGTAAGCACAATTGTGTGCATGCAAGTCACATATTTCTACAGCTATTTACACTTTCAGAGATCAATTTAATAGGTTTACATTATTAAAAAACCACTATAATGAGACATTAAAAACAATACATTTTAGTTTATCACAGAAAAAATTTAATATTTTAAGAATAAAATATATACTTTTAATGATATATAAAATATATCTGAATTATAAAAATGTCAGAGAAATTAAAATTTAAAAGCTTGGAATGTTACTATTTTTCCAGTGAAGGTCATTTTTAGGAAATTATAGAAGTAAAACAATGCTGGAACCATAAAGATATTTAACTACACAAAAAGCTAAATACCTAAATATTGTTATTTTTTAATGAGAAATTCATTTTTTAAATCAATACATTTGCTCTGAAAAATCTAAAAAATTTTGCCAAAATTCTGTAATTTGGCAAGTTAATATAATTATTCATGATTACTATTAAAATGTTTGTTAAACACCAGCAAATTTACCAAAGTCATTAAATTTTCTAGGCATTTATTTAAGAAAAATCTCTTGTTATACCGAAATTCCTAATTTTATTAATCTAAGTATTAGTTTATGAAATAATAATTATTAGAGTTTTGTTGAATATCACAGTTAAAAAGTACATGCGTTGAGCAAAAATTTACGCTTTTTTATTGTTTTCAGTTGCAAACTAAAGTTTACTCTTTCCTTGGGAGTTTTTAATAAACATTATATCTATTGCTCATGTAAGTGAAGCAGAAGTTCAAAATTGCTGTTAGATAATTCAAAATTTACTAGATAATATTTAAAGCATTCTGAACAAATTACAGAAAATTTAAGTTAACACTGTTCCAATTAAAGGAATTTTTAAATAAATGGTTTAATTTTATTTATGTTTTATACCTTGTTTTGGGAAAACATCGGAAAAATTGTTATCCAAAATATCTGAGAACAGATTTGTTAGAAATGATAATTATCCGATAACAAACCACATATGAAGATCATTTGACTAGAGAGAGAGAAAAGATTATTTTTACTTAAGTCTACTTCACTCTACATCAGAATTTTGTCTTGAATGATTTTTAAATTACAAATTTAAGGCAAATACTAGTCAAACATATTCATTAGCAAAACTTTTACCACTATTTCAATATATAGGAATAATAAACTAATTGTTATCATTATCAAAATTTAAATGCATTTTTCTTATGACATTGCCTAGTGCTATATAATTTAAGGAAGTCAAAAAGTAATTAGAATAAAATTCAAATTAAGATTCTTTTTCTGAAGAAATTTTTTATATTGTTATATTAAAAAAGAAATAACCTTACAAAGAACATTTAACGTTTCCCGGTTTTGAAATGAATGCATAAGCATTTAAAAAAACATTTGTCTACCATATATATTAAATTTAATGTCTGTGTTTCCCCACAAAAGAAAATATTTTTCCATATTTTATAAACAGCTAAATAGTAAATTAGTCCTTACATTGCGTTTTAATTAGTTAATTAGTTAGAAGCTGATGAGTTATTTTAAGTTTAAATATTTTTAATCACTCATGGTACATAACACATTATGATAAATATTTAAAATTTTATGCATTAAATTTGAGTTACATTTAATAATTAATTAAATAATCACAAAAATATAGATTATTAGCATTGTTTGATGCATTCATATTAAATATTTATAATTGTTAATAATTTATATCTACCTCATTTCATCCTTTTTGTGTATATTAGTTTTTTAAAAACAGTGACAGAAATTTCATTAAGAGTGAGTTTTTGAAAACTATTTGAGTTCAAAAAAGAAAATATAAAAAAATCAGAAATCTTAAAATCAAAGTGAATGAACTTTTGTAATTTTTCAAAAATATTTATTAATTAAGAAACATTCTTATGAAAATTATTAGATATTTTGTGTGAGTGAACAGTATTTTAAATGATATACAAATATAATTTATAAGCTAATGGGATATAAGAACAGAATTCTTAAATTTAATTATATTTTTGAAGGAAGTGTTGATTTGTTTCAAATTCGTATTACAATTTTTCATTACAGTTTATCAAAAGTTAATATCCTTATTTTTTAAAATATGAAGTAGAAGCAAAAATTTCTTATTTTATAAAAATTTTAACCTTTAAGAAATCCCATCCTATGTTTTATAAACTCTAGATAATTAATTATAGAATTTTTAAAACACGCACAATTATACCATACATAAATACTAACTAATAAATCGAAATGTTTTAAAATTACTTTAAGAAAACCTGAAGCAATTGAGATACATATTGGAACTAAATCCTGAATGATTTAAATTTTTCAAGAGATTGCACAATACACAAATACATAATTTTTAATTCACATCAAGTTAAAGTTGATTGCAATATGTATGTTGATTGTAATCTTTGATATTATTATTTTATGAGAAATGATCAAACTTTATTAAAAACTCAAAAGTTAAATTGATTTAAATGTTTAATTAAATAATTTGCAAATAATGTGTTTATGATTTATACTTGAATGCGTATAAAAAAATTTCTTTTCGTAGCAAATTTCAATATTTACAGCAATTTGTTAGAAATCCTATTGCGGTGTGTCAATATATTGAATTAAGTCAATCTGGCATTCTGCTAACGCATTTCACTATAATAGAATAACAAAACAAATAAATTTTATGTGTAATTATGCATATTGAAAATCTCAAACGGAATATTTAAAAAATAAAATTTATTAGAATTTTTGCTCAAGGAAAGAAATAGCATATTTAACTTAAACCATACATTTTGTAGTTCAAGTGAAACCAATAAGAATTATATGATGTATTTAAAAACATATGCATTAAAAATAAATATGTATTACATTAAATATAATATGTGATTTTTCTTGGTAAATGTACATGTGAAAATCATAAACTCCATTGAAAATATAACAATACATATATACCAAGGTTTGAAATATACTAGAATATATTCAGTTGTATTTTGGTCACAATATGTACTTTCTATTCTCCGGATTTTTGTGAAATTTACAGGTACTCAAGACCTTTGTGCCATGTTTTCTGAATTTTTCAATGGTTTACAAATGAATAGTTGAAGAAGGATTTTCTTTCAATAAAGGGTTTATTGTTTCATAGAGTTCTTGAATTCTCGGAATGTAAGCCAGCTGAAGAAATGATCTGTTGTGGATGTTTAAAGTTTCCTTAAGTCAGCAATATAAAATATTAACTGTATACCTTATAAGTAAGACACATTTCTGAAAGAGAATATAAAATAAAGTAAAACACGATAAAAAGGAAATGTCTGTGGTATCTTCATAAGTTTGATAGCTAACTATTCACTATTTGTTTCTAAGAAAACTCCTTATAAAATCAGTTCTAAATTCTGTGACAAAGAAAAAATAATAACTACATTCTATTGTTTTTGATGAATTGTTTGAAAACAATTATCTTGCTATCTCAATGGATAGCTTAAGTCATTTATTCTTTTAAGAAATGCATTATATTATGTTTCCTTATTTACTGTAGAAAATAATTAAAAATTAGGAAATGTAAAAGAACAATGCTTCTGTTGAGAAACATTTTAATTGGAAACATTGTCTATTCTTCTACTTATTTTTAATCTTTTATTCCAAAAATTCTTTAATTTTAAACACATTGCAGAAAAATATATCTTCAAAGCAAACTATATTTAGAATTCTAATTTTTCATAAAGGAATTCATTATTAGAGCATTTAAATATAACTGGAAAAAAACTAAATGAATTCCGACAACCTGCACATTTTATACAAATATTTGTTATTTTATTTGTTTATATAATATTTTATATATAGAATTGAAATTAAAGAAAGGTATTTATTAAATATTGTAGATAATGCTTTACAAAATCAGGGTTCACAGTGTGTAACATATTAGTAAACGCTGGTATCTTTTTTTGTATTTGTTTGATGTATAAATAATTTTAATTTTTTTGATAAAAATATCTCCTTACTCTCGTCTAGGTAACACGTGTTTTATATCTATGCTGCGTAAAGACATACATCTTTAATTTTTTTTAAAAAATTAAAAAAATATAAATAAAAGTCTGTCAAATAATTAATGTAACTATAAGACATTCTATGATAATTTATGCAAACATAATTGATGATCAACAAGATATAGCCATTAACAGAAATATTTTTTCCCTATTCATTCCATTAATGAATCGAAAAATTTCATATACAGTTTGTTTTTGAAACGGTTTTTGCGTCGGTAACTGTAAACTTTAAAAAAAAACAATTTACTATTTCTTATTATTTTGCACTTCATAATTTGTAATAAAATATATTATATTTTGATTATTTTTAAAAATTGTGTGTGATAACCCCTAAGAATTTAATATATTTTTAATTACTTAAAATTTAATTTTATAAATTAATGATTAAAATGATTATTCTTTTGTAGTGAATTATACTGCATTACATTTATGAAATAAGTTTTACTTATGACATAAAGTTATGATTACGTTTTATATATTAATGAATAAAATTATAATTCTCTTGAAATGGATTATAACACATTACATTTATGACTAAATTTTTATTTTAATATTCTAAATACTTTATGAAATGGTTTCACAAATAAACTTTATTATTCACTTTAAAAAACAAATGTTCCGGTTAGATAACATTTAAAAAAAAAAAATTCAATTTTAAAAGTCTGAAATATTCTTAGGTATAAGACACTATGATAGTTATAGTTAAGAAATTAAATTAAATGTATCATAAAAATGTAATACACATTTTTATATAACATATTATACTAAAAATAAAAATAAATGACTAAATTTTTAACATTTGGGTTTGATAGTTACATTATATTTATTTTTGATTTACAAACGATTAAGTTATTAAGACTCAGAAAGCATAAATCCGGAAAAATCAGTACCAAGTCAAGAACTATTGGTAGTAGTAAAATAATTTTACACCTTATGGTTGAATTAAACAGGGATCAGAAGCCGTACACATGTGCATTTGCCCATGCAGCTTCAGGGTGATTATTTAGAAATTATTGGGAAACCTTTTAAAACAAAAAAAACATGAGAAAAAAATATTTTTAGTCATCATATTAAAAGAAAATATAAATAAAGCATATTTATAATCTAATTAAAATTTCTTAAATATTAAGAAATATCATGATGAAACTATGTTGAAACTTTATGTCCTTTTTTCTTAATTTATATAATACAAATTCAACAATTTATTCTGTTTTCACCATTTTTAAAAAAAACTAATTATTCCACAATGTTTTGTAAATATCATCTATTAAATTTTTGACTAAAAAAACTTATTTTCTATAAGTTTCGAAAAAGAATACTACAATCTATAAAAGAAAACACAATTTTTTTAATATAGTTTTGATTCTTATAAATGCTCTCATGGTGAATATAATGCAATTATTTTCACTTAATAAATATATTAGATTTTCAATTTGTATTTGATTAGTTAATTGGATTTTTAATTATAAAAATATACTTTTATGTGATAATACTCTAATGTTGAGTTCAAAATAATTGTTACACAGTGAATGAATCTATTAGTATCCTAATATGAATCTCATACATTTGAGCCATAATTAATTTTGAAACATGATGCATAAATATTTCTATAGAATAAAGGATCATTTAGAGGTAGAATTAGAATCTGAATACTGTACAATGCTAGAAATTGTTTGCTAATGAATTCCACCAGATAAATTAAAATAAATAAGTTCTTTTAAATTTAAGTTTAATTAAGAAAATTAAATTTTGAGGGTTAAATGCCAATTTAACAGAAACTGTTAATAATATATTTTAAACAGATTTTTTGCATGAAATTAATATTCCTTCCGTAACATAAAATATAATGAAACTTTAAATTATCTATGCATGGATTCTCAATTCATGTTATTCCAAATTAAAATTATATTTAAAAGTATTTATTACTTAGGTTAAGAATAAAATAACTAAGATTTCATAAACAGCTTGAAATTACAAAACTTAATTTCTTAGAGAATTTTAAAATACTAATTATGAATTATAATTATTAAAAATTTTAATTAAGTCCTTTTGTAGGCACTATAATGGTCTTTGTAAGTATTTTCTTACTGTGAAGGAACTCTTTTTCACAATACATGAAGAGAAATAACAGTAATAGTAAAGAAATATGAATCTATTTTGAAGAATCATTCAAAGGTTAATGAAGTTAAAAAGTAAACGAAACTATCTTAAAAGTAAATTGAAATTCATATGCAACTTATTTTACAGAGAAAAAATTAAAAAATAATTTTTAAATCAAACATATAAGTTGAAATATGCATCTAACTAAAAAATGTCCTATATCCATACCAATAAAAAGAATTAATTTGTTAAGTATCAAAATTAATATAGAGCTTTGAAAAATTATGAAGAATAAAATAAAAGCTTTTATTAAAAGACAGGAAAAATGTCGAGAAATGAAATATTTATGTGTTCTCAAATATCGATAGTACCTGATTTAGAAAATACTTCAATAAATAATTGTAATGCGACATCTAACATGAACATTATTTATAAACAATGTTAATAATGTGACGATAAATGTTAATAACATGTATTTACATTATCTTATAAATATTTTTAAAAAATGCAATTTTCGAGCATATTTACAGAAAATGTTTTCTAAAATGGTTTTTAGAAAATAATTCATACAAATATGAGCAAGTATTTTTTTAAAAAAGAAAATAGTATTTTTTTTAAAAAAATTCATTATAAACCAAAAATGAATTAAAAATTTATGAAAACATTATATACTAAAAAAAAACTTTTAAGTTTAAATGTTATGAGAAATATAATCAAAAAAGACAAAAAATAAAAATTTTAAACTAAATACATTTAAATAAATGGAAAAAATAGACGAAAATGGATGTATAAGAAAAATATGTGAATCAATAGGATCAATATATCCGGAAAAGCGTGATAAATAGGAACACAAAAAAAGGAAGAGTATTATGCTAAAAATAGATTAATAAGCTTAAAGTTACACAGTATCTTTAATAAGTAACCAATATCAACTAAGAATTAAAATATTTATAATGTAAATAATAATAAAATAAGTCCTGTTAAGAAAGTCAATTAAGTGTTACTATCTCTCGCTATCTACTTAAAAAAAGAGACTACTTATAGTTTGGAAAATAAAATTTCGAAAATAATTATGTTTTATTATTTCCTTCAATGTAATGCAAATTAAAGATAAGCTCGAAAAATAAAGGAAATTAACAAAAACAAAATACGCACATTTTAATAACCTCAAATATTTGTAAATGAACAAAATTATTATGTAAGTGATGATGTAGCTAACTAAAATAACTAGTGACAAAAAAATTATTTTCCTAATAAAAAGTTCCTTTATTTTTTTCATTCGACATAATGTCTTAAATTCGTAATAAATGAAAGGAATAAATTAGTATTCAAGGAAATCCAAAATGTAAAATTCGATGAGAAATAAATTTTTCCTAGACAAACGTATTGTTGTTGTTGACTTTACAAACCAATGGATAAAAATTAAATTTAAAGTGCGTTGATAATCAAAAGAAAAAATTCACAAAAATGGTTGGAAAGTTGGCTAAGTAGTTTTAAAAATTATGAATCTTAACATCTTAAGTCTGTGAGAAAGCAAAAATTGGAAATAATGAGATACAAATTTTCATCATAATATTTTCTATGGTTTAGCAAGAGATATTTCTTTGCTACCAAAATAGAATATTAATCAGTCTGTTTTGTAAATTATATCCTCAATAATTTCTCATTTCTTCTGCCAAGTTGAGGATACATATTTTTATAATGTATTAGAAAAAATATAGTATTTATTTTATTTTTATATAAGCTGATAATGAAAGTTTATAGAATTCGAATCAAATGAACATAAATAATATTATTTTCTACTAAAACGATATTTTAAATACTGCTTGTTAAGGATAAAGAAGTTTCTGATTTAATATTTTGGATAAGTTTAAGATATGACATTCAAATGCAAATGAAAAGATTCATATTTCTGTTGAAAAGTCATGGCTCCAAAAAGGAAGGGAAAAACACTATACGTATCCAAAAAGAATACGATATGTGTTATTGAAGAAAGAATAAAAGGTTTTGTTACATGTTTATATTATGTTTCATCAACAATCCACTAATGAAAATATTAAAAAACCAGTTGTATGAAAATATGTACAATTTTTAAATGTATGCATATATGTATGGTTTTAAATACCCGGTATATTTAACTTATTATAATGTCATTTATGTTGTAATTATCATCCATTTTAGCAATACTTCATATTTCTCCCTATCGAAAAAAAACTGAAAATTACATTGTATTATATTTTATCTTGAAGCCTCATGTGATATCTGTCATCATTACTAATTTGATGCTAAAACCTAAGATAATCATCAGATTTTCAATTTTTTTTAATTAAGTTTCTTTAAAACATCTCTTCTAGACATATTCACGCATGCAAAAGAAAAAAAGAAATTTACTCAAGCAAGATTCTAGTAACTTGTTATATACATATATATATATATATATATATATATATATATATATATATATATATATATATATATATATATATATATATATATATATATATATATATATATATATATATATATATATATATATATATATATATATATATATATATATATATATATATATATATATATATATATATATATATATATATATATATATATATATATATATATATATATAGTATATATATATATATATATATATATATATATATATATATATATAGTATATATATATATGTATATATATATATGTACATAGATACAAACATATAAGCTGAAAAAGTTTGCTAAGATTTTGATTTTGTGACCAAATTACTAATTACTAATTTAATGAATGACTAAAGACAAATAAAATCAATACCCAAATTATCAGTAATTTCAGAAGTTCTTACTTTATAACTTTTCACTATATTACACTTAGTTAATTAATTGCAGTAATACTACTAATAAATTAAAAATAAATTCACTCCTGCAACATATTAATATGAAATGTTTAACGTACAGATTTGCATAACTCACAGAAATTCCTTAAGTTTTTTAAATCATTCTGTCTCATGATTGCAAAAATAGGATTACAAATTTACCTCTAATTGAATCTACTTTTAAGAGTACTATACTTTAAAATGAAACCTTTAAAGCAGAAGCATTTTAAAATTACTTTATATAATTCAATATGATTTTCAAACTGTCCACAAAAACATAATTCAAGCATTTATTAACTGTTGATTTTGTAAATACACTTTGAGTGTTCATTGCCATTTATGATCATCACATTGTTAGATTTTTGATGAAATTAAAATTCATTTTCTAAAAGAATTATTCGTTTCTTAAAATAGATGAATATGATAATAAACATTATTCCTGTAATGTTTATTATCATATTCATTGGAAAATTAATTTACTGTATTTATAATGATTAGTTATTGATATATTTTCCACATTGCATCAGTCTTAAGAGCAGCTTAATTAGGAGATCTAATATTACAATTTGAGTTGATTCCAAAACTCATTAATAATTGATTTTTAAATTTAATTATTTAATAAACTATAATTAAATAGTTACAACTCTAATGAAGTAAATGAACTCTAATTAATTATTGAAAAGTTGATGATATAATTCAGAATGTAGAAAATATTTTTCTAATTACATCTTTTAAAATTTTTTTCATTAATTATGGTTACATTTATAACTACGTAACAGACATATTAAATATAAATAACAGAAACAATTATAGTATTAGTTTCTAAAACATAAAGATGTTGCATAACTTTGTTTTCACGAATTAAATGTCAACAATTTTTATCAAAGTTGCAATTTTTCCAAAGTTTTTTTACAGAAAATTAAATTACTCAAGTCTTTTTTTTAAATGAAAAACATAAGAATAAAGGAATTGTATTGTAAATGACAAATGGAAACAATTGTAAGCAACATGATTTTGCGATTTTTTTCAAACTTTATTAAATATTGTCTTTTATTTATTTTTCATTTCACAGACGAGAATTTTTCATAAATATCACTAAATCAATTTTTCTTTATTTAAAAGTATTTTGAAAAATTTCATTGATATAACTTCAAAGATAATAAGTTCAATACATTTACATAATAAATATCTTTTTTTTCTTGAATACGCATATTTTTGTGTGTGTTGTATATTCTACTTACAATTTTTCGAACTATAAATAGTCTCAAATTTTCCAACCCTAATGCCTTTTTTTCATATTTCTAAAATAGTTCAGAAAATGAGAATATAAAATCTCTTTGAGCATAAGTAGTTAGCCAAAATATTAAGATTGTAATTTGTAGCAGTTTTCGATATTTGTTTAATTTATGCATTTCAACAAATCTAAACATTGAAATTCTCCATCCAAAATTTCTTTAGTTATAAATAACAAATTCATGAAGTATTGATTTTTAAATTAAGTATGTTAAGATATCATGTACATAGATTTGTTTATAAACTCAAACTTGATTATGTGCATTTAATATTATAATAACAACTTTATTAATTAGAGAAGCTTATAGCTTTTGTTTTACTGAAATAACATATGCATATGTTTTACTGAAATAACATAATCTATAAGCATAAATTACTTCTTAACGTCATAAAAGGTTATCAGAAATCATATAGCGCAGGAAATTTAATAAATCCCAGTTACTGTCAATTTTAAAGTACACAGATTTAGAGAATTGTAGGAGCATGAATTAATTTTTAAGCCATTTTATATTTACCAAGATTTATAAAAATTTAGTATTTATATTTATGGAGTGCGCAGTTATTTTATTAATATAAATAAGATATGGTTATGTTTCTGATCATATTTTTAATTAATAGTTTAATATTGCAATTCAAGTCAATATGTGAGATATGTGATATTTGTGAGACGTTTACAACATTGCAGCTTGCTGATTTGCTATATAAAAGCTAGACTAGACAATATAAAATTATATTTAAAAGTATAAAATGATGAAATGAATTTCTTTAAAACCAATTCGTTATTTTGACTAATTTTATTATAGAAGTATTATAGAATATACTTAACACAAAGTAAGTGAGTGTTGCTTATGATTTTTCTCCTCATTAACAATTAACTATGATGGAATGCGAATATATTAGCTGAGACTACTTATCACTTTCCGATCACTATTATTAAAAAAGTGCCATATTTCAGAAATTCTTTTCATATATTCACAGCTAAACTATATATAACATTTCAGTTCTGAGTTGCAATTTGAATTACATTTTTAAAACTACTTTCCAAAGTATTGTTTTCGTCATGACAGACAACAAAAAAAAAACTAACTCGTAAAATTAAATTGATTTTTATGTCAGATGCAAATATTTATGCTTAGAGAAAATTCATTTAGATTTTAGATTGTAACTAATGATATCCTTACTAATTGCACAGGATTTTTAAGAATTTTAATGAACTAGGAAAAGTTCTACCGCATGCTAATGAATTGAGAAAAAATATAGAAACTGTTAGTGAATGCTACAATGGTAGTCACAAATGCATTTTTCAAATTCATGTAGAATACATTTAAATACTACTGAAAGAATTCTAGTGAATACTCATTAATTTGATACACAACTGATTTGGAAATGTTAGTATATATAAAAGTACGCTTGTTTTTCCAATAGTACAATTCACTACTTAATGATAAAATTTTAAGATATTTAGTGATAATTTTATATTATTTTATTTAATTTCAGTACAAAACTTCTAAGCTGAAGTTTACTTCGATTTAATTTCAGAATGGGTCCTAAAATGAAATTACAGTATTAATTTTTATGAATATTTTGAAGAAATACTTTAATTTCTTAAAATGTAGGAATCATTATGAATATTTTTATTCACATTTGTGAGTTATTTTATAATGAAAGTTTATTTTCTCCCAAAAAATGCAAACATTTCTGTTTTACATTAAAAAATTTGCTAAAACTCATGATAGATATAGAAGAAAATAATTTAAATATTGCAGTACTAGTAATACCAAGTAACATTGGTCGAATAGAAACGTAAATTCCAAATTCTCTTCAGATTTCCATAAAACAGCTTTATTTTCAAACTCTAATGTTCAAAATATATATTATTTTATCAATATTTATTACCAAACAGATTATGAATTTTTACAGAATAATATAAAAAATATGCTTAATATTTTAAAAAATGATAAATGTGCATAAATGTTAAGTAAATTTTACAAAAGGATTACATTTTTTATCTTTCTTTGAATAAAATGTAAGAAATTTTTTTAAATGTCAGAATCTCGCCATTATAAAAAATTCTATATTTTTTTTATTTATAGACTTACATATGTACTTTTATATATTGATATTATATATTATATGCCAGTATAATATTAGTTGCAAAGTTTCAAATGATGTTTTTACTATTGGCAGTAAAATAGTTTACATTGAAGCTTTGTTTTTTAAACAAACCATGAATGTGTCAGATGAAACAGTCTAATAGTATAAAAAACATGAAACTAATTTTATTTAAATGGTTTTTACGAAAGACAAATATTTATAGCAAACCATTCATTAAATTCATCGATGCAAAATTTTATCAACATATGGTTTACAATAAATTATGTTTGTACTAAAATAAAAAATTGTTAAACAAATACATACGGAATATATAATCTGTTCATATAACACTTTAAAATAAGGAATTCTGGATTTTTGCAAGAAAGTTTTGGAATGCAATTTTTTGTTGGTTTGAATAATTTCAAATAAATTCAATATTTCATATTAATTAATTATATAAAAATGAAATAAAATCTTAAAAATTAATAATAATAATGATAATATTATAACACATAATAATAATGAAAATATTAATATACGTAGACAACGAGAAGAAAAATCTAAAAAGTATTATATAGACTATAAAATATAATCAACTATGTATTTAATGAATCAATAACTCATATTTAAATATATGTTGTGTAAGTATTTGGATACATGTGTGTCCAAAGCAGAAAAAAAGTAAAACTTAAAATAAAATTATGCTTATTATGGAATAATGGAAAAATTACTTAAAAAATAATGTACATTTCTAATATAATAAATATAAATTTGTAGTTACAATGTCTATATCAGTCTCATAAAATTATATTATTAATTATGTCTATATCAGTGTAATATCAAAGTAAATATTAATTAATATTTAGAGGACTCATTTTTGTTTATTTGAAAATACAATTATGTAAATTAATATAATAGTTGGAAAATGTAATATAATATAATTATGTATAATTATGAACCTAATTATCTTTTATTTCAAATATTTATGTTCTGAAAGGATTTAATTTAAAAAATTTAATATGTTTAGATACCATATAATATGATAATTAACTTACAATTTTCATTGTGATGCAGAAATAAAGATTGGATATTATACAAGTATAAAACATTATTGTTAAAAATTTCTCTTTACTACATTAAATTCTTTATTATCATTTAATTTTATGCAATATTTGGCTTTTTACTATATAAAAGTATTATTCATAAATGTATTTTTAAATTAAAGGAAAATTCTTTGTGTGCTTCTTAGAGTAAAACTCATTCTAATAAATTGTGATTGAGTAATTCTTAGTTATATTACAAATTTTGAACGAATAAAATCAAGATAAAAATTTATGTGAAAATATAAAGCTATTAATTTTTCAAAATTCAAATGAACAAACTTCCATGAAATCTGATTTGCAAAATATTTATCAAATGAAATTTAAATAATATTACTTTTTTAACATTGAGTGCTAGTTTTAAAAGTTACTATACATATTTTTATATTAATAATACCGTATTTAATATTATAAATTTTCATATATTGCAGATTTTTAAGATAAAGAATCCAGTATGAATTTTACAAAAACAGTTTATATAAATTTTAAAAAACGATTTATACAATCATAAGAATAATAGGAATCTCATTCAGTTACATAAATAATAGAAGAATAAATTTTTGCACACTTAATTTTTCATTCAAGAATCAGCCAAAGAATATTTTCCATAACACAAACTTCATTGATAAATATGGAGGTATTTCTGATTATTGATTTTAAAGTTATGACATTCGAGTTTAAGTAAAAATTCCAAATCCAAGCTTTCATAAAGAAAATTCTGAAACTAAAATAAATATTAATAATAGCTTCTAAATATGTAATTGTGTGTTGCCTCATAGTGGCAAAGGGATATTCGTAGGGGAATACGTGAAGTTCTTCAAGAATTTACTCCTAATAAGGCTGCTGTAGGCTTGAAGGTCATTTTACTATGGCTAACTAAAATACACATGCCTCCAGGGCTAAGTCAGATTTCTCTCATTGATGCCGTATACCTTCGGGTCAGTTGGAGCCGATCATTTCTCTAGACATGAATCAGTCTTTTCTGATGTGTTAAACTTATACCGAGATCTCACCAAACTCCTTTTTCCCGCATTTAGAGTGGCCACACAAGAGCCCTCATTTATAATCAAGGTCAAAAAATATATCCGGAGTGACATTGGTACATAGGTGACATGGAGCCCCAATTTCATATTTTGGGGCATTTAAAACTAAGCAAAGAAAAGGTCTTTAAAGACCATACTCTATTTTTAGACATTTTGAATATTTTCGGATTTTGGAGAGGATTATCTAACTCTACCAGATATTCCTGAGATTAGCAACAACAACAAACGTGTAGTAATTTGAACCTTCATTACGCTGCCAACAATAATTCGCACATTGCTTTTAATAGAAGCCTCAGCAAAAATGTAAATATATCTGGAAATAGAAATTTATTAATTATTCTAATTTAAATAAATTGCGAAATTTAGTTTTTCAAAAATAATGATGAATAGTGTAAAAGATATTATTAAAATCTAAAGGATATGCTTGAGCAGAAATTATAAAAATATTAAAAAAATTATTTTTTTATACTAAAAGGATTAGATGTACAATAAATATTTTATAATGAATCATTAGATTATGGAATTGAATAAAAATCTAATTTTAAAATTAGATGATTTTTACAATAGACATAAAATTTTAATAAATTATAAAATCTGTTTTTTAATCTAGACAATTTAATTTTATTTTATATTTTATTTAATTTAAAATTTAAAAAAAATATTTAAAACATTTAAGCAAGTATTTGCGCTATCTGTTGATATAAACCACAAAAACAATTTGTTTCTATACTGTTAACATTGATTGTAGAGTGTCTGGATGTAAGTGTCATATAATATTTAATAAATGTATAAAACGATTATTAAAATTTTTCTTCTTATGAAGAAGTTATTTTATTTTGATTAAGCCTGATTAAAACTGTTGTGACCTGTCCTAGATTATTTATGTTATTAAATTATATGTTTTTTTTAATTTCTTTTTAAGTTGGATGTTCAATTTCAAACACAGAGTTTGTTGATATATGATTTCAATGTGATACACAACCTGGTTTTCAGCAATTTAATAAGTAAATACATTCTATCTTACATTATAAGTTTAAATGCATCTCATTAGTTGCATCTCTTAAATTCCATCAACATAACGGCATCGGTTCTTCAATATAATCGATATTATGACATCGGTATAGTGACAAACGTAAACTAGACAACCAACGTAGGAAACAACTTGTCTCATATTATTAAACAAAAAATTGCTTTTGTTTTGAATATATATATATATATATATATATATATATATATATATATATATATATATATATATATATATATATATATATATATATATATATATATATATATATATATATATATATATATATATATATATATATATATATATATATATATATATATTATAAATATATATATATATATTTTTTTGTTGTTAAACTCAGGAAGATTTTCATAATTCATAATTATGTGATTGATTTGTTGTGATTTATCCGTTCATATTTCTTATAACTTAGTATTTAATTTATTTTAAATGTATATGAAATTTCTATTAAAAATTATGCATGTGATTAAATTCAAAATAATATATTTGTAAATTAAATTTTATCAGGGACTTTCATTTTTTCAACTCTCACCATTATTGAATGAATATTAAAAAATTCCTAAATTAATGTATCTTAATAACATGGAAATAAAAATTTTTAATGTGTTTTGTTTAAAGACAATATGAATATGCATGCAGCGTTTGGAGCCATTTAATTGATAAGGATGTCGATTTATAAAAACTTCAACTTTCAACGCAAACGATTACAATTTCAAGTCGTACTAAAGAATATGAGATGTGTTTTTGGAGCACATTTTTTATAAAGATTCTGACTGATCATATCCTTCCATAATAATAATTATTAATATATATGCTTATCTTAAAAATAAATTACAATATTGAACACAGAAAAAATAACAAAAATGAGTTATGAAAAATAATATATATTTAAACTATGAAAAATACAATTGCTAGTATAGGAAGATTGACTTTTATTTCTGATGTCAGAGATAAACTGATTAGCGTTTCTTATTTTTTAATGCAACGATATTAAATTATGTTGATTAAACGTGTTGCTAATTTTCAGTTGCTTTGATTGCTCAAAAAATGTGATAATTCTTGTTATTCGCAAAATATCTGCAAACATATATTTAAGTGGACAGATCAAGCAATTTTTTATTCGAAAGCAATGTACTTTGCCTATGAATAATAATGAATTATAAACTTGAAATTATCTAGATTCACAAACTTGAAAATTGAAGAACGTGAAAGGTTTGTGAAAAGAATGAAGAAATTCAAAATAATTTAATTAAAAAAAGAATTGTGAAAAATATTTAGAAGAAACTGGATCTGCTTAAATTAAATGAGTTAATACTTGTCACTGGTGAAGAGACGTTTGAAAAGCAGTGAAGGAAACATAAATATATAAAAAAATGTGTAAAAGGTGTGAAACAATAACGCTAAAAAGACTGATAAGTGGAATTTATGAAATATTTGTGTGAAGAAAGAAGTTTATTAGCTCTACAAATATGAATTTTTTTGTTTTCTTAGCATATTTCTCACATATCAAGAAGAGATTTAATACTTTTTCAGTGTTGGATAATGTACAAAAATATAAAGTGAAATAATTTGACTTAATGAAATAATGTCCTTTTTTTCTTAGCTTAGTCTCGTGATTTTTAAATCAGGTATCCTCCAATGTTTATGAGATGACTTTGTTGTTTGTTTTATTTATCTTAGTAGTTTGTCATTGTTATTTGTCACAATAATATGTAAATTTCAAATAATTGTTTTCTAAGCACACACAAATCCAAATATTATATTCAGATATTTAATTTCCGATATCATCCAACGTAAGTGAAATGACGCTGCTGAGTTATCGAAAAATAATTTCTATATTTTCATCTTTATTATATGTTTCATTTCTTTTGTATATAACAATTAGAGATTTTGGTGTAGTTAAAGGTGACACACTTGGCATGCTCTGAATTTGTAACTAAGCTAACTCTCATAAACTATATTTTTGATGGTTTTAACATTCCTTCTGAATGATAATAAATTCTTTTAGAAAGGCATAACTAAATATTTGTACTGATTTACACTTCAATATTGTATGAAATGACATTCTGTTTCACTATAATTTCATTATCTGCTACTTAATTGGGTTTGAACAAACTAATAAATATTTTGACTTAGCTATGAAAATCATCCTTAATATGTACGTTTTGCTTTTAGGGGAATTTCATAAGATAATGTATATTTAATAGAAAGTTTCCTTTTATATTATTACTATAGTTGCAAAGTTTTGACTACTTAGCAGTTTCAACCACCTTAAAATATTTATTGCTGTTAACTTTAATTTCTCGAAGAGAAAAAAATTAAAAACTCTATGACATACAATTTTTTTTCAAATGAAAGGAAAGCTATTTTTATTCACTCCTTTATTAATATGAAAATCCCCAATTTCATAAATTATAAAGCGAATTAGTGGCATTGAAAATGATTTTCATGTTGATTACATTTTGCATTTTAATTTGATTATTATGGCATACTTTGAAATAATTTCGTTTCCTCAAAACACAATTTTTTATCTTATGAACTTGGCATTGTTCTAATATTACATTATTTTTGTCTATGTTTGTTACTTTACCTGGTAAGTCTTCTTACAATACTTGAGATAGGAAACAGAAAATCCATGAAGAAAATACTAATTCTGCATATATCTAAGCTTAAAAACAATAGACGTTGTCTCTTTCGTGTAAATATTAAATGGTTTACAAAGGAAACTTTAAGTAATAATACATTTAAAATATCATTCTAAATCAATTTTAAAAATTATAATTTAATAATGTAGCTGTAAGTAATAACAAAAAATTCATTTTCAAGAAGCTCCATAAATTGATCAGTAAATGAATAAAAAAGTATGTCATAATTTTTATTAGATTTTTAAACTAATCCTTTACATTGATTTTTAATTTTTTTTAATATTTCCTTATGCTATTTTTTAATTTTTTTAAAATCAAATATTTTGCAGCACATATTTAGAATAATCATTCCAAAAAACATTTGGAAATTTTTATTGAAAAATGTCAACTGCTAATACAAAAGAGAAGTAAATAAAAATAATTTGCTAACAAATATGCTAATCTTAAAAGTATCCCTAAAAATTTAATAGGAAAAATTCTATCAATATACTAATATGTTTTTCAGATGGGGAAAATACTTATATCATACTTGTAAAAATACAAAAAGCTAGGAAATATTTCCTAATTTTTATATATATCCATTTATAAAAATTAGGAAATATTTGTAAGCTTTTCTTTTCTAATTGATGTGCAGCTGAAAAAAGTTATCTAAGTAAATAACGCAAACATAAAAACTATTTTAAATGTCTGTTAACTTTGAAGTTTACACATTAATGTTTTATTCTAAAATACATAATACTATTAAATATTTCCTAATGCTCTTGATTTTGTAATGGAAATAGTAAAAATAAATTTCTTTACTAAATTTGATTTTATTTCCCAATTTTTATTATTATTAAAATAATTTAAAATTTGTTTTTTTATTAAAATTACTTTTTAAGTTGCAGCTTAAGCATTTTTAAATTTTACTATTTTCCCCAGTTTAGAGAGTTCACAGTTCAAAATTATTATTCTTTGCTGTATAAAATACTGGGTTTCTCTCAAGGTATATTATACTATTTCCCTTCTTGAATTAAAATGAGTCCCATGAATTTCAAGACTCTGCATACCACTGTATCGCAAAGTGATGCTAAAGAAGAAAATTTTAACCATTAAAGTGTCTGGACAATCTATCAGGCGTTTCATCATGGTATATATTATAGTATTTAACAGCTTAACTTTGAAGTAATTTGAATTTCTGACGCAAGAAATTAAATTGATGGTCTGTTTTATTTCCTCTAATTATTACATAAAATTTTACCATCAAATTTTAATAGTTTTTCTTAGAACAAAGTATTGAATTTGCACTGAATGATATGGAATATTTTAATAACACTTTTTATAAAAATTAATAATTTTTTATTTGATTTATTTGTATTTTTCCAGTATTTGTAAACGTTTAGAATTCTTAATTCACAGAAATTCAATGATACATATAACTAAGTAAACTAACTCTCGCTCCTCTGAGAGATAATCTTTTTCCAAAAAAAATATACACACACATTTAAGGATATTTTAATAACTTATTTTTACAAACTCATATGAATAAAATCGATATACTCTATGTCTGCCAAGTTTCTATGGTAGCATAGAAGGGAATGAAGCTTATATATCTGGGTGTTACTATTAGGTTAATTTAAACCAAAGATTATGTTTCAATTCGAAACTTACTTGGACAGGATTAAGAAAAGTGCTTCTTAAATTTGGAATTGTTTTTAGATTAAAATGTTATTTGTTATCAAAATAAGCTGTCTTCTTAATAATCTATTTTAAAAAATTTCTAAAATCTTTATAATTGAATGATAAAACATAAGAGACGAGTCTCACTATGCACTCAAATTTCTTTGTGGTATTTGTATCGAAGCATTTACAGATTAATATTTTGCCCCACATGCTTATAATAAAATTATGCTTAATAAATCAATCAGAAAGTGATTAAAATTAAGTAGTGTTAACTTGCTTGACGTGAATGTAGATCTCAAATATGTTCTAAAAATTATTAATTTTGAAACAAATGAATTCTACTAAAATATTGCCCTAAAAGTAGATTGCAGTAACACTAATCATTTTTGTTAAATCATAGTATTAAATGTGTGTAAAATTTTTAACACGCATTAACACTAAAAATTTGTATTTGACTATTTTTCATGAAAATTAATTGCTCACCTATGCATCCAAAATAGTTTTGTTTATCTTAAACTACACCCAAGTAAAAAAGACAATCTTGTGGCACACATTGGTGTCCATGTTTAATATTTCAAGCTACATAAGGAAAGAATAATAGAAATGAATACATTTTCACGTAAGCAAAACTTTTTTAGCAGATTTCTATTGTGAAAAGCATAGGAAATGAGTGAATTGCTTACTGAAATTAATATACATTTTCTTTATATTTCATGTATCTTTGAACTTTGTTTTTATATTAAATATAATAAATAAAATTTATGAATTCCTAGGAATTTTTTATAACCAGAAGCATTTTGATCATTAGAAGTAAACATTTTGTTTGTTTATGTATAAAGAATTTCATCAAAGTTTAGTTAAAATGTTCTCAAAAGCAGTGATTTAAATACACTTTTCAACTTTAACAGCTACTTTAATCTACTCTACTGCATAATTAATATGTTGAGAATGCTTTGATTTACTATTTATAAATTTTATTAGCTATCAAATTTATCAACCAATTTTTAATTCTATTAACATAGACAATTATTTTTAATTCAAATTTTTTATTTTCAAAAAAAATAATAATAAATATATTTTAACCATAATTTTATTTCAGGTTTATCCCTTTTATCAGGAATTTTTATGATTTCTTATAGTTAACTTCAAAGCAAAGCTATCATATATTTTTAAAAATAAATTTGTGAAGAATAATTAATGTAAGTAATATTTAAATTTGAATAACGTTATATTTTAATAGTTACATGATTTGATTTCTTTGAGAGCTGCAAGATATCTTCACTAGGCTTAAATCTTAAGTATTTTCTAAATTGTATATTATGAATATTAAATCACTTGTTATACGTAAAATATATCTTCTCCTTTGTGTTTAAAGAATTACAGAAATGAAGTTAATGTATTTTTTTGCACTAATATTACTCTACGTATCTAATATTTAATACCCTTTTCCCAGAACAAAATGGAAATATTCCACTGAACAAGATCAGCTGAAATTTTTATATGCGAAGGTTTTATTTTCGATAAAAAAATTACCATTTTCTTAATTTCCCATAAAACATATTAATTATTACCCAAGTCACTAGAATATCCGTGCAATTTATGTATTCAGATGTATGTATTATTAGTTTTCAAAGATCTTTTAAGTAATACACAAATGACTAGATTTAATATTAATGTATTACAATGCTATTTTAATTTAACAGAAAAGAAACAACAAGAAACGATGAATTAGCACTATTTTTTTTTAATTTTAATCTACTTAATTTATATTAAGGATTATAATGCAATTTGCATTTCAATTTTATAAAATAAAATTATTCGTTTAGATTCCTTTAATTTTGATTCAGAAAATTTTCCCCACTTAAAAATTCTGATATTTTGAAAATTTTCTATATATTTTATGAAGGAATTAATATTCAAATATGTACTGACAAAATTAGCAGATTCCTAAACATTATTTTCTCTGATATAAAACCAAAGACATATTGATGATTATTTATTACATAAAATCACATTTATGTCAGTTAATTAAAAAAAATTAAGATTTTTCATCGAATTCCTATATTTTGTATTGGAATAACTTCAGAAGTGATATTAAAGATTTGAAAAGTAAAAAAAAAATATTCTGTCTGATAATTAAATTATTTAATAGATAAGAAATGAAATTAAGTAATCAAGGTAAGAGTTCTTTATAAAATAAAAATAAAAAATGATTCGATTACGAAAATGTATGGTAATGATCGAAACTACTTAATAGAACTTGCTAGTTGGATTTTTGGCATGTATCCAAATTGCTTATCACTTTCAAAAGTTAGCACAGAGGTTATATATAAAGAAAAATAAATAATCCAAAAATTATTTACAATAGTGAACTATATGAATTATGGAGTCGCTATGTATTTGAATGCATTTGTTTGATTAAAATTTTATAAAAATAATAGTAATAATAGTAAATTTTATTGCGATAATAATAATAAGCCACTAATTTCTGCAATAAAATCTGTAAACATTATTTTTATAATAGTAATATCAGTTACTTTTAAAATAGTTTTAATGCCTTTTGCAAATTTTTAGAATTTGTATGTAAGATTTTTCCGAGGCATATTACATATTAACACATGTTAATGTAAATTATGTAATTAGTAAATATCTACATACACACACATAATTTATTACTAACGTTTTATCGTTAATTAAAAATTTGTTATCTGTATAATTTATTGCAAATTAATTTATCTTAAAAGTATTTAGCAATCAACAAAGATGAATAAAAACAAAATTATAAATAATTATCCAAAACTGTATTATTACAAATTGAGTTCATAAATCAATTCAATAAAATTTCAACTATTGGATAATCTCTATAGTAAAACTATTTTCAAATTGAATGTGGATCTGATAATTATAGTGGTCAATAACGTTTCTTATCTTAATGACCATGGTAGGAAAATATATTTTTCATACTATTCTTGAATCTAATATTTTTTTAATATGATTATAATATGTGTATATTTTTTCAAATTAAAATATCTTAATTTGCCTCAAAAACTTAATAAATCTATTTATCAACTGCATTTTCAATACAGATCTTATTTCATTCTGACATATCTATCATCAGAAAGTATTTAAAATGATAGTATACTAGCAGGACTTTTCCACATTTTTAACACTTTTTTTAGCTACAACTCATTTAAGATTTCAGTAAGGAAAAAGCTATCTAACCAAATGAAGCCGTCTACTACTACTTTACTAGTTAAACTTTTATCAACATATTATAGCGACACAAGTGATCTCCTCTTAATAATGAACAGTCTAATAAAGAAAAAGTAGCAGTTGAGATCGTTACTTTGCCTCAGCAAATCAGATAATCTGATTCAGCAAATATAGAGTGAAAGTACACACCTCCCTCTAAATGATATTCAGCTAACTCTCAGGATAAATATTAGCCAAAAACTCGTTTGTTTAAAACATGTTACTCCTTGGATCTGGAATGCATCAAAGATGTACCTGGTTCCACTTTCTGCGAGCAGAATAATTGATCACAGATTATGAAAATCGTGGATCTAAAGAGTACAAATCACAATAGTAGATCCGAAGTTCTTTAGACTCTCTAAATCTACCACCGTACAAATAAAAATAGTAAGATCAGTTTTGAAATAATTTCAACAAAGCACTTTTTCTAGTAGTCTTTTGAAAGTGCTATTACAATAAGATTACAGTGTTGTATATTTTGATCATTTTCCCATTTTGTGTTAAATTAGGCCTACAACCTTGTCCCAATCTTTGACAATCATTTTTACGAGCAACACGGATTTCATAATGTTTCTGTTTTAAGACAGATTTCATTTAATTTATCTGTAAACAACTAATTTCCGTTCAGGCTGTTAATTTCGATAAAACATATTCTAACACATAATATTCACTGTTATAAACAATTCAATACATGTCAAATATTTTATGTATTCCTGATATGGAGAAAATAGTTCAGAATTTTATGTAATTACAGGTTAAGTTGTTATTTAATTTAATCTAAGAAGTGCAGAAATCTTTGCTTTGCAAAACTTAATACTCTGTTTATGAAATGAGGTTGAATGAAAAAAATCAAAAGAAGAATAAAAATAGCTGATTGTATTTTTTATTTCGTTTAGTTTTAACAAAATTTAGCTGATTTATTTAAAGCCATATTTTCTCAATGATTTTCGGCCAATGTATATTTTAGACTTTATTTCTTCAAAACATAAAACGCTTGGCTCAAAAGTATTGTTAATGAAGTTCATAACCTAAACTAATTGAATTTGTATTGCATTTGATATCATTATAGTATTTCAAAGAGCCAGGAGTCGATAATTCGTGAACACGTAATACACAACAACCTTTAAAATATGATACATACAAAATTATTTGATCTGTAAATGGTGCATAATATTCGCGTGAAGAGCTTACTTTGTAAATGTTATGTTTTTATATTCTTTTATCTTCATGCGATTTACTCAAAATTTGTAATATTAAAATTTTTTAATAATATAAGTTACAGTTGTAAATATCATGAGCTATTTTAACAGCTAAAAATTAATTTAAACAATCCAAGTTACATCTTTGGAAAGTTCGCTGCCTCGGTACAAATCTGAGCCTCTGTGGAACCCATTATAGCTAAACAACTAACTAAAATACCATTAAAACTAATAATTAATTAACTAATATAATTAACTAAGTAAATATAGTAACTGAATATAAGTTTTTTTTCCATTTTCATGGAAATTATTGATGTATAAGGTAAGATTAAAAGAAACAATTACAAGTAACTCTTATTTATCTAATATTAATGTGAGTCACATGAGCAATGTCAACAATAGAAATAAAACAATGGGCTTATATAAAATAAAATATTAAGTTAGGTAAGAAAATTTGGAAATGATTAACATATATATGAAATAACAGAAGGACAATAAAAGATGATGTTTAATGCATTTACACAGAAAACAAAACAAATGTTGAAATTTCGAAATATTTACAATTTTGAGTTTTCTGCTTTTATGAAAAATTATGTTTCCCATCAAATTGTGTATTAATTTCTGTAGTTTATTAATAAATTCTTCTTCTAACTTTCCTCATAAGCATTGATCACGTCAATGGAAGAGTCTTTAATCAAATTCTACTTTTGCTTATGTATCTAAACATACCACAAAACTTCTCCCATTATAGTATGATTAATAATTCCTTTCTCGAACATATAACTTTTTAATGTAAGGAAAGTTTAAAAGCTAAGAGACATATCTGGTATAGTTTAACCTTTAGTTATAATCAATAGGATTATATTTAGTTAAATAAATGATTGTATAGTTTTCGTACAGTTTCAGAAATGCAGAAAATAAGTAAACATATGGCATTATTTTATGAAGCATAAAAGATTGCAGAGATATGATATCTGAAATATGATGTATTACCACTCAGAAGCACTTATAAAATGAGTATGCAAATTCAGGTACTTTTTGAAATAGTGTTTGCTTAGATTGAACACATTTTTAAGACATATTTAGCAGTAAATCTTTAAAACTATAATAATTTGCATTTTTTGTAATAAAAAAAAGAAGACATAGTCTCTGTACCATAATTTAGTGAAGAATAAAGGCAAGTATTTGATGTGGAAATGATGAATTTATGTAGAAAACATTTAGAATAAATAATAGAAAATTTACAGTAACAAATAAAAAGATAATGTGTGTTGGTATTGATTAAAATTTTTTGCATTTCTATTCCTAACCGCATTTTGTAAATTGCTTAATTTTTTCTATTTATAAATTTTTCTGAATGATTATTAATTCATTAATTAAAGATCTTTTTTTAGAATAATTTTAAGTAATTGCTGTGATCCTGTGAAGGAATATGAATAAATATATGTAGAGACTTTTTAGCAGAAAATTTACACTAAGAATTTAAACAAAAACTATAATATGTGATAATAATTTAAATTCGTAACATTTTTGTCTCTAACTCCAATTTGTACGTTGAACAAACTTTTAAAATGGCATATTTCTTTCCCATTTAACAGTAGCTTTGACTAAATTATAAAATATTTTTCTGTATCTAATGACAGATTATGAATAGTTACAACAAAAAATAAGGATTAAGATCTAAAAACACAGAATACAAAATAACTGCCACTAAGTCCATTAATCTAACTTGTCGCTTATCTCCCAGTAAGGCTGTGCGAGGAAATTCTTGCACAAAGCAGGACAATGAAGAAGATGCATGGAGTCCATCACCTCTCCAGAGGTGCATAAAGTGCATATTGGAGAAGAAACAATTTTGACTCTAAAGAGATGATTTTGAAAGCAGTCATTTCCAGTGGCAAGGAGGATTCAGCAACTGTTCTGCGCCTTGGGCTGTATCAGAAATTCGGGATAGCATACTTGTATGTCTTACGAGAAATACGATGATAGAAATCTAAAAAACTATAGCTCTAATAAAATATAGTATAGTTTTTTCCCCACCTACTCATGACTGGTACGAACAAAACCATCCTGGGGCTGCCCTGGAGCTGAAGGGCAATAGGAAATTGCAAACCAACATTACCAGGCTCATTACTGGACATACTCGCACCCTTACATTCGTTCAGGGTCAGAAAGTGTACCCTGTGTGCCTCAGGTTTAATTTCCACCAAGCTTTTTCGGACCATCTGCTCTCCTATCTGGGTTTGGAGAAGAGAGATATTTTTGATAACCCTGCGCTGGTTCGGGACTTTCTCTGGGCGAACGATCTACTGGACTTGGTCTAGATTGTACTAGATCAAGTGGAATAAGGAACAACAATAATTATTTTCTAAGTTTGTATTCCTATTTCTGAATAAGCTATTTTTTAATGCTGCAACACTTACCTAAATAATTCAAAGTGTTGAAAAATGCTATTATTTTTTTAACAATCAATTATGATGATGTAAGCAAAATTAATTAGCATTTAAAATAAATATATAGTCATAACTTAATTAATTGGGTTACAAATAGAATACTGAAGAATTAATTTTAAAATATTCCTTGTGATTTTATAAGTGGTTTAATTTATTGCAATGAAATTGAAAGCACTTTTATATAAAATTCTTTAAAATTTTCACCGCTTATCTCATGTTAGTAACAAACACATAATTTTAGGAGAAAAATCTTTCTCATAAATAATTATTTAATAATATTAAAAATAATATTTTTAAAATTCTCCCGATATCTATTTTATTCTATTTACAAAATTCAGTACAATTGAACGAATGAATAAATTTTGGTGAATTGATTTTATAAAATAATTAAGAAATATCTTGATTACCTGATTAACTAATTTGTTAAATATCTTGAATACTAAATTTAAAAGCTTAACCACACCATTTTTTAAAAACAATATGTAAACATTTTATAGTAGAAATAAAAACATTATGGTTCATTTTATATTAATATGAAATTATATTCTAGTTTGCACAAAATTGAAAATTTTATCATTTTACAATCTTTTGATATTTAGGTAATTAGTGATCTTGTGTTTAAGAGAATATTAATTTACTTAAAAACATTTAGCAAAGTTAATAATACATTAATTAATGTTCTTGAAATATAAATTGATACTTGATACTTTTTGCGCAAGACATAAAATAATTTAAAAAACACATTGTTACTAATGATTATAATTTGTCTTTTAAGTGAAAAATATAGCTTATACTCCAGCTAATTATAAATTTATTTGACTGAGATGAGCTAATTATACTAACTAAAATGTTATATTTGTTAATGCAAAGAATGTACCTATCTCACACGGGAAATAAATGGGATTAAATTATTTGGGATTCTTCCTGGAATGGTCATTTTTTCCTTAATTATGCTATTTTTTATTTTAAATTAAAGTAATCCATTTTAACATATGTAACCGTAACTGAAATTGAAATTTTGCTTTAATGAACGATTTGAATTAATTTTACAAATACTTTCATTTTAGTCACATTTAAAATTCTATAGATCTTGAGTCAGAGATATAGACATTTAGTTGTTAATTTAGCTTAGAAATTTAAGAAAATTTAATGGATATTCATAACAACTGATTTGGTTTTGAAAAATATTTTAATGTATTTATTCCATTTATGTTTTAGATTTAATTTATACGCATCCCATTTTAAATCTTCTAATATTTCATGTGGAATATTTCAAACTTTTCATTGTTTGAAAACTTTCTTGTAAATTCGCAAGAATAATTGACTATTAATACATACATAGCATGTTACCAAAAAGTCAATTTTTTTCATTTTTCAAATATTTTAAGCTCTTTGTTTTTCATTGTTTAATTATAAATCTTTTTTTCTTGTATTAAATTTTATCTTGTTTGATTATAAAATTAAGTGTTACTAGGCAAAGTTTGGGTAGAATTTATTAATTTTGCCTTATTTTAATGTTACATAATATTGTATGTAACTCTCATAACACATTTTTCTTCGTTTTTAATATTAAAAAAAACTAAAAAAAGAAACTGAGACATGGGACTTGAATTACTGTAAAATTAATTCATTTATCACACTACAAACCTGAAGTTAAACCATTATAGATTTTTATATAGTTATAAAATTCAGAGCACAATAATGTATAAAATCTAAATAATTTAACAGGGGTTTTTACCTTTATTTAAATTAGAAATTCACTGCACAATTTACAATTTTTGATGTATTTTGTTTCAAATACCTTGCTACAAGTATAAACAATAATTTACAATGATTTATTTTTTTAAAAATTCAATTTTTGCAAATTGTCTCAATTTATGAGGTAGTTTTATAGAATAAAAAGCTATTTTATTTTTATTAAAATACAACTCAGTACAAGTGTGAATCACGCATTTTACTCCTGGTCATCTTTTTTTCTGCTGATGAAATGGAAAAGCATACTTGTTTCGAAGTCTCCTCCTAGTTTTGGACTTCTTGTTAGCTCATGGTTTCATGGACCTGGTTTAACCTATTTGCTAACCAGATAGGATAAGAAACAAGAATAAAAATACAAGTGGCATTCAA
Source organism: Latrodectus hesperus (assembly GCA_037975125.1). Classification (NCBI taxonomy): domain Eukaryota; kingdom Metazoa; phylum Arthropoda; class Arachnida; order Araneae; family Theridiidae; genus Latrodectus; species Latrodectus hesperus. Next base: position 76,039,000 of record CM075850.1, read on the forward strand.
ATATAAATTTCCTAATCATTAAATAATACCTTGACTTCAAGATTTTTAAGCTCGAAAGTATACATCAAATTAGTATGAGGTAAATTTTTCTTGCATTTTTTTTTATCAAAATTGTTAAATTTCAAAACTTACAGACTTTTAAAGGCCAGCTTATAACAGTGTGAATAACTGAATACTGTGATTGAAATATTTCATCTTTTCGGTTCCTTATAAAAGTACTTCGTCTAAATTCATACGAAGTTACTTTTAGGTATAAAATGAAGTAGAGAGAAGGTAGTGGTACGCAAACAGACATGTTTAATGACGACAGACAATTACAACACGAGTAATTCCAATAAAATAATAGCAGTAAAGAACATTTCCAATGATACACAAGAAAGTGAACACATCTACTCTCAAGCAAGGCAGAAAGACGTCTGACCAGAATATGCACCGTTTGATCAATAGAGGGCGCACATATACTCTAGTCAGGAGGATCTATTATCTAAAAGCAGAGACAGTGATACTTTAATATCCTAACAGTTACACCAAATGTGGCTAGTCAAGGCCTTGAAAGACAAACCGGTGGGCAAGGAGCTCCGTAAATGGTACAAATGGTTATCAAAGTGAAAACTAAATATAAAAAGAAAATAATTTCAGCTAAAATGATCCTAGAGATCAATCAGCATATAACTTCTTCAGAGTCAATAATTAGTTAAGAGTTATATTTATAAGCATAATATTTATGATAGAACAAATTTCACAGTCACTTGTCACAGATGTTAATAGCAACTGTGCCTTACAATGAGTATCAATCTCATAAAATAATCAACAGATAAGATGGAGACAGTTATATATAGAGGAATAATCATTTACACTTAATCCCATAATTAGCTGAAAAAATGTATCTTGGATATTTGTGTATGATCACGATTGTTCCTTCTAACTGAAAATCATTAAGGTAGAGGGAATGATGTCATGGATGGATAAATTGTCAGGGTATGAGCAAATATGTCCTAATTTTCTGCTGCCCCAAATTTAATCCTAAATCAAAAAATCCTTTTAATGAAGTATAAAGAAGTTTTACAATCTTATCAGGTACATTTTGTCCCTGAAATCGAAGGAACACTCCAGGATGATAATGGCTCTATTCATGGAGTAGAAGTTATCCTGCCCTCAGTCAGAAGAATTGAGCATATAGATCATAATATCAGTTCCTCAGAGCTTGAAATTTCTCTTGACTCGAAAAAATTCGATACGTAATTATTCAATTTTCAAACTCCAGTCTAATAACCATGTCTTCCACTAAAATTTCTTACCTTCAAACTAACTCCATTCTATTCAATATTCTACTAAATATTATACAACTCATGTATCACTAAATTCTCAGGGTAATCTTGGTTGCATAATACTCTACAATTTATAATTTATTAGAAAATATTTCTTATGAATCTGGTTGTTTCCATTGTTTTAATATCATTTTTCGCATATTTTATTTGATTTTATTGTAAAACAATCTAATATTGTTTTTATTATTTTTAATTTTATTGTGATTTATTATAATTTTACAAACTCTTTAAAAAGAAGTAAAAGTGTGTTTTTTGTTATGAGCATTTATAATTAAAAATACTGAAAATTTTTGGGTGATTTTGTAAACTAAGATATTTATTCTTGGTTGAATAAGCTTATATTCTTGATCTCAGAAACGTATAGCTCATGTTTGAGTCATGTTGAATCTCTTTTTCATGAAATGAATATTTTCTCGGTATTATTTTCATATGTATGTTTCTATACTTATCTATTCTGTCATATCATTTTCCTTTCAACAAAATATTTGTATTCTGTTTATGTAGGAATCAAATGAAACTTTTGCTGGAATAGATGGAATCCAACTGCCTTTCTAGAGTATTTAATATTTCATGAAACATACTTCTCGCTTTTATTTGCGAATATATGTAGGTTTGGAAAAGTCATTTTAACATACTTGCAAGAAATAAACGTGCTTTATTCTTTCATAGGAAAACAAAGATTTGTATTCGAAGCTTATAGTAAAAAATCATATTAAAAATGTTTTATATATATATATATATATATATATATATATATATATATATATATATATATATATATATATATATATATATATATATATATATATATATATATATATATATATACAGTTTTCTATTAAATGCTGAAAATAGTTTCTTAAGAGTGATGTTGTTGTAATGAATCCAAATAATCAGCAGAAGCTTAGTAAAATACTATAAGGATAATGCTTCAAAAGTATTTATTTAATAGCATTCTCAGTAGAAAGCCATCAAATAGATAAAAATCTTTGGCACTTTTTATTTCTTTGCAGGCAGTTCCAAGGTGTAATAAATTTCTGAGTAAAACTCTTCAACCGATAAGTGCTAAGTGTAATGGATAGTAATTGTTCTTTTCCTTCAAAATAGTGATAAATACAAGTTAAACATCGTTACGGAAATTAAGTTTACTTATAAAAGTATCGAATTTATATAAGTGTGAATTTAGTAAAGAAAAATCAAACTTATAAAAGCAGAATTTAAATTACATGCATATTGATTAGAATATATTAATTAGAATGTGTTATTTAGCATGTAAAAGGGAAATGTTTTTTAAAAAAATGATTACAATCAAATGTAATTATTTTTACAAGAATTAAATGTCATTTGGACCCGGAACTGTAGCTTTTCATCTTGTTTTTATAAAGATATTTTATTCTTCAAACTTTCAATTTGATTTTGTATCTTGTACATACTGTGGTTTGTTAAATTTATTACGTGATACATGATATTATAAATAAAATTATCATCTACCAACATCAACGTTTCTCAAAATGAGATTTTAAGAACATTACCATTTTATGAAATTTATAAAACTATCTAGTGATAGGAAAACACAAGTCCGCAATCGGCCCTGAAGAAATTTAAAGACTTCCTGCCCAGTTTTTTATCAACCCAACAATTTTTATAATGTATATTCATAATAAAAAAGAAGTATTTAGCATTTTTTAAATTTTTCAATAAAGCTGACATTGAATGGTAGCAATTAATACTAGGTCTGCTTAATTACTTACAGCTACACAATACTCTCAATAGTTTTGTCTAACAGCCTTCTTTTGAAGCAAGAAAATATTTAATTTTCTAAGAAAATGTATATTTACTGAAGATCTTTACTAAAGTTTGTATATAAATTATTATTTTCTATAACTATTCTTCATTGCTAATAATATACAAGTCCTAAAAGTTAATTACAGTTTCAAAATTCTGAATTTGATTTCTTTTAAACAAAATATTTGAATGATGGCAAAACACTGATTAAAGAAAAGAAATAGAGCAAAAATATTCTATATAAATAGATTTTATTTTACTTTCTAAGATTTTTATGAAAATAAATTAAATATAATCTAAAATATTCATGTTTGCGTGTTTATTATTTTTTATCCTTATGAATGTTGTTCAGAAAATATGAATATAAATACTATAACTCATTGTGGTCGAGTGATCAAAGTACATCATGCATATTTTGGAAGGAATTACCTCAGTTTTTACTATTTCAAAACCTGTTAAACTTCAGGAAATGGATGTAGCTCTTGCATTCATCTTTGAAAAAATGGGTTAAGAAAGATAATGATATTTTTTAATATACCACTTTCTTACCATTTCAAAAATAAAACCCATTATCAATAAAATTCTTCCATTTTAAAAGAATAAGTGGATATAAATGGAAAGCTCCACAACTCTTTCTTATATGATTAGATTTTTTTTTATGAATATTGATTAAAACAATTTTATTTTGTTGCGAAACATTACTGTAGTTTTCATTGATATAATGCTTAAATTACATTTCTATTAAGATTTATGGCCACAGCAAAGAGCTTCGTGACAAGGCCATTCTTTCCGACTAGAAGATTCCGTTTTTCATCTCAGTTAAAGTGTCTATTAAATAGTTGTCTACGACTATAGCATTTTTCTTTTTACATGCATTCCAGTTCAATTGATTTTAAATGCGAATATTCAAATGCGTTAAGCCCACAGGCTAACCACTTTGGCTCTCGCTTTTTGTTAAGCTATCTATTATCAAGTATTGAATTTTTATATGAGTTATAGAATTCAAATAATTACAATTTTATTTTGAACCAGTATGTTGGTGTCAAATTTAAATTATTAAATACGAATTCCATTACATAAATGCATTTAAAAATTTTGCTGTTTATTTTTGGATTCGCTTCTTTTTATAATTTAAAAATTGAGGGATCCAATTCATATTTAATTTTGATATTATGCATTAACATATATATATAGCACATAATTACACTTAATATGTAAAATCATTTTAAATATTATGTTTTAATATTTTTGATATGTTGTCATTAAGGCTCATTTTAGCCTATATTAGAATACTGTGGTTCAGAGCACATGCTCTCATCCATTAATCACAGATACAGTTAAAAATATTCGATAAATGCTGCACTTCTGACTTCTACAAGCATGTGTGTTAGAGGGGGTGCTTAGTTGTTTTCTGGATTTTTACTTCTACAAACAGATATGAATACAGATATTTAAGATTAATATTTCCGGAAGATATTTTTCATAGTTGATAAAATGCCTTAAAATAAATTTAGGACATTAAACAGTTCACTATGCGGTGTAAAATCTAATAGGTAAAAATGGAAAGTACGAAATTAGACAAAAGTAGTATTTTCACTGTAAATAATAATTATTTTCACCATAAGTAATTTTTGGTTCGTAGGCTAATTGTAAATAATAAATACTTTATGCCATAAAAACATGAAAATAAAATAAACATCTTTAAAAGTTACTCTCGAAAGATAAAAAAAAAGATTGTTAAATATAGATTTAAAACAAACTTTATCTGTCAGGCTCATCAAATATGCTTTTTTATCTAAAATTACAGTATCTCACTATGCGCTAAATATAGTAGAATTCTCTCCTTTTCGTAAGCACTTCTCTCAAGAGATGAGCTTGGGTATTTTCCAAGTTTCCTTATACTAATAACAAAAAATACGGTTCTCTCTTCTTTATATAGCAGTATATAGTTTTGAAAAACGTAAATTCAGTATTTGCTTAAAAGAGATTTACGACAATTTATAGTAATAAAATTCTCAAACATATCTTGCCAATATGAATCTAATTAATTAATAATACATTTGATAGTCAAATTATTTATTAAGAAATAATTAACTAATTTTTAATCCATTAATTTTAAGTAATATGTTGTTAAAGTAAAAAATAAACATGTTCATTTTGCAAAAGCATTTATATTAAGCTCAAAAAGATTTAATTCAGTTTATATCCAAAATATAACTATCGTTAACTATTTATATTTATAGTTAAATGTCCCTTTTTTAATTTAAAATCACAAAATTTATTGAATTGCAGAAAATAAGTACATACTTTAGGTTTTTTTAAATATCTTATTTTATAATTAAATTTTTCAATCGTTCCTCAAAAAAATTATAGCCAGTTATTACTTGCATTCATTTGATATAACGCACTCACACAAATATAGGTTTTACATTATTATGAATTCAACTCCTGTAAATCTAACTAACTTAACTAAATTTACAAATATTACTAACTTAAAACTGTAGCCAGCTTCTAAATAAATATGCGAAATGAAGACTTATTGCAAAGATAATTTAAACATTACTATACCGAAAGTTTAAACAGCTATCTTATATCACATTATGTTTTAGTTGGAGGATATTCTTTCCATTAAAATGTTTTATAAAATTGCTTAGGAGCTTACCTTTATTCTTATTTTTGAATAAATTACTCAGAAAGCTTATTAAATTTTAATAATTTAATCTATGTTTTGAAATTACTTTATTAAATATTTCCATACCATTAATTTTATATTCCATAATATATGCCAAATAACATATCACGAATCATACTTCCTAGAGGCAAACAATATGTAAAAAGAAGATTACTATTTTGAGATTTCAGAATTAAAAACTTGCCTTGCACTTTCAGCCTAAATTTTATAATGCATTACTAAATTTTAATTATCATTTATACTTCGTTCAGTTATTTCATTGTCATTTTAAATTTATATTTAATTAAAAACTAAATTGAATTAATTTTGCTTGAGTGAAAGTCAATGAATCCAATTTATTGTGATAAAAATCATCTATAATATTTATTTCCGTATGCATATAAATTTGAAAATTTCAAAACCGATAGAATGTTTTTAAATCTAAACATTTGAAAAATAACACAGGATAATACAGTGAAGGAAATAATGTTAAAAATGTATTATTCATTAAATAAAATGGAGCATTCCTACAATATATTTTAAATACATTGGTTAAAAATTTTTATGATATCAACATATATTTTACAAGCTCGAATAATATTCCTCTAGAGTAGATGTTAACATTTCAAGGATTTATTTACAGATAGATATAAGTTCTTGTATTTGCACAAAAAGATTGATTGTATTCTCTCCTAATGGGGAAACTAATTATATATATTAGTATAGATATATATGAGTTTTCTATATTAGTATATAGAAAACTCAAAGTCATGTTTAGTGAAAAATTTTAAATATGAAAAACAAATGAAAAGTAAATGAATATTATTATCAATAACTTTTTTCCGTATCAATAAAAAAACTAAATTGTATTTGAAATTATATGATTAGTTGTTTTAGCGTTATTTTATATTAAAGAAATGGTGTATGCTTTCACAAAATAAATCTGGTGTATTATTCATATTTCCCAATTTTATGGTATAAACTATAATTATTTTCTTATTGCTTAAATTTAAATGCTGTGGTTTAAGTTTATTAATTAAATATTATTCATAAATTGCGTTATTTAAATCAAATTTTTTATGATTTAAATACATTTTAATGTTAAACTATAACAATAATATTAGTAAAATTGAACTACGTATTTAAATACAATAAAAGTGCATTATATATATTAAGTCGGAAACCTTAATAGTAGCTCTTCGCGTTTCCATGATTTAGAGGTTCACGCCTCTGGTAATCAAGGTTCACTCATCCTTTCATCCCTTCAGTGGGTCGATAAGCTGAGTACCAAGTATGCTTGGGAACTAAACACTGAGGTTTTACATTAAGCTCACCATCTAACAGACACAAATTATTTTCGCATCTCAGGACCCTAGGTTAGGTAAGCAGATATCGGCACTGTAGGCTTGTCATGTAAAAATTAATTTTCAATATGGTAATACACGTTAAGCATTTTCGTTTATTTCAAATTACAATGTTAAATAATTTCACTGACTCAATAATATCAGATAACAGAAAACATTTATGGTTAGCTTTAAAAAATTTGCACTTTGGTTCCAGTTGACATCATGGTTATATCTATTTATTACAGTTCTCAGTGTTTTAAAATGTGCATGACTCCAGATAACGTTTCTCCTACGTCACACAAATAATTCATCACGAAATCTGATTGAGACTTCGTTGCAATTTCGACTTGTCGACGAATTTGTTGCTTGCCCACAAATCGCATTCTTCGAGAAGTAGCAAACAATCGAAGTTCACCATTGAATGTCTGAGAATATTGTAAATGTTCATTTTATTAATACAACAGTTTCTTATATAAGGACCAAAGCATCGACTTAAGAAATTATTTTCCATTGATTCAAGCCATTAGCACATTGCAAATAGAACCGAAGAAAAAACAAAATGAGAAAGACAGGACAAAACATCCACTTTATTGTTGTAGTTTAAATAGGCAACGACGATTTTAATTATTAAAAATTCATTAAGTAATAGAATTTTAAATTAATAATTGCAATATTTGTAAATAATTTCTTTTGAATCTTAAGACTAATGCCTTGCTTACGCCAACATTAAATTATCTTTTAAATTGATGTTTTCTTGCTGTTCTGTTTAGTCTGTTTTCTTTTACTAACAACATTTTATATTTTTTAATTTATTGCTAACAACATGTCATAGGAAATTAAATTAAATAGGAAATTATATATATATATATATATATATATATATATATATATATATATATATATATATATATATATATATATATATATATATATATATATATATATATATATATGTATATATATATATATATATATATATATATATATATATATATATATATATATATATGTATATATATATATATATATATATATATATATATATATATATATATATATATATATATATATATATATATATATATATATATATATATATATATATATATATATATATATATATATATATATATATATATATATATATATATATATATATATATATATATATATATATATATATATATTGATAAACACAAAATACTATGAAATGTTTGTCAATGATATTACAAATGCAAAGACTGGTTATAATTGAAAATAATACGAAGTGATAAAGAAAATTACAACTAAGATAACATCTAAAATTGACGTAGCAGTATAAAATTTTAGTTCGATAACCTAGGAAATTTTTTAATTTCTCTGCAATAGTGTTCCACAGAAATTTCTTCCAAGAATTCTTTATACAGTTCTTCAGATTTCGTCTTTGTTGTTATTTATATATGTCAAATTTTCTCTTCTTGAATTTTTGGCTAATTAGTTTCTTCTATTCTTTCTATTTCAATTGCATTTAAACTTTAATAAAATATAAAATTAAAACTATTTGTTTGGATTTTATTTTCTAGATAATGGTTATATTTACCTTTTCATGTGTCACTTTATTTAACAGGCAATTAACTTACTATGTCTAATAAATTCTATGTATAAAATCTCTTAATATATTTCTTATATGTATGTTGATATCCAAATTATGACCCATAACAACTTTGCTCTGATTAAAATATTGCACGTGCATTTCAGGTGATATGATATTAATATACTTTACAAAATTTTAGTATTTGCATACATTCATTTTACATAATTGTTAACCTGATTCTCTTTATAGGTAAAAGTATATAACGTTGCACTAAAATATATTTTTTACAATTTTTTAAATGATATAGCTATTTTTATTTAGATGGTTATACAATCATAAGTTAAAATTTTGGCTTCATTATTTTCTCTAAGCCAAATTAATTTGCTTTTTTCTAATTGTAATAAAAATATACATTTTTTACACGGAAGTATTATAATATCATTTGCATATGCACAGTTTTGCAATATAGTACATACGCAGATGATTGTAATTTGATTATATAATTATTTGATGTGAGACAATGATGAATCATCTTTTTTTTAAAAAAAGCTGTTGAATTCAATTGCATTTTCAATAAAGCCTCTGCGCTGATGATTTAAACTGCTTGTATTATAATATTATTAGTTCTTTGATATTGCAAACACGTTTCTTCAAATAATTTTATGCTATTGACAGTATTGAATGCTTGCCTAAAATCAATTAAAGTATGTGTAAATCGCATCACATTCAAGAAGTTTTGGCTGGGAGGAATTTCAATATTTTTTTTTGATGGAGAAACACCTCTTACAGTTTAAGGCTCATAAAAGAAAAATTATCACACCAAGGAATTTCTAAAAGTCTCATTTTTAAAATGCATGCAACAAAATACTTATAACAAAAATGTTTTAACTTCATTTGCAGATTTCTTATACTATTGATTTCCTTGATAGAAATAATAACAACATTTTTGGCCTGAGTTATTTTAATTGATAAAATGTATTGCATTTATTTTGTTCTTAAATACATGAAATTAAATTTTAGTCTAACGATGAAATACCTTAAACATTTTTGCATGCATATAATTTTCGATCCATTAAACTTCACGTAAGTGGCATAAAATTATTTGAATATATTAAATAATAGTAATTTAAATTTCCAAAAAAATTATAAAAATTTACAAATATATTTCTTTTTTCATTTAAAATTTAGTTACGTTTAGTAATACAAAAATATAATAAGACATATGTTTGCGTTGAAACTATTCGTTGTATTTTTCACAAATTAGAAATGATATTTTTTTTGAGATTTAAAGATTAGAGTCAAGAATGCTTCATATTTAGGAAAATCGCAATGTAAATAAAAATGTTATTAATACTCTATGGAAGAGATTCCATTGGATGTTTTAAGTTTAATGTATTCGGAAAGTCTATGAAAGTCACCTAAATCTTTATGGAAACATCTTGATAATATTTTAAATAAATTTTTTGCGTATGGTATGTAGAATTTTAATTAATCTGTAATCTATTTAATTTCTTGAATACATTTTTTAAGATAAATCAAATTTACTGTGATATGTATAACTGCAGAAGTTTTTTTAAAGGAATAAAAATAACTCACAGCGTACCTTTTTTAAAGAAAATTTACGGTATAATTATAATAGTAATATTTATTCTCACTGTAATAATTTTCTAAAAAAACGTATTGCTCCTTGGAGCTTTTCCTTAGAGTTACTTTTACATTAATTTTTTCCAAAGACATTTTTAGAGTAAATTTTTATTAATCAAGAATTGCAACTTAACTAAATATTTATACATTAATTTTTTCTAAAACAAGTTTCTATTAGAATTTTCAAATTCTAAGCTTTTTATCAGTTACAATTTGAAAGTTTATTTATCTTTTAATAATTTAATTGTTTCATCATTAGTTTATAATTTGCTATTTAATGAATTGACCTAAAATATTTTCCGTTAAGTGGAAAATATTTATTAACCTAACAAAACTAACTGTTGGCATAATATGGGCCATTGGGGGCCAAGATGGTGTCTTGTTGGCCACGGCAAGCCACTCATAGATTGAAGGCCCGGCTGTGATCATTATGGCCACGGTTTAGTGCTAGCCAAAATAAACTAGGCAGGATCTGGATGATAAATAGTGGGCCAACAGATTCTAGCCATTGTTGGCACTGAAGCTGTTAACCAGCAAAATTAAGACAGTTAAACTGTTGATAATTAGAGTTATTGCTATTTTTAATGGTGTTAAAAACTATTTTTTCATAAAAAATATTTTTACTGCGATCTTAATAAATTTTCTTTATAACATCGTACTTTTTTAACCCTAAAAACTGCTTTTATGCAAGAAATAGATATTTTACTATTTTTTTATTAATACCACTTGACAGTATGACGTCAAAAACTACGAAGTGTTTGTGTCAGCCATTAATATGCAATGGCGGAAAATTCATTAATGCCTCTGTAAGCCAAGAGAGTTTTTGATTCTTCATTTATAGTATTAACTTTTCCATTAAAAATTTTCTAAATACATAATTATATTAGGTCTACCGGAAAGTTCTGTCCGCTCCCGTGACAATCAGTTTCAACAAGTATTCAGCACAACAAACCATTTCCGACCATATTCGGAAACTAGGGTTTGTGTGGAAGTATTCGAGATGGGTGCCACACAAGTTAAGTGAGAAGAATTTGAATGATCGAATCATCATATCCACATCTCTGTTTGCACGCAACAAAATCAAATCCTTCTTGGACCGGATCATAACTGGGGATGAAAAGTAGATTACCTATGAAAACATCATGAGAAAAAGGGCATATTGTGAACCCGGAAAACCTGCCCCCTCTTCCTCTAAACCGAAGTTGAGCCTGAACAAGAGAATGTTGTGTATATGGTGGGACATTCGAGGACCAATACATTTTGAGCTATTGAAACCAAACGAAAGGCTAAATTCGGAGAGGTACTGTCAGCAATTGGATAAATTAAATACAGCACTCCAAAAAATAGGCCGGCGATGTTCAATAGGAAGGCCATCATACTGCTTCAGGACAATGCCAGGCCACATGCTGTTTTGGGGTCTCGTCAGAAAGTTGTAGAGCTAGGCTGGGAAATTCTGTCGTATCCACCATACTCCCCGGACCTAGCCCCATCAGATTATCACTTGTTTCTGTCCTTACAAAATTTCTTGCAGGGCAAACAATTCAAGAACGAAGAAGATATCAGACAAGCACTAGTTCAATTTTTGACCTCTAGAGATAAGACATTTTTTAATTACTTATATATGAGATACATTCATAAGGGATATACAAATTGCAATCACGCTGGCAAGAAGTCATAAATATATAATGATGGCAATTATATTATTCAATAAAGTTTATCCAAAGTATGAAAAAATGTATCCCTTTGTTTCATTCTAAAACGGACAGAGCTTTCCGGTAGACTTAATACTAAAGTTTTGAAAACGTCTTGCTTCACAGTATTTATTTAGTTTAAAAAGATAAAATAAAATACAGATGTAGAAATTTTTAATAAATAAATTGCAGATGCATTTAAGAAATCAAGCAAAAAATATTTTACACTAAACATTAAGTGGCATATAAAAACTCAAAACATCGTATTATTTACATTATTAATTGAAAAAATTCTGTTATTTGAACTGAGTGAATAAGAGACAGATAACGCATCAGCATTAACAAAAATAGATAGTTGTGAAAGCATTTGAAAAGGAAAATTAAATTTGTGAACAATATTTTTTAAATAAAAAAACGAATAAAATATTAATTCTCTTATTTGCTACATTTAATACCTGATATGTAATGTACAAAAATATATATTATATTTACATGATTTTCTTTTACAAAATTTATTAATTTGTTTGATTTGTTGGTAACTTATTAGTAATTATTTTATCATGCAGTCCTTGGTTTTTACTTAACACACACTAAATTAAATTTACCTATTTTTATTTGTCAAAAAATTTAATTTTTTCTATCATCAAACACGTTTATTTAATCATCAATATGATAAAAACTATATTTTCTATTCAGTTTTTAAAATATGTTAATCACCGGAAAAACAAGTAACATTTTTCTACTCAAATAAATATAAATTAACTTTTGCAAAACTTTTTAACTTGATCTATTTTATTAGATTAAACATTATTATAAATTATATTTTTATAAATGCAATAATATTTAATTAAAGTAAAATAAGTAAATTTTATTATTAAAATTTTAGTTATTTTCAGATTAAAATTCCTTTATTTTCTATTATTTAGTATATTTTCTTGAGTGAATCCAAAATTGTTCCTATCATTTCTGATCTCTAGCTTCCATAACAGAATCAAATCAGCTCCATAGTCAAAAAATTATTAAGAAGGACTAAAAATGAAGAGGTGTGGAAACCACCCTGTCCAATTATAAGAATTGATGCAATTTAAAATATGTTCAAGTGCAATTAATTTTCTGAGCAGATTTATATTTGGTGCATGTCTTAAAATTTTCTGACCCTTATCAAAAGAGAAATACCTCAAGTTTCATTGCCAAATCACGAAAGGCAAGTCTGCTGACAGTCAAAATATTTTTATTAAATGAATAATTGAATAGAGTTTATTTTTAAATTATTTAAAGGGTAGCTGTTGTACATTTTGAATACCGTGTTTAACTCTTGTATTGATAAGATTCGTAAACAATCATTTTTATCTGACATCTCATTTGAGTAATCACAAAGATTGCAGATTATAATATACTTAGCATTAAAATTAAAATGCACATAGATTAAAGTTTATATATGTAGTATACAAAGAATAGAAGTAATATAAATGTCAGCAAATGTTAACAATTTCAAGAGTATTTCCTTTCTCTGAAAGAAATTGTATATGAATCTGATACGAAAATATGATGACAAATTTTAATTAGTAATAACACTTAAAAGTATTTTTGGTAATATTTGTGTTGTCAGTATGTAAATATTGTCAAATTACATGCATTTAAAATTAATTACACACTTATTAGGAAGAAAACAATCATACTAAAACATTAAGTAAATAAAAGCATAAAATATTCTTATTTTAAAATAACGGTAAATAATTTATTTTTATTAAAGTGATATATATTAAAAGTGCAATATGATAAAATCTAAATTACCCAAATGATTAAGGTATAAATGACTATGAAATAAATTATATAATAGGAAATGTACATGAGCCTTTATTACTGTTTACATAATTTGCCTAATGTAGCGTATGCAGAATAATTTAGTTAATGTAGAATTACATAAGGTTGATCTAGTAATGTAATTTAAATTAATATAATTTTAAACTTAGAATATCTTAATATATAAAATATTAATTAAGTTTGCATAAAATTATTAAAGGGCTTAACGTTTACTTCCACATTTATTAAAATATTCGCTTCTGATCTAAATTCCATCTTTATAAAATTATTTGAAACTTCATATGTACAAAACATTTTTACACTTTATAATAACATTGTTAGCTTAGGTCTCTATATGACATCTTTAATTTTAATTTAAAACTAGAAATTGTCAAAATCTTTTTTTTTATTATTACAAGATTAATTATATAAAATATAAGGCATTTATCCTGAAATTTCTTTCAAATTTGCCGAAATGTTTAAATAAGAATCTGTAAATATTCTTAATAAACTATCGATTTTAAGAATTAAAATATTATTTTTGTCAAAAATGTTTAAAAGGCTTATAATAATAAATTTTTAAATGTAGTAGTTTATTTTGTTCATTAAGTGTATCTAATGACTCTAAGTAATTTTTCTTACGATAGTTAAATTTAAATATGGCTTTTAAATTAATAAGATATTTCAATTATTCTCAGCCTTTAGAGATACTGGTAACATTAAAATATGAAGTAACTGTTTTGGAAAATTAAATAAATTTGTCTACCCTTTTATATGAATTTTAATACTTATTTATGATTTGATTAATAATTATAAAATATCAAACATAACTAAGTTACATTTGTGTTCTTTGAGTACTCATTTTAGAATTATAGGTAATTTCTATAGAAACTTGGGTATTATTGAAATATATAAATGAATATGGATATCTCTCATTTGAATAAGGAAATATTTATATGAATAACAAAATATTTTTTAAATAATATGATTGAACTCAAATAAGTTATTGAAACATAGGAATAATATATAAATTATTTTAATTCTTAGTAGTATTCATTTTTTTATTTGCTCACTAATTATCGTATTCATATTACTATTTAATTATCTAAAATTGTTTAAAACTATTTTTGTAAGATAATTGCTATCAGGTAATTAATTTTTGAATTTTGAAAATTTCAAATTTGTTAAGATTTTTTAATCACTTCCATATTACATAAAATTGATTTCAAATTATAACTATCAGAGTTGCATTGATTTTTCATATGTTACGTTATGATTACATGATTACATTATGTTACATATAATTACATTGAATATTACATAAAACTGATTTTAAATTATGACTATCAGAGTTATATTAATTTTTCATAGTAAATTAAAGTGAACTAAAATTATAGTTTGAATAATTCTAGATAATTTTAACTATAACCATATTCAATAAAACATTCTAAAAAGATTTTGATTAAAATCTTTATTAAACTAATATATAATTATGAAAATCATAAATATATTTATGTAAATACAATTCAATAATTGTTCCGGAAATATTTGTAAATAAAAAAAAATCTTATTAAATTCTTTATTGCAGAATCCTTCTTTGATATTTGGAATTTTTAAGTTTTTATTGGCCACTTAAAAATAAATTTTCAAAATTGCTATAATTTAAAATACTGATTCCATAAAAACAACTTTTTTTCTAAATCGATAACTTTAAAAACATTATTACTAATGTTATAAATGTCTTTTCACATTAACTTAGTAATATTTTAAAAAACTAATAATATGAGCATCTAATCTAGGTATTTTCAAAAATTAATTAAAAATGAATCAGCAACATTAAAATAAATTAAAAGTTTTATTTTAAATTTTTTCCTAAATTCTTTATTTTTAAAATTTTTTGCTAAGATTTCACATTATTGATGATTATATTTTTATACGTACCCCTGATTCAATATTAATTAAAACAATGGCTAATGGAAGCAAAAGTGTTCTTGACTTAAAAAAGTGCTAATACTTACTTTAAGAAATATGTATTCTCATAGTTTCTCAGGTAATAAAGATTTAAATATATTATATATTACAGACTTCTCTTGCCTATTATTTGAATTTTACGCATTCAATAAGTGAACTGTGATAAAAATTTAATCAATTTTCTTTTTTATATAAAATTAAAAGGTAAATAAATATTTATTCGTAACTAGAAAAAATAAAAAAAAAATATTTGAAAAAATTGTTCGATTAGAAGTTTGGCTGTTTATCAAATATCAAGTACTCTTACTTTATATAAAATTCGACGTATGATGAATGAGGAAAGCAAACAAGAAAATTTTTCTTAAAAACAAATATCAATTCATCATACAAATACTATTTTTAATTTTGCATTCTTCAAATACGATGATATAATTGATAGCCCGTTCCTTGAATATGTCACTTATATACAAACATCATTTAGAGTTCAAGAGACAAGTCTGGAACACTTTTGGTTTGAAATGTAATCAATCACATTCAATTTAAATTAAAAACAGTGAATATGGTTTTGACACGTAGAACTATTAAAAATATTAATTTACCAAAGTATTTTGAAGCATAAAAATTTTTAAAGCATAAAAATCAGAATTATGTAATTTGCATAGTAATAATACAAACTATGATTAATTGTTAAAGGAAAATCCATGAATTTCAATGTTTAAAGAGGTATTACTTTTCAATTAAACATTAAAAACAGTTTCATGTATAAAATTCAAATTTTTAAGGAACTAATCTAATTATATATGTCAAAAACTTTACTACTTTTTTAAAGAAGAAAATACTAATACGGGATTTGATTTCATATAAAATAGGTAATAAAGACTTCTATTTCATTAATTATTTGTAAAAAATATTATTTTAAAATCATGAAACTAATATAGTTCAGTTAAAAAATATTTATTCGTTTTCAAGTTAAGTTACTTACATTGAATACTTACAATACAAGATTCTTATAACAGTCTCATTATGTCAAGTTACCAGTGATTTTTTGCATTTGACACTCAATAACATCTTGTTACATCACTAAATCTTTGATTGTTATTGTTATAAATAAATTTATTTCATCTTGGAATCTTTTTAATTACTCTAAAATCCCAATATTTATACCTAAAAAATGCTGAGCTAATACATTTTATTTCTAAATTGTTTGTTCCATTTTCTGGTAGAACATAATTAGCTGAAAAACTTATAATTTTACTGCATATTTTTAAATATTTGTGAATTTGAAGTTACAGAGCGGTGTTTCACCACTGATCAATATATATTTCAGCTAAGAAATTATTTTTATGAGAGAGTAAATACTTTTTTAGCATCTAGATGAGATTAATAGTTAAATGTTAAAAATATTGTTTTGCATCGATATGTCTGCCCAGTTTAAGTTTAAATATTTTATTCTCATATTAACTATGGTCGTATGTTGAATATATATATATATATATCATTGAATATATATATATATATATATATATATATATATATATATATATATATACATATATATATATATATATATATGTTTGTTTATGTTGTTGTATTTGTTTGTTTTGATTCTAATATATTAATAATCAAGAATATATTATAATGTTAAGATTGAGTATATTTTAACTCGTGTGTAAAATAGGTGTTTGATTATTTTATATTTTGATATTATTTATATTTTTGATTGTAATAAAAATAATTTTGTATATTTCTTAAATGGGAAAAGTAAGCTACAACTTGCAAAAAAATATTACACTTTTATATTATATTAATTCAATCGACTTACAGAAAACACTTATTTGATTTAAACAAACACATACTAAAAATGTTTTTTATGTTAATTAGGCTTCTAAAATTACAAAAAAAATTGTTGATTATTTTTTCGGTGGAAATGAAACTAAGGATAAACAAGATCATAGTTTTTAATGATGGTTTGTTTTCTATACGTAAGCAAATACTCTTAAAATAAAGAAAGAGAGGAATAACAAAATCAGAATTTACTAAGCTTAGAAGCTAATTATACTAACTAAAACAATGCTTATGTAGTTAAAACTCCCTAGTATGTTTTCTCAGAATGGTTAAAGCAACTTACGTATTTGTCTTTTATATTATTTTTGGTTCCTAAGTAATTGTGCAATTTTATATTTTTAAGTAAAAGTTGTTTTGCTCATAAAAAAATATGAGCTCCTCAAAAATGTTAGCTTAAAACAATTTAGAAATAATTATAACTTTGAAAATAAGTTATCTTTTATTTTGTTAAATAAAATTTATATTTATTTTAGATTTATAGCTTCCAGCATGATTAATCCTGTAGTATATGAAAATTAGTTTTTTTTCTTTAAACAACTCAAAATTAGTTTATATTTATTTTATCTGAAAGTGTTTATAATTTGCAAGTTATTTTAGCTTTTTTATTTTAAACTTTTATAATTTCAAGTATAATTGTTTATCTAATCAAAAAACTGATGCAAAATTCTGAAATAAGTAAATTGTGCATTCACTTTAGAGAATAAAAGCATACAAGTTTTAAAAAATTCAAATTTACAACATATTATTGAACATAAAAACTGTTAATTAGATGCTTGCATTAAAAATTTTGTGTTAAATATTTTAAAACCTGTTACTGCTTTTAAATTTGCTTTGAATGCAAAATTAATATTTTTAACTCGCATAAAAACTGAAATTTATTAATGGTACAATAGAAAATTGTCTAATTATTTAAGTGTAATTTTCCCTTCTTACTGTAGTGTCGATGAAAATGCACAAGCTGTACTCTTAGCTAAAAAAGGTCTATGGTTTTGCAGAGGATTAAAAGTGAGATTTCGTTTTCAATTGCTAAACGTAATGTTAAAATCATTTCGACCTTTAACGTCCATCAGGATTTAATGAATAGAATTTCACAAAGAATTCATTGATAATTATCTAGGACATTCCTCAGCTTTTGCTGATTTTCATCTGAATGTAGGTCACGATGTTTTGGAGACCCAACTTGCCAAATTTGTAACGATGGGATCATTAATAGAGACCACCTAGAAAAGTGTAAGGAAAATCGAGATATCTCAGAAACGGAACGGTATTGGATAGCCCGATTGCCCATAGCGCAATGACATTTCCTTTTCTTTCTTTCTTTTGTTCCTTGTTCTTATATTGGCATTAAAAACTGAAAACAAAATTTTAAAAAATTCGGATAATATAAAATACTTTCTGTTTCACGCCGGAATAAATTAAACAAATAGAAGAATTGTATGTTAAGAAACTATTAAATGCGATGTTTTTCTAATTTAAGCAATAATATCAATAATTTAAGCAATAATGATTTTTTTAAACATCAATGCAAACCTTTTTAATTTTTGCTCACACTTTTAAAATAAATCAACGAATATTAAAAGAATAACTAAATATATCATTTTATTTTATTTTTTAGTTAAAAAACAAATAAAAAAATTGTGTCAAAAACCATGATGTTGTCTCATTGCAATGAAATATATATCTGTTTTTTTAAATATTGTTCTTCTAATCATTCATAAAACATTCTGAATTTATTTAATCAAAATGGAAAATTTTATAATTGCGAATGATTTCTTATGAAAATCAAATCTTTAGCTAATAAGTTTATCTGAATATTATGCTTGAATTTATTCAATGATTACATTGTTTAAGGATGAAAATACTATAAGCTGATTATGAATTATTGTATTCCGAAAAAAGATATGATATCATATGCAGTTTTTATTTGAAGAACCTTACAAATTCCTTTCAACAAAAAGTGTAGATGTAGAGTAAATCACAATTTAACAAATTTACAAGTATGCTTCAGATTTTTAATATTAATAAATAATTTGAAAGTTAGCAATAAAAATTATCTTAAATCTGTGGAGGTTTATCATTTTGAAAAATTAATAAAGTTCTCTCTATGAAAATTGTAGCAGTGTCCATATAAGAGAATAATTTTAAATTACTCTGACGTGGACAATTAAAAGTATCTTAATAGGAAATATATTTACGAGACAGACAAAATCTATTCTGTTATACTTTTACTGACGATTATTAGCAAAAGTATATATAATTATTTATTTTACAATAAAACTTTCAACAATTGATAACATTCTTTAAGTTAATGTAATTGAATTGTTGAATTTATATGATATAGCTATGTGGTTGAAGCACAGGACTTCAATTCTAAAAATAACAATGAACGCCAACCATTTGCTTCCTTTATTCATTCCATTCGTTACCTGCTTTCGTTTTTGTGGAAAAAGGCAGATAAGTACCTCATAATTTCTAATTTATGTCAAGTAACAAGATGTAAAGCTTAATTTGGGTTTATTTCTTGCTTTATTGTTTCCATCTCCAGCAATATATTTATATTTATGAGGATTGAGAGCGCAAAGCTCACTCTACGGCAAATTTTGAATTACTCTCATTTACACAAGTGTATCTTTAACCAATTAAAAATTTGAATAATAGCTAAGAATTATGTTTCTTTTGAGTGTAGTACGGGATCTATTAAAAGTAGAGTGCAAAAAAATGTGTCATTGATACAACAATAAATTGTGTTGAATAAATTAGTTGGGTATAAATTGTTACGAGGAAACAGAAAAATGTGATAGTGAATGCAATGTCCGTGCATCAGATGTCAGATTGCATAATTCTTGAAATTTCACCTTCAGTTTTAATGTATAGAATGTTGTAACTTAAATGAATTTGCAACTAATTATTTTTATTTATAATTTATTTAACAAAAGTATCTTGTAATTGACAACATAATTTGTTGGATTGAAAAAGAAGGATAAAAAAGTAACTTTATAAAATACTTCATTTTATAATAAATATATAATTAGCATTTCCTACCGCGTAAGAAGTAAACAAATTTTATATATAGATAAAGCGATTAATAATTTCCTCTCAAGTGTTTTTCGTTGTTGATTATGGTATTTATTTTTTTGTCTGTAAATTTATTTTCATGACGCGAAATATATAATGTTCGCGATAATCAAAATTTTATTTCCAGTAATATCTGTCAGATAATACATTTTTATAAAAAATCAAATTTTTAATTTGAGTTATTATTTAAATATGGAAATAAATGCTAGGCATTTTTCAAAGGTAAAGCACAAATATTTAATTAAATTTGTATATAATTGGATAATTATAGAATTATACACCATTTTTACTATTATATTTTACTGTTAATAAATTCATTATATACGATATTACTAAATAAATTTTATTATAAGAAAGTTTATTTAAAATTTTATTGTTAATAAAATTAAAGTTCCAGTATTTCAACCAAATCATATACTCAATAATTACTAGATGAACATTAAAAATAATATTGAATCATTTCTAATAATATACAATGCTCAAATGCACTACTGGAAAAAAGTAGAAGGACACTAGGTTTTTTTTCAAATAAGAGAAGAACTTAGTATTTTTACTAAATAATTTCATTACAACACATTTTAAAGCTTATTTACAATCAGATAACTATATCATAAAAACCTACTTGCTTGTTATAATCAAATACAGTATGAAAAAAGCAGAAGGACAATTGCAAATAATGAAAATCAAAGACTTATAAATTAGGAATTATTCTGTAATTTGCTTTAATTACTTCAAAGATTCTATTTGTCATTGAATTATATTAGTCTTGGATTTTAGTTTGACAAATATTGTCTGAAATACAATTCAAAGCCTCTCGAAGTTCGATAAAAGATTCATATTGCTTGCCTCTGACGTAAAGAAAACGAACAGTTACTGATCATATATTTTTAATAATATTGAAAGTGCTTTCAGCAGGCTATGGCAAAACACAATTATTATTTGTTTCAAATCAATTCTTAGTTAAAATAATTAATTGGCCATGTGAATTGTTGCTCCATATTACTGAAATATCCAATTTTCTCAGCATAGCTCAGCGCGATAGGAAAGAAACTCTGAATTTAAAATTTGAATGTAATCTTTATATTTCTGTCTTTTATCTAGAAATATTAATCTTTCTTTCGTAGCCAACAGGTATCCAAACCATTAAACTGCCTCCTCCTATATATCTGTAGAGTAAGCTTCTTCTTGTGCAACCAATCAATGCTAATAATATTGACTACTATCTGTGGATCATCTAAATAAAAAATTTTTTCATCTGAAAAAATAACCGAAGTCCATTCGGAGTTTCAAGACATGTGTTCTTTGACCCACTATAGCAGGTGAACAATGTGCCTTTCGTTTCATTAACATGGAGCTTTCTTTTCTTGAATATAAACGTATCATATCTTTTTTTGTAGTTGAATAATGCTCTCTTGGTTACATGTGTGATCCAGATAATCTTGTGTCTTTCCAAAGGTTCCACGTATATTTTTAAGATCTTTAAATATTTTTCTTTGATAACGCAGTGTTAAGTTTTTAGGTCTGCTCAACTTTGCTTTCTTTTGACACTTTGGATCTTTAAAGAAGTTAGAAACAGCGTTTGGACTGATCTGTAGGTGCCTTTTAATTTCTGTTGCACCTTTCCCCGCATCTTTACATGACACAATTTGGCCTTTTTAAAATTCACTTAAATGTTTTCCCAAGACACAAAAATTGAGGATTTCTTTTCAGTAAAATATATCTTTTGAAAGATATACAGTTTAAAAGAACAACGTTTTCAGCATAATAAACTGCTAGACTTCAAAATGAGACTATTTTTGCAGGTGTCCTTCTCTTTTTTTCACAGACGAAAAATTTTAAAGTACTTTTTATAATATTTTTTTAATGTAGATAAAACTCATTCAATAAAATTAAAAGAAAAAATTATATAAATAAAAAAAATTACATTAGTTGTGTTAAAATATAAAGCATAATTTATAAAATATGAGTATCCTTCTACATTTCTCCAGCAGTGTACTTACATATTTATTAAGAAATCTTGTGAACATATTAATAATGTAACATATTACTCGACAAAATTATATATTAATGTAACCCAAGAAAATATTTTACATTTACCAAATGAATTGAAGAGAAAAATAGGCAGTAAATCCGATAAAAAAATTTATATTTATGAAACAGAATTATATTTTCTTTACCTATTTCTTATGATGCACACGTTGAAAAATTTAATACATTAATTATATTTTTTATTTTACATATTTATTTATTGAAATATTTTGAAATATTTTTGTATTTATTTCAGTACAATTTTCATATTACAGTATAATTTATCGTATTTACACATAAATCAAATATTTTGTTTTGTACTTACTTCAAGCACAAAATACATTTTATGTGTCATTTCCTCCTACATAAATTTATATAATTCAGTTTCGTATATTTGTAGAGAGTAAAATGCAAATTTTTGGTAAATATAAAAAGTTTATTTGGTTGTTATTATAAAATATTGGATTCGTAAAAAAGTTCAGCGAATGATTTTTTTTAAAATCAGTTATGCCATATCAGTTTACAATCTATTCACAATCTTAACAATATCACCTTACAATATTTTCTTTTTTCCCCTGCTTCGATGCACTTTTGTCAACGCTTCATTGGAGGTCTTTTGGAAGTCGTCAAAGGGAATCTCCTTCAGTGAGGTCATCGTGACTGCTTTTATAGCCTCTAGCGTTCCAAGACGAGTTCTTTTCGGAATTCTTTTGATACATAGGAACAAAATGAAATCCTCTAATGCTATATTGTAGAGTTCGCTGGTACATGAGAAGGTATCAGTAGACACTACAGGGCGTGTGATCCTTTCTGAACAGCTTCCTGCAGGTGACTAATGAAGCTTAGACACTATATCAACGCTTCTGCTCAAAGCTCAAAACTCGTCAGCCAGCATTTCTAACTATAAAAGATAATTCCTGGCACTTCTAAAACAAAACCTGTATAAAAAATAAATCCATAAGTGATTCTATAAACAAAAATTTAGTTCTTGATTTTGACATTGGCTTATTTAGTAAAACACATTTCATAATTAAGACAATTTCAATTAAAATAATAGTTACCATACTTAAGGAATATTAAGATTTAATTAATCGATTATTTAAAACTGATTCGAAAAACAGATTTATCTAGTCATTCAAACAAACCAATGAGGATGAATAGTTTTTAAAAGTAACTGTCATGTTACTAAATATTATAAAATTAGCCTTCAAAGAAAACTCATTCACAATTAATTTATAATACAGGCAAATATCAAAATTTATAATTTTATCCAAAAAATACCTTTCAAAAATATAACTATTATTTTAATGGAATTAAATTCAAGTTATAGAATGTCTAATTTTATTGTATAAAGAATATACTAATAATTTTATAATCATAACAATATATTTAAAAATGTAGAAATATCTGATACTGTGTTTTCTTCATCAGTATTTTAAACTTACAATATGATTGTTTTCTATTTTATTAGTATTTTTAATAGTATACTTATGTAATATTTTAATCCAACAAGATACTGTTTTCAATGATATTTACTTACAAGCAATACCATATTTATAATTTAGCGGTTTAAATATTTTAATGTTATTATTAAAACTCTCACTTTAATGCAACATATTCGCCATTTAAAAAAATCTAGAGAATTTTAAGACATTAATTGAAATATACATTGGCAAATCCTATTTCAGAAATTATACTGTCCATAACAGGTGATAGTTGCATTCAGATAGATCAATCATGTGCAAAACATTACTAAGAAATAACTGTAACAACTGAAGTAAGTACCCTTAGTTTTGCCGTCTTCTTTTAAAAGATAGGACAAAAATGTTCTTGAACTGTTAGAAGGTCTAGACATATTCAAAGCAAAACATTATTGCTCTAGATTCTGCATCATGTTATTCCCATGGTATAAAATAGTTGCCTCAGAGAAAATATCACTCTGTTTGTGTGGAAATCTTATATTTTAAGGAAAAGATTTTCACGAACTGGAAAGAAGGAATCGTATATCTTATAAAATAAAAAAGTTTATACATAATTCTATATGCATCTAGAATATCATTTCTTTTAATGCAAATGGAATCAACTACCTAATATTTTTAATTTCATGAAGAAAAAAATCGGTTTTCGATAAAAGGAATTCTATAAAAAGACAATTTCGTGTAATAATATTTTGACACTCTTGAAAATATAGGAAAATTCATTTTATTTTTATATGAAATATTAACTTCCGTTTAGTGTAAATTTAGAATTCAGAAGAGAAATGGAATGTAACATGAATTAATCTTTTACTGAAGTCAACAAATTAAAATAAATTAAATACTTTAGTCAGTGCATTAAAAAGAATGACGGTAGAAAAAATTTGTACAGATTATTTAAACCCATGAGATTCCCTAAGCTATTAATAAAATCCAACAGAAAATAAATATGTTTAATTTTAATGAATTCTTTTATCTTTGTTCCAGTGAGTTAATTACATTTTCTCCAATTATAACTCTTGACTTTTCCTTCCCCAATTATTAATGTTTTCTTTATAATTTTGATTACTAATTATTATTTGTTTTTTGAGTTAAAAATAAACTGTTGTTATTTTAATATTTATTCAGTTACTATCTTAAAATCCTATCAGAATGTTTTAACATTCATTGAAGAAAGCTTTGATTTATCAATTAATTAAGATTAAGGAATACATCTATACTACATGCAAATAATGTCAAAAACGTTATTGACAGATTAATTTTTATAAGTCGTCTTTTGTTTAGGAACATTTGATATCAGTTTGACACATTTTTTTAATGACTTTAATTACTAATAACCATACATCAAATACTTCTTAAAGACGTTTCGAAAATAAATAGAATTTTAAGTTTTGCCAGTAAAAAAAATAATTTGTTTAATTATTTTTTATACATTTTATTAAAAACATTTTGACAGATTCGTAAATACAACATGCAAAGTTATCGGATAAACCTTTACTCGAAATGTGTTTTCTTGGCGGAAATTTGGATTTATTCCATTACTTTTAATTGAAAGGTTAATAACAATAATGCTTACAGAATGATTTAGGCAATAATATACTTCCACAATTATGAAAATGTTTTTTCAAATTATTCATTATTTTGTTTTCGACAATTATGTTCCTGTTCATACAGTATAGACTATTGCATCATGATTTCTCAATAATGCGTGGCATCATGACTTGACAATAGGGAAGTATAAATGTTTGCTTAGGTGCCTTGAAGCTTCAAATAGTATTCAACAGAACATGAAATAGAGAGATGATCGCTAGCTAGACTTTATCCAACAAAACAAAAGCGTAATTCTCAGTTAACTAATTAAAATGGAGCACAGTTCGGAAAACCTCTGGTGTCATATTCCTTAAGGAAAATACTTTAGTCAAAATTAAAAAAAAGTCCATTGATTTTATCGCTTTTATAATATGGTATATCACTCTTCAAACCAACAATGTCGGATGACTAATGATTTTAAGCTTGATAATGTAGAAGAAATTGACATCCTATAAATAAGATTTATTGATAAAGCGTGGACCAATCTCACTTTCCTTAATGTGATACGTCTTTCTATTGAAATGTCTGCCTGACTACTAAGATAAAATTTGATTTAGAAAAATAATCTTTACTTAAAAATTTCTAACTTTTTTTCCACACCGGGTACTTGAGGGTTGAACCCTATGCCACAACAAGGTCAGAAATTGCTATTCATTTGTCGTTACCCAGCGGGCACCTGTAAACCAAATCACGGAGGCGAGTAGTGTTACTCGCGTCATACCACCTCAAACCCGTTTATAAGGTGGGCCACATTCATACATCATCACAGGAGAAATGATAGAGAAACACAGAGAGAACAGAGAAAGAAAGTAACATCCATGCCCGAACCGGGATTCGAACACAGGACCCACAACTCAGGAGCGCTAACCACTCAGCCATCGGTCAGCTATTTATATATATATATATATATATATATATATATATATATATATATATATATATATATATATATATATATATATATATATATATATATATATATATATATATATATATATATATATATATATATATATATATATATATATATATATATATATATATATATATATATATATATATACATAATTTCTAACTTAACTTTGTTAAAAACATTATTTTTAAAACTACATAAGTTACCTTAAAAATATCTGTTCTTGTGTTGTCGTGAGTTGTGGAAGTTTAGAAAACTCGTTTTTATTATGAAGTTAATATTGAAATCAGTTCTCATTTATATACATTACGGCTTATTGCCATTCTGATTAAATTAGAAAAA
Organism: Latrodectus hesperus; assembly: GCA_037975125.1. Classification (NCBI taxonomy): domain Eukaryota; kingdom Metazoa; phylum Arthropoda; class Arachnida; order Araneae; family Theridiidae; genus Latrodectus; species Latrodectus hesperus. Next base: position 76,066,080 of record CM075850.1, read on the forward strand.
TGCATTCGCTGTAGGGGACATAAATAATGCTCTTATACAAATTGAAAAAAACAATCATAATTATTAGCTTTTAAGTAATTAAACTTTGATGCTTAGTACAAATTTTTTCAAGCCCCTAGAGCCAACACATAAATAAGAATTTTATAAGAGAGAAAACCAATTTGAAGAGAACAGAGATACCGAATTATGTGTTTGTAAGCGATTTTACATATGATTCAAAACAGTGATAATTACAGTTTAGATGAACTGTGAAACTTTAATCAAAGTTTGAAAATAAAACAAAGTCTATGTTTTACTTTAATCAAAGATGAATATCCTGATATGTTTAATTATGTTACATGCCCATTTTTCAATCCGTCCCTAACTGTATTAAATGTTTACTCAACACACGTTAAAAGAAATTAGAATATTGTGTTACTAAAATAATTTTAAATTTGCGAATTCTGTTTTAATTATATGATTCTATGCTACGCGATAATTTTGAATGCTATAATTATATTTTAAATTTAGAATAACGATGATATGATATAGAATTATACATGTAATTGTATTCAACAAATATTTTAAGAAAATTAATAGTAACAAATAAATAACATGTGAAACCCGAATCTGGATAAATAGAATAATAGCTCATACAGTGAAGAAACATAAGCATTTTTTATCTATCTACGATTAAAGAAAAAGTCAACAAACATGCATCAAAATTTAGATTAAATTTATTTTAAAAGTAAAATTTATACTTTTATTAAAGTATTTATATGAAATTATTTACTGACGTCCTTGTTTTTATCTGGTATTCAAAATTTTTATGATGAGCAAAAAATTGCCAAATAGATAAAGGACACTTTTTAATAACAATTTAAAATCTTACTCAAATCATATTTTTCATTTTTTATAAATAAATTATTCAAATTAATTTAAATTATTTGATTACAAATTTTGCTTTTCTCATTTTTTTATAAACAGTCTTTGTATAATATTTTCAAGACATCTAAAATTATTTTATTTTCAGTCATTTTGGAATTATTCTTAAATCCAAACCACACACACACACACATATATATACTAAATGGCATTTTAACTCAACTTTAGATTACTAAATTATTTTTATGGATTGGATAGTATAAGATCCTAAAATTTACATTCTTTATTTGTATAGATGTAAGAAAAATTGTTAAATTTGAAAACATAAACTTCTATTATTTTTCAGAATACATATATAACGAAGTTTTAGCATACAGATTGAGTGTTGGAAATGACTGCAGTAGTAAATTTTATCTTTGGAAGGAAAATTAAACTATCACACATTTTATTTTATATGTATTATCAATTTCACTACAGATTTAAAATTTAAGTCACAATATTTATCTCTTACTGTTATAATTTTATATAAACTTTGCCTCTAACGGATGATTTTTTCCACGTAGAAAACATTTATTTTCAAACTGCTTTATTCTAATTTTAAATTATGAATCGGAACAGTTATTCGATTTCCTTTTTTGTTCTTTAAATTTCTTATATTATATTCAAATGAGAAATCTAGCTCTTTTTATATAAATCAAGCTTGCAAATGCATTTCAGTGTGTTAAAAAGTTTTCGTCAATCTTATGACAAGGATAGCAATTAATCTCTATGTCATAACAATGTTGACTACTTTTTTAAATACCCATGATATTTTCAATTGGGCTATGTCATTACACCATAGCTATCACTAGATTCCATTGAAATAATTTGAACTTTGCATAATGATGGCTATATAAGGGAATGACACATATCTAGGAAATTATACTAAATCAAATCAAAATATTGATGGCACGACCGTTGAAGAGTACAATAAAAACATATTCCTGATTAGTAGAAGAAGAATCAGAATAGTAAAAACTAACTTTTAGTTCTTACAATGTAACCTTTCATAACAATGCACTAAGAAGTTTTACAATAACTGAACAATATTCCATGTCCATGATGAACATGTCCATGATTCTTGTTAAATCATTTGAACATTGGTAATTTCTTTACCAGATTTAAAACAAGATTACAATTTTATGTTTTGGAATTTTAATATATTGACAAAATAATAAATTTAAGTATTGCTTAATATTTTAAATCATAAAAATTCAAGAATATAGACCATAAACTTCATTATTTAAAGAATATTACTTTTAAGAATATTTCATAAATCAATGAACACTTACTTAGCTTTAAGAGAATTAGTTGAAGGTATAAGAAGAAAAATATTTTTATCAATTATGTTTAAAAATATTAGCCAGATTTTATCTGAAAAGGCAACTTTGTGTTTCCTTTAACAAATACATGGCTTATTATGGTATATTATCAAATAAATGTTTCATTGCTTCAAAGTTAATAATGAATAAAACTCTCATTACTTGTTCCCATTTTTTACTTGAAATTTCTGATAACAATTCATTGCTTCTTTATTCTGCTTAAAAATCGCATAATTTGGTATTGAAACTAAGTAAAGAAATCTGTGAATATATCAAGTTTCAAAAGATTAGAAAAATTTCACATTTTTTTTAGTGTACTGAAAAATTTATATGAAATGGAGATTAATTCCAGAGTTTTCTGTGCTCTTTAGATAAGAAATAACATTTTTAGATGTTTGGACTTCTAAATCATTAGGAAAATTTCAAATCATTAACAAGAGAGAGTGCTCTAACTAACGAGGTCATGACCTTATATATATATATACATATATATATATATATATATATATATATATATATATATATATATATATATATATATATATATATATATATAGATATAAAGATGCATTTATTTTAATTCTGGCCACGAAAATATTATGAAGTAAACATAATTCCCTATAAATATATTCTTTTTAATAGTTTTCGTTTAGTAATTTATAAAAATATTGCAATTTAATTTACTTATGCCCTAGTTAACTTTTCATTTTATACAACTGTAACGCAATTTTTTCAGAGATGCAGTATTAAAATAAATTATTTATAGAAGATTCAGAATTAAATATTCTAATAATAGTTAATAAAATAAATTCATTTCACAATTAAATCTTATTAAAAATATCCTATTATGTGGTCTAAGGATAATGTTACAATCTATATGTTGATTTTCTCTGCTTGGTAAAGAAATTTATGTTATAAGTAACAATTAATTTTTAATACATCATTGTATTTGGTTTTTCTAACACATCTTAAAATGACGTAATTCCCTCAGTAATTTAAGCAAAAATTATGTTAAAAGATTTTTTTGAGTTTTATGATATATTTTTTAAAATGAATAAAATATATTTAATAAATTGTAGAGTTAAAATAATTTAAGATAAAAAAATACTAATTTCATCATCTAAACATTTTAGTCTTAATTCAAGTTGTAAAATAATTGTGAAGAAAGAAAATAAAAACTTATCAAAGAAAACAACAAAAATGTACTTAATGAAAAAGAGAAGTTTCCATGAAAGGAGCCAAAAGAAACACTGAATTTAATACTTATTATATCTTCACAAATAGTTTTTATGTTGTAATAAATTGCTAAAAAAATTGTGAATCCTAAGTGTTAAAGGTAATGGATAGTAATTGCATTTCTCCTTCAGAAAGCCAATAAAATAAGAAGTCGGAAATCATAGAGGAAATTAAGTTTGCATGGAGAATTGAATTTAGTTGAGAGTCAAATATGTATTAAAGAAAAGTTAAAATTGAATACATAAATAACATTTTAATCTTCTAAGTTAAAATTTAAATTTTTTTCATTTGTTTTTAAAAAATGATATTTACTATTGAAAAAGAAAATATTTATAAAATAGTAAACATTATCGTTCATCACTTACGTTTCTTAAATACTATCCTCATTATTTATGTTTGTGTAATAATATAAATGATAAAGACTTCAAAAACAGAAACGGAATTAAAATAATCTTGTGAATAAACTTTCTTGTTATCTTCGAAACATACATTTTCAAACTTATTTTATTCTCTTTTAAAAATCTATGTATTGAAATCAATTTATTTATGTTTTGTTATGATTTACATTTAGCTTGATTTTGTAAGTAGTTAGAGAGAAATTTAATGAATAAAAATGAGAAAAAAAGTTATTTATAAGCCTGAGTGTTTTATTTTTGTTTTTCACTTTAATATTAAATTTGTTCTTGAAAACATATAGTAACAATTACTGTAATGAGGTATCTCAAACATTTATCAATGTTGATAATCAAAATTTTGCTGACGTAAAAAATTCAAGTAGTGAATACATTTTTCTATTAAGGCAGAATAGCTATATTATTAGAACATACAATTCAGGCTTTGAAAAAGTGCAAATCAAACTAATTCTATATATTTAATTCATTCTATAAATATAAGAGATTGATGCTCTAATTCGCTAATTTTTGTTTGTCAATTTATCGTAGGATGTTATATACTAGACGTCTATGTAACTTATATTTAGGGTTGTTCAGATATTTTTGTTAAAATGAAATCATATATCAAAAACGTTTCTTATACAATTAGTAATTAATTAATCAAATACATGGTTTTTTTTACATTTTTCTGATATTAATTTTTACAAAATAAAATAATCATATTATTTATTTTATAACAATTCTTGGTTCACAACATTTTCTCAAAAGCAATCTTGAAAATGGAGTTAATCTAAAATAAATTGAACAAAGGAAAATATATTAGAATACATATAACCAATTCAGGATTTGTTTCAGATATCCATCTCTTACAAAATAAATTTTAAGAAAATGCTATGAAAATAATTACTGAAAATTTAACAGAAATGAAATGTGATTAGTTGCTTAAGTATCATATATTCATTTAATTGTATTTGAAAATCAAAATCAAATTGTTAACGGGGATATATTTTTAACAGATATGTGAATGTAACTTCACCTCTGAATAAATTATAAAATTAAAGATTATAATATAGGAGATTTTAGGAGATACTGCAACTTTAGTTTTCAGGAATTTTTTCTAAAAATACATATTTGTGTATCTTTTAAATATATTGTGCTTGCTCTTAATCAATCAGAAAAGCATATTTTTTAAAAAAATTAAGAACACTCAAGTCTTTATTTTTATTTTCGTAATTTATTTTCAGAAATTTTATTTTGACTTAGTCATTTTTAAAAATTGCATTAGAATCTCTTACAGGAGCGGCTTCGTTCTAAATTTTTAATGCATTTTTCTCTCACTCAGTGTAATATAAATAACTAAGAGATTTTATATTACAGAAATACCTGAAAGTTTTTAAATTACGAAAACACCATTCATTAATATTTATTCATTTCATATCAGTTTACATATTCAAATAAAAAATGCATATAAGTAATTAGTCTGCTTAGGTCTTTTTTCAAGATAAATATATTTTCTTTTATTAACATTGAATTTTCTATAAACTGAAAAGTAATTTTGTCAAATATGTATAAAGCAAATTTAATTACTAGAATCAAATATTTGTTTTATAGCTAACCGAGAGCTTGGAAAATAAATAGCTTTTTTACAAACGTTAACTTCGACATTAAAAAATGAAATGGAATATCAAATAGTCTTTAAAACAAAAATTTATTTTATCTTATATTACAGTAACAATCCATAAAATATTATATTTAGCAGGGCTTCTTAAACGATAGTTCTCTCTCTTTTCACATATATTAATATTTGCTTTATATGTTTTCAATTATAATTTTTTAATTAATTTTTAAATATTTTATGAGTACTTGCTTTCATTCTATATTTATGCATATTATAACTTGAAATATTGAAAGAAATCACAAATTTGATGTGAATCAAATCGAATGGAAAAGTAAATATTTTTGACAAATAAATCCTTTGAAATGTAAAACGTAATTTTAAAGTGATAACATGTTATAATAAATTATGAAAATAATTTTTGAGCTATGTAAGTACAGAGCATCGATTTTTTTATTTTTCAAAGATTCCTTTCAAGAAAAATATTAAAATGCAGCTCATTCTAAAAATAAAATAAAAATAGCATGAAATTTCCTTTAAATGAATTCAGGAATAATAATGAACTAGCGTAAAAATAATCTTTGTAGTTAACTTATTAAAATAGATTAGGATTTTTTTACTAGTTTAGTATTTCTTTATTAAACTAAACCATGAAATAATAAATGGTTTTAAATTTGGAAGTTTTATATTATAATTAGTTTTTATGACAGTGTTTAAAATAAAATCAAATAAAACAATTTTGAAATTACGAGACTTTTATTTACTTCAAATACATTATTATTTTTACTAATTTTAACACTAGGGTTCCTTTAAAATCTTTTGAATTTTAGATTTCATTCAATGCTGTAAAATTATCAGATTGTTTAACTTGAAGACTTATGAAATTTATATGCCACAAAGCGTAACAAAAAATTTATTTTATAATTTGTTTGATAGGAGAATCAACAGTGGTTAGGGAAGCACTAAAGTGTAACTTGGAATTCTTTCTTTTTGAATTGTATAGATAATGGTTGACATTGCTTAAATAAAAAATGTATTAGTTGAGCACAGATGCAATAGCTTGAGTAGCACATTTTTAATCCTATAATAGAATCAATAATATATATATATATATTTTATAATTTTAAACGTCTGCCAATATATACATTGAATGTACGCAGCTCTTACTGATATAAACTAGTAGAAGTAAACCCCATATTCCGTAGAAATATTAACTCAAACATTACAAAGTGTAGAAATGCTTAATATTCTTGATTAATTGTTGCAAAAATGTAATCCCATATGTATGTAATCTTGATGCTAGATGCTCTTGGCAATAAAAAAATAAAAAATTTAGAATAAAATGTACCGGAAATTAAAAATAACCAACCTGTTTAAGTTAAGACATTTCCATAGATTAATTCTGTAAATCGGTTATTCAATTTATTTATAACATTTTTAAGCATGTTATTTTATTGTAATGCAGCAAAAATTCTAATTAAATTTTTAAATTTTGTTCAAATTTCTTTTTTCTTTACATTGTCAGCATTTTATTACCGTTGTTATTCTTAATAGGTTATTTATAGCGCTTATGTAATTCCGTAGTTTTAAAAATGAAAGATCTCCTATTGAATTTCTTAAACTAGGAAATAACGCCACAGGTGTTGCACATTTTAATTTATGCTAACACGTTTAAAGAAAAAGAGGTATCAATATTAGGTGTATTGTGGCTTTTTCTAAATCCTATTAAGAACAAAATCTAATATGAATATTTATATCCTTATCAATTAAAAACATTTTAAACCAATAATATTCCTTACAATATTATTATAAAGTCTGAAACTCAAAGGTTGTACTCAAAGGTAAATGTCCAAGCATCTAGACTTTTTTTAATTAGTATTTTATACTTATTTGCAAATCATTGATTTAAAATGCAATTTAATTTTTTTAAATATTAGTTTATTTTAAGCAAAAACCTATACTGAAAGATGAACTGTAATAATGAAAAACTCAATGCACAATAGGTTTAATATATACTTATCAAAACCCTCAGTAGTTAGTGAAGTTAGTTAAATGGTAAAGAAAGAAATAGAGAGAGTGTTTTATCTCATCATTCTGGAAGATCAGTTATTACACAAAAATGAAAGTTATAAACCAAAAATGAATAATCATCAAAAATTTTCAAATAGATAAAAAATTTTCATAATTCTTTATTTCTATATATTCAATTATATATAATGCAATTTTTACAATTACTATATTATACTAATGAAATATTTGTGAATGATTTTCTATCAGTTAGAATAATTTTAATAATTATTCATTTTAAAATCTTAATTTTCTTAATTACAAATCATTCGTACTTTATCTCACATACTCCAGTGCTATTAATTGAAATTTATATTATGTTTAAAGATTTTACAAAACTTTAGTGAAATACAAAATTTTCAAAATTAAATAATTAAATACGAAATAAAATTTAGAAAAAATCATTGAATGTCAAAATTTATCTTTAATATTTTTAAGTTATAAAATGTAAAGAATTAAGGACTACTTCATTAATATTCCAATAATATACAATATTAAGTTTGTACCGCATACAGTAGTTTATTCTTGAAATAATAACAATGATCTTTTCTAAAATCACTTAAGTCTATGCAGTTTCATTAGAAAATGCTTTAAGGATCAATATTTCTTCAATTATTTAATCAGTATTTCAAATACTAAAATAAAAGTGTTTCTTAAAATTTTTAATATATTTATTCAAAATAAAATTTTAAATTTATCATAAATAATTAAAATGTTTTAAATAAGAAGCTTTCCTTTGTAACTTGTATAAAAGAAAAAATATATACTTGTTAGTATAAATACTTATTCATTTATTAAAAAGAAAATGAAAAGTTTTAAAAATAATGAAGTATTAAAATGAATTTCATTCTTTAATCACATAAATTCAAAAAAATTAAATTTAACAAAAATTGTGATTCTATATTATAATAACAGTTTATTTTATATATATATTTCATATTTACAAAAAAAACTAAAAATAATAGCAATATATTATATGGCTCACGAAACTGGCTGAACATTTAAAGCGGTATTATATATATATATATATATATATATATATATATATATATATATATATATATATATATATATATATATATATATATATATATATATATATATATATATATATATATATATAATATCTATAATATATATATAATATCTATAATATATATATATAATATATATATATATTTATTAATAGCCGTTAAATCTGATTTATTTTTTTACAAAAATATTACTTATCATCAATGATTTGAATATTTAAGTGCTTTATCAAATACCATATTTGTGACACCCGTTTGAATCATAATATAGCTTCTGATTCATAAATTATTTTAGTTTGAAATATTTACATAAAATGTTTTTACTTTTGAAAATATTCTTAATAGAAAATTATTACTTTTGAAATGAAACAGTTCTAAATAAAATTGAAAACTACAATAAAAATGCAAAGAATCAATGCTGCCAGATCTTTGAATCAATTTAAAGTTCTAAAATAAAGGAAATATAAACATTGCTTTCGCAACATTCAGCAATGTTAGTCTCTCAAAATCATTTTTATAAGACTTTCTGACAATCTTTGAAAAGTAAAACGGAACTCAACTTGTACGCTTAACATGTCAGTCATTTCTATTTTATATTCAACATTTTTAACACGTCAATATAAAAAGATCACACCATAGGAAATAAATCACAGAAATATTGAATGCAAGATGTTTTCAAAATCAATAATAAATAGTAGCTTTAAAAATGTTACGGAATGGTTAGATTTGTATGTACTGTGTTTAACCTCTTATTTTAAACTGAAAAAAAGTTTACTTGTTTTATATATATTATAGATATCTTGAAACGTAAAGTAATTCTTAATGCAATTATGTGATTAATTACAAATAAAAATTTGTTCCTTTAAAATCTAAGATAATTTAAATTCCAAGCAATAGTAAATAAAGTATGCCTTTATATCTTATAATGCTTAAAAGTTATATATCTCTTCCATTTTATTCAATTTTATTCCAAATCTATTTTATTATATTCATTTGCGCATGAAGGCTAACTAGGAATCTTACAGTTGAAAGTGAATTCCAAAACACTGTGAAAAACAAATTGCAAAGTTAAAATTGCGCCCATGATTTGTTGGATCAATTGCCAGTGCAGTAAACCTTCATCTACTAGCTTGGTACATACAATTCTAAATAGCTATCTAAATATATAAGTAAGCATGTATTTACAGACTTTTGGGAATACAATATTGATAATATAATTAAATGTGCAAGAATAAGCATTTTACTGTAAATAGAATGTTACTGTAAAATAGAATGGAAAAAAGGAATATTGATATGATATCTCAAAATTGCTTACATATACTTGTCAGAGATTGATTTGCATTAGTTATTGAATTCAATTCAACACAATTAAGATGTCATGTGACTGACGATATCTATATTCACTCAGAATATAATTGTGAATAAAACTGATGTTTTATTGCTCTTGTGAAAAATTAGACAAATTTATATGTGACTGCTTAATTTCGGAATAAATTTGTATCAAATATTGAAAATGGAATTTCAAAATTTCCCATTCACTGCAAACAAGATTTAAATTTAAAGTACGAGTAAAATTAATTCAATATATTATATTAAACATTCTAATCATCAATTAAAATATACCAAGTCTTTAATGAAAGATGTAAATTAAATTTGAAAAAATGTATTGTGTGGGAGTTTATTATTAAACTATTTAAAGGAAAGCAATGAAATATGTTTATGTTTTTAAGTAAAAGTTCTTAAAAATACAAAATTGAAAAAAAAACTGTCTATTCGTTATATAAATCAGCGTGTTATCTTGATATTTACGTTTTTGACAATAAAGTTGAAAAACAATTGTTATATTTTTAATTCAATTTCATCAAATCATTTTGTTTTTAACTTTTTGAGTCATTGCTCTTGTTAAATAACTATAAAACTAATTAGAAACTTGCGTGTTATATTTCTTAAGTATATGTATTCTTTTCAAAATTACCTGAATTTGATTAAATTAAACGTTTTTCCTCATTAATTTCTCTCCCATTTTATTCAGTAATTGTAAGTATGTCTCCTTATTTGTTAATCTGTACATTGTAAGTTGTTTATAATGTTTTGAACCTGATTATGTTTGAACCTGTTATGTCTTTATAACTAAAATATATAAATTTTTTTAAAAAAAATTTTATATTATCTAATATTGATTAAAAACTGAGCTTGTTATTTAAATTGTATTAACAAGAATTACTTTATTGTGAAATAAAAATAACTAACTTAATGGCAATTAAAATTTCATGGACTTAAATTTCCAAATATTTTATAATAAAATAAAGGATAAATTTTAAATGGCTAGAAAAATATATTTCATTTATAAACATTAGCTATTTTCTAATAAATAAATTAATCTATTTTCTAATAAATAAATTAATCATAAATTCATACTTTTAGATTTTTTTGCTTGTACCTTGACTATGGGTACAACATGCAATATAGAAAATGCCTTTTTCAAGTTATTTGTAAGGAACATAGTGTTTCGTATGAAACTGAAAATAATTTTGAAGATATTAATCATCTCATAATTACAAGTACATTAGTGTAATCAGAATTGGGCCATTCAAGAGTTTTTAATTAATTATGATAAATTAATTAAGAAAATGAAGGAGTCAATACAAAATATTTATGGCCATAATGAAAGATAATTTTTGATTACTGAAAAATAGTTGAAAAAAGGTGTGTGCTTACAATTTTCAAAAAAATGTTAAAAAATGTGTTTAACAGGCGAAATTTATTTTAATTGAAATGATTCATAGACAATTCTTCATTTAGTAAAAAAATATTAAAATTTATAAAAAAAATATCAAATAATTTTTACTGCTTTTAAGCTATCACTTAGACATTTCCCTAATCAAAATTTCAGTAAGGGTGCAAATAATATTAATCTTCACAATCCTAATTAAAAGCAGAAATCACAAGCCATATAATGACTCTTTCTTATTTGAATATTTATATCTTTGAAATAAAAAAAATATTTCAATTGCCCTGAAACATTGTTTATTTCAATGTGGAGAATTTTAGGAACTTATTTAATATTGCAATGATAAATATTTTACGGGAGCTACGGAAACAATATAATAAGAAAATAAATCAATGTTTCACGAGAAATGCAGATTCCTCACCTTTTTCAATAACAATTCACACATCCATAATAAACTCGTGCTATTCCGTTGAGAGATAAGGTTAAAAAATGTTAGTAAATACAAATTTTATGTTTAACTGAAGAGACAATTATATTAAGGAATTTCTAGATAATATAACATTATTAAGAAATTTAAATCGATTATATATATATATATATATATATATATATATATATATATATATATATATATATATATATATATATATATATATATATATATATATATATATATATATATATATATATATATATATATATATATATATATATATGTATATATATATATATATATATATATATATATATATATATATATATATATATATATATATATATATATATATATATATATATATATATATATATATATATATATATATATATATATATATATATATATATATATATATATATATATATATATATATATAATTAGGAGACTGACATTTGCATTTGCTCGAACAAAACAAAATACATGGATAATTATTTTCAGCATACTTGGAAGTACAATGGTTTTACATTTTTAGAATGTATACAGTTATTCTTATATAGTTATTTATTCCATAAATTTAGATAATATTTAGTAATATATTCTAATAGAACATTTTAAATAATATGCATTATGAAAATAAATTTTGAAAATGACTACACAAAGTAATTTGTTAAAATTATTTATGTGAATGAGTAATTAAAGAAAAATAAATAGCAAAGGCTTTGAAAAGTTTAGCATTTTTAAACATCATATTTACATATTTTTACTACATTTTTACACATTTCCGTCAAATGCACTAAACGTACTACATCTTCAAATATCACGGTAATTTATTTTACAAACATATTTTCTTACTCAATTAAAATCAAGTGTTTTCGTTTAAAACTGTTATAAAATATTTAACTTAACAAATGAATTTCTAAAAAAAAAGATATTCAGATTAAAAATTTTAATGCATATCAAGTTGTATTTTAAAAATTATCCTTAATACTAAATTTATCTAGCTATTTCAGTCATTATATTGTCCTTATTCCCTATTGTTTATTAATAAACCGTTTTATATTCTATGGAAAGCCATTTTCTTCATTTTTATTGAAATATATACTTTTAGCATAATTAAATTTTATTCATAATATTCATCATAAATTTACGGATTCAATTAATAAAGTACAATTCCTTAATCAAATGATTAAGAGAAATTAAGAAATTATGATAAAGAAAAAAACTATGATAAATGAAAATAATCATTTATAACAAAATGATTACATATGATGCATGATTTAATCATAAAGGATGTTATTGAAGTCCATGTCACAATATAGTATATTACATGCCTTACATGCAGTCAACAATTTTAAAATTTAAAATATATGGCAAATATAAGAAATATTGAAATCAAATAGAAGACTTCAGCCATTTAACTTGAAAAATTATATGACTGAATTTAATAAAATGAGCTTTTAATAGCTATGAAAAATAATGAGCAAATTAAATAATTCATGCAGACAGTTAAAAAAAACTTTTTTATATTTTTTCTTTAGTTATTTTTAAAACACATCACATAACTACACCAGATAAAGTCAAAATTATATCTGTTACAAGAGCGGAAACTTATTTGACAATTTTTTATAAATCGATAATTTCTGTGCAATAATATTTGTTTTGATTTATATAATACAAGCAATTGAAAAGTATTTTAAAATATTGCGCAACAGTTCAAATTTAACTATTATATGCTTCCAGAATTTATCCTTTCTTGTCATGTCATGTCATTATGATTAACAAGAATTTGTTTTACAGCTCTAAATTCCTAGAGATAGAAATTTGATTTTTGAAATGATCTATGTTTGAATGCAATTTCAAACATCATAAGTTATTAACCATAGCATAGTTTGGCATTCTACACTGCTATTCATATTTCAAAGTTGAAATCATGTTCAGGATCATTAGTTTCATACATTTTGTATGAAGAATTTCAATAATATTGTAATGACTCATTACACAAAAAGTTATGTTAATAAAAAAATACATTATTTTTTAAAGATTATCAAGAAAAATTATGTATGTATATATATATTGCTTTTTTATAGCTTGTAAGTTTTCACAACGATTTTGATCATTAAAAGAGAAATTATTAATAGTTTAATTTTTTGCTGAAAAATGATAAGTCTTTGTGAAATGTTTAATGACCATATTAATTATCTTTCAGTGAACATAAAATACATACATAATGTGATCAGTAGCATCATTACTTACTGCAATGTGAAAATCATTTAAATCGGTAAAAAAAACTTTTACGTAGAATCAGAAAAAAAAATTAAAATTAAGCAAATCATTAATCAAGAAATATTTAGCTCTATGATCTTATTAATTTAACCTTTGAGTTTTGATAAAATATTATGCATCTGTGAGCTCTGTTACTTATCAGAGAACTTATGTTTAAAAGACATATTGCCTTGTTAATATTTTATCGTTTTTTGTGTGTAAGAAAAAAATTAATGGGAGACTGAAATAATTCTGCTATTAAATAAAATTTAGATATTTCATATTTTATACAAAAATGTGTCAAGAATACTGAAAATGAGCATGTAAATGAAAAATAAAAACATTTTGATGTAAAGAAGTTTGAGATTAGAAAGATGGGTACTTAGTTAAATACCAAACATATTATCTTTGCTTATATTACTTATTATATCACCTTGATGATAAAACTGGGATTAATCTTTATCAACCAGTTTCAAAGAATTTCTAAAGTAATTCAATGTTTGATAAAATATTAAAGAATAATAAATATAAATGTTCATTAACAAAATATCGTGCATAAAAGAAATTAGGCTTACATTGCCCCTACAATTTCTCATTTTTACATATTCAGTACCAAAAAAAAATCACAAATGGATAGTTAAGTATCCTCAATCAATCAGAATTAACTTGGAGATATTAAAGGAGAACAAAATTTTCTTACCCAAACAATTTATTAACCAAACAATGACAAAGTTTCCGAATTGATTATACTTTGCTGTTAAGCGTACTGTTCCAGCGACATCCACTTCAACAACAGCTGTAGTAACAATTTATATCTTAACCCAGTCTGAATTATTCTTCCGGAAAGAAAAATACTTGTATTGAAATGAAAACATCTACTCGTTAGTTAACATTTAATTGAAGGAAAATCAGAAATCCATACACTTTTAGTTTTAATTGCATACTCTAATTTTATTGGGTGAATGACTTTCTGAACAAATAATAATGTGATTTTTGGTTGCAAAATAAGAAAATAAGAGTTATTTTAGAGAAAAATCTTTAAAATTATTTAAAACTTTTTATTATAAATATAATCAACTTTTTTCAATTGTCTAATTACTGTAATATATATATATATATATATATATATATATATATATATATATATATATATATATATATATATATATATATATATATATATATATATATATATATATATAAATGGTATTTTTAAAAATATTGTAGAAAAAATTAAGTTTATGCACAAACACATAAATGAGAATACTGTTTTTTTAATAAATAAGATTTTTTACAATCAATAAGAATAAAATAATTGAATAAATTTGTGTAAAATGGTAGTGCTTGCGAAATAGTAGTAAATAAATTAATATGTAAACAGAAGTCTCAGGCTTTTAAATGTATTATTATTTCCATTTTTCATAAAACATGCGAAAAGAATTTTTTTCTATAAAATAAACTTTTGTTATGTTTAAATATTTATAATCGTATCAATTCTTTTTTTAATAATTTTATATTTGAAAGCTTTTTAATATATATTTGCATTTAAAATGAAAATGAAATATTAAAACAACAATTATTATTTTGCATTTGAAAAATAGGATTATTTATATTTTGATAAATTGTCACACTTCAGTAAAAATAAGGCTTTTTAAGCTGTGTAATATACAGAACATGTCATTTTGTTATCATTTTCTGTTATCTTTAATTTCTAAGCCATTTTTGACGATCCAAATTGTTCTTTGTCAACGAAGTCTGTGATATTCAGATTTACCTAATTGTTCTAGTTAATGAGTTTAAGCTATTCTGTTGGTTCCAAGAGTCAATGGTTCAAATTTATTCGCATCAAATTGCAATTCTTTGTTATAGATATATGTTTTACAACATTAAGGATTTTAAATATGATTTTAGTGATAAATTAAAAATTTGAAGTTAAATTTTTAGTAATCTAACTTTTTAAATTTGTAACGATCTGGGTTGAAAAAAATTTCTAATTGATTGGAACTAAATATTGATTTTTGATTAATTAGATTCAAAAATGAAACGTGATTCTCTATTCATAATTACTGAAATTTACTATTATAATTATCAATTTTGCTTGCAATTTCTTTCAACTCATATTTTCGATACACATAATAATTTAATTTCTAGTAGTGCACTCACAAACAATAGTTTTCAAATGCTTTCTTAATTTATGTAGTGTTTGTAATTTAACAAGTAATATAGTTACTAAAAGATAGCTGCACATAAGGTTTCCATAAAAACTTCAAATATTATTCTTACATTTAAATACATAATTTATTTCTTTTCTAATTGCTTTTCTAAAAGTAATAATTTTTTAAAGTAGTACAGTTTTTAGTTTATCTTCTTAATGTATTACTTTCTTTAAATATTATATTTAAACTTATAATTTTAGTCTTTAAAACTTGATTTTAGATTGCTTGTTGTTGTATTGTTCCAGCTAGGCTGGCAATATGGGGTGCGCTGCTCCATTTTTCCAACTGAACCGTAGTTTGGTGTGGAGTCCGACTACTTCAGTACACACACGTGCTATAAGTACCCGTTTAAAGAGTAGGCAATCATTCACAACTCATTCACACAAGGAAAGGACAACGACAGGATAGATAGAGAAAAAGTACATCCATGCCCGAAGTGGGATTCGAACCCAGGACCTTCCTATCCGCAGTCAGACACTCTGACAACAGGACAGTGTGGGCGGCTTTATAATACTTCATACTACTATAAGATTTATGAAGAATACGAAAAAATTATAGTATTTTAAAATAAATATTTTTTCACGAGTGGCATGAGTATTTATTTAAGCTAATTATTAAACTGAATTTTTTTAAAGAAATGTAAATAGATTTGAAATATGTATGTCATTATTAAACTTTATGTGTAGCAATCAGGATATCATATTTATTTGTGTTATAAGTTTACTAAAATTAATAAAAATATTTATAATAATTTTACAGAAATTAAATTTAAGAATTAAAAAGAAAACAGAATATTAATTTTACAGAAAATCTTTTTATCGCTTAAATTAATTTTCATATAATTATTTCTTTTTTATAGTTCATTTATAATAAGTATTTGATTTTATTTGTAATTTATTGATGAGTATTTTTTTTAAATTGATTTATTGAAAATGTATTTAAAAAGAGAGACTAACAATGCACTGCTCTCAATGAGGAAAACTGTTTCTTGCAGTTTAAACGAATGCCAGTTTTCATTCATACAGTTGTTGGTTAAATGTAGCTTAACAATGCTTTGTATTATAAAATTAAATATTTTATTATTAAATTGCTTGAAAATGAATATTTTTCATATATATAAGAAAACTTAATAGTTTTTAATATGTTTTTCTTGAAATAAATGGTAGTTCAAAATATATTTTTCCTTTTCTTCAATGTTGTATACTAGGAATGAGAAAAAAATCTATACGATTTAAAACTGCTTCTTATGATGTTTTCTACTATTTTATTTCTTAAAATAAGTTTATCTTAAATATATAGTATCACTAGATTTCTTAATTATGTTACGTTTTCATGATTTCAAAATCCAACATTGTTCAAAACCTATAAATTTGAATAAATAATACTTCGTTATTGGAAATATTGTTGGCAAAATCTTATAGGTCTACAAATATTGACATTTTTCTTGCTTTGACAATTTGTTGGGTATAATTTATAAAAATAATTATAAATAAAGTTAAAAGATATATGTATTTGTGAAGAGAAACGAAAGATAGAAAAATAAAAATTATCACCTATTAAATTAAATGAGGATAAGTATTTATGTGTACTATATTTCGAGGTTATTATTTATCCACTCTTAAAGATTAAGTAAACCATGTATTAATATCCTATGTCTAAGGTTTATATATATATTCCACCTTTGATTAATTTTTGTTACAGACTTGTGACAACTCAAATAACATAAATTCTGATGTAATTAATGTTTTTTTATTTTAGTTTAAAATACAAATATTATAATATAATATATTATGGGGTATAATTAAAATTATAGTTAAAATTTTAATTATTTTAATGTATGCGTGATATATAATTAAGTATAAAAAATAGTTTTTTTAATTTCTCTCTTCTCATTTTTTAGTCTTAAGATAGCAAAGTATTATCAATTAAAATTTGTTATTTAGTTCAAATTTTATTTCATTTTTGAACAAGCTAAGCAAAAACCAATATTATCTTATTCATGAATTGCAAAATCACACTTAATTTATCATATATGTGTATTGTAAAATAGAAATTATTTCATAGTATAAAAAGAAATAATATTAACCTCACAAATTTTATATACCTAAGGGATATAAAATTACTAAGTCATTAAACATATTTGGTTAATGAAGATTTTTAACTATTTCATTTTAAAATACAATGTAATTAATGCAATATAATTTAGAAAATTGATTTTCAAAAAGTTTCAAATTAGTAGTGTAAAATTTAAATTACTTCAAATATTAATTGCTATCTATATTTAACTTTTTAAATTGCAATTGGTTATCTTTATTTACATGAAAACTCTTTTTACATATCTCTTTATAATTATCAGAATCAAAAGATTTTTTAAATAATATAAAATATTGTTTCGTTTTTAGGATATAATTCTTTTCCATGCTACGAATATAAAAGACTTCATATTCGGACAACATTTCCTGCGATCGAACCCTTTTACAGCATGAAATGAAAGAGAAATTTGAGAAATAATAATTAAATTTCTGCAAAATATGTTGATAAATTCAGTGTATTGATTAATATTGCTTTTGAAAATATTTGCTTCATATCCTACGAAACAGAGACAACATTATCATTAATGCCAGAAATTAAGGTGTTTTCACCTTTTTCATTGAAATTTTCTTATAATTTTTATTTTATCCTGAAGTCAAGTTATATGTTTGATTTTTACCTCCTTTTATATTACATCATTGGGACTATTTATATTTTATAGGATTAAATTTTTGGGTCTTAGACATGTACAATTATACATTATATTGGAGTTTTCTATAAAGGAAATTAAATGTCAAGTTTGGCGAAATTAAATTTTTTGATAATTTCTTAATATATACACTTAATTTTCTACGAAAATATCTTCACATATCAGAAAAAATATTTTTCTTATTTCTCGTTTTTGTACTTAAAGATGAAGAGTATATTAATTAGAGAAAGATTTCTATGAATTAAAAAACATTTATGATTTCCTCTTAAGAAATATTTTTTTAACTGATTTTTATTTTACTCAATTTTAACTCCTTCTCTGCTGCTTTTTATATTAAAGCACTAATCACCAATTATTTTTATAAATGTCTTGAATTTAAAATTAATTCAGGTCTAACAGTATTTTAATTGAATAAATAAAGATATTTCCTTTGAAAGCAAAGATGATATTTAATTTTATTCCACAAATAATGAGAGACTGTTAATTACGTTTCTTGAAGTAATTCAGAAGAAATATTAAATTATAAATCGAATTTTGTGAGCTTGTTAATATTATTCTGCTTAAGAATCTAAACTTTCTTTTCAGAAATGACTTAAAAAATTAAAACAAATATGAGCTAAATTAAATATCATTTAATTTACATAACCATATGTATATATATATATATATATATATATATATATATATATATATATATATATATATATATATATATATATATATATATATATATATATATATATATATATATTTATATATACCAAACCATAAAATGCTTCTACATTATGATTGAGAACATTAGTCTTTGACTTTTTGTAATTTATTACAAGCATAAGAATTGTTTTCTTTTGCATAAACAATAAAATAATTTCTTAAAAAATATTTTTTTGTAAAAATATGTTGTCTCTTAACTTTATCTAAATAACTTACTCTCTGGCACTTCAGTCCATGTTAAATATTGGTGTCACTAACAATTTGGCTCCAAAGAAGTCTATCACTTGCCTTAGTTTTCTATTTTGTTATTTTCAAGCTCTATAGATCATTTTCAGCTATTCTGAGCCATTTTTACTTTGGTCTCTTTTCATTTTTTCTGTCCTTGACACTGATTTTTAAAGTTTCCTTTTCTACATCGGTTGTCATTCATTCTCCTCGTGTGCCATTACTTTATCTAGCAAAGGCATCAATTACTATAAAATGAAACTAAAATGTAGACTTTAAAATATAATCACAAAATCATGAAATTAAACAGTTCAAATATACTAATAAATAAATAATTAAACTATTCAAAATATTTATTTCTTAGTATTTCCTTTGTTCTATATGTTATATTAAACAATTTAAGAGATAAATCTGAATTTTTTAGTTGACAAACGTTAAAAAATAAATCTTACTATGCAATTCCAATTTATTTTTACCTACCAAAAGTAAATTTTTATCCGAAAATAGAAAATAAAGCATACATTATCACCCAAAGAAATGTATTTGATTCCTAATGTTGCATACCATGGAAATATATAAATAAATAACAACATCCTATATAACTTGGATAATAATAGGGTGCATATTTGTGAAGAAATATAACATCCATTAATAATTTCCTTTTCTTACGTTTTACACATAATTTATATAAACTCAGAAAAGTTTCTTTCTCTAAGAAAAGAAGCATTTTATATTTTTCATATATTTGGTTTCAATGCTCCAATATAGTTTACTCTGTATGTGAAATACATATAAACCTCATTGATTCATACACAGTGATACATTTTGATCTATATGGCAAAATGTATAATATATCTATAATGTATTTTTTTCAATTCATACCTGTTTACTTATTTGTTAATTCATGTAAAGGTGAGACAAATAGTTATTTAAAAACGTGTAAGAAGAATTTTAATTTAGTGATAAATTATTCCATTTTATCTAATATTTTAATGATACGTTAGTTGCTTCTTTCGATTTGCATTGTTATTTCGTGTTTTTTGTAAAGAAGAAATTCAAATTTATATATCATCTATGATGCATATTCTCTCTGTTGTTTTCCCCTTTGCAGATCTCAATTTTCCATTGCTTACATATGATGACTTCACTCTTTACATATATGGCTTGTTATTCCATGACTTACCAAATATTCCAGAAATCTTCTGTAGGCACCATGCCTCTGTTTTACACTTGCATAATGTTTCTTCTTTCAGGCGAATCATTTGTAAAATAGTATTTATTTCTCACTTATTAATAATGACTAAGAATCTTTCATTTTAAGTATCATTTTAAAAATAGGAAAGACATGATTTTTCTAATATTCTAATAAATTGGTTCAAATTATATGTTCTCAATATATCAATCAATTAAATGTTATATATATACATGTATATATATATATATATATATATATATATATATATATATATATATATATATATATATATATATATATATATATATATATATATATATATATATATATATACATATATATATATATATATATATATATATATATATAGCAATGATTCAATGATATATATATATTAAGTATCAGTTTGAAATATACTATGCAGAATCAATAGACTACAATATAAAGATACATCAAGATACATCAGAATATTTTAGTGGACGTGAAAAATAAAGTATTTAATTATTACTTCATTAGAAAGGAAATGAATCTGTTTTTACTTTCTAACTATGCAAATTTTAATTATGTTTGCCTGTATAATAAAATCAGAGCATATTAATAAAGTGTCATAGGTTTAAGTGTTTTAAAATCTGGATTATATTAATAACGCCGCAAAGGTTTTTAAATTATTTTAAAATTTTAACATCTTTTAATTCTTTTTAAATAATAATTCAAAATATTTCCTCTCCTTTGAGTTATTATTTTCAATGTTTTGAATTACAATCATAGATTGTTTTCATTTATTCAAAAAAATATGATGAATAAAATAAGAAGCAAATTATCAAGGAAACATTTATAAATATGTGTGCATATTCTTTTATAAGAAAAATAACAAGGAAATATTTATAAATATGTGTGCATATTCTTTTATTAAAATATTATATCAAAAAGAAAAGCTTAAATTTTATAAAACTGTATAGTTTTAAGTTCGCATTTTACTTATTCAGCTTTCATATTTCCAAAATAAGACAGCCAATTCATTCTTGAATACTAATCTAATAGACATTTGACAACTTCTTCACTAACCATTTTTACTTTTAAAAATATTTTTGTTGATTTTCTGAATATTTATTCTGCTGTAACATGCTTTCTAATAAATAAAAACAAAATTTAGTAATAAACATTTGTTATCTCCTTCTTCAACTTCTTTTTCATTTAACTCCTGTCATTTCATTGTTATGGCAATTCAGATTTACTTTAGAGGTCAATTCTTCGAATTGACACTTGTGAACTGTTAACAGAAAATTGACTTCTCTTTCCCTTTTAAACAGATTGTCGAAAACAGCTCTCTGTATTATGTACCCCAACTGTGGTAAACAGGAAGAGAACTCTTTTGAATAATATCCATTTCTTCAATATTTGGAAAAATTCAGTACTTTATGCTCTACGATTTCCCAAAAAAATTAATTGATAGCATCTTTATGATACAGCTTATATAAAAAAATAAAATGTATGATTTGTAAAAAGTGATAATGCATTGTCAGTCAACATAATTTTTTTATAACTCAAATTTATAATGAAATACTACATTATGATTAATAACAAATATTGAAGGTGTTTAGCATTAGTACGTTGATTAAGCAAGAAACTTTAAAAATATGAAATAACTTTATGTGGATTTAGGAAGCAAGGAATCTCTAAATAAATTTTGATTTTGTGGTCCATTTTGATAAATTTTAAGATTTAAGTATTACCTTATATGAAAGAGTACTTTTCAGTAAACCATGTTAAATAGGCTATGATCAGAAACTTAAGATTTAATGTAACATTGTGAGTTTTTTAACTATTTTACAATTTTGTTTAAAATTAAATCTGAAAAATATTTTACAATAAAACATCTTTGTGGTTTTACCTGAAAGTTGAGCTAACATCACTAACAATTATAATAAAAATTTGTTTCTTCTGAGAAAAATAGGCTGCTAAATTAAATAAGCTTCATAAATGGTAATTAAATATTGCTTAAGATAATTTCATTTTGAAATAATTCAGAAAACAAAAATATGTTTTTAATATTTCAACTGCATTTTATCATTGGTGATACTGAAAACTTATTCTTTCTAAAAATCATTTACGAAAAATCAAACAATTGAAAGCATCAAATAAATGAAAAGCAATTTTCAATGGGGATGTTTTCAAGAGTTTATTTCCTAATTTAGTTTAAATTATTATTCAATTTTTTTCAAACGTTTTCAAAAAAATTGAATAATAATTTAAATTAAATTAGGATATAAACTCTCGAACCACTCTGCGAAGTCAAATCAATGTAAAACTTATATCTGTGTCTTTTTAAAAAGTAACCCGATCTAAAAAATAAAATATGGAATGTTTCCATGACATACACTGATTACTTGAAATCTTAATAGTAATTCTCGTTGTCAATGTAGCGCATTCCGCTAAATATATGTTAAGACTTTTCTATTTTCAGTTCTAGAGATAAGGTAGTAGTCAAAGTTAAAAAAATTCATAAACGAGTTTTCATTAAGATTTGTTATCCGGAAAACAATAAAATTCAAATGGCAATTACAGTTAATGTATTTCCTCTTAAACTGTGAGTTATTGATTATTTTAAATCCTACTCAAGTTTTTGAATCAATTACACAACTGACTAAGATTAATGATATTTTTGTGTTTCTTTCATCATTAATTATTTTTTAGGGTCATGAAGGAAACTGCAGTAGTTGTTTAATTTGAAGAAAATTTATTTAATTTGAAGATAATAAAAATTCAAATAGTTTTAAAATTTATCTTTTTAGAAAATTACTTATTTTAAATATTTATAAATATTTTTATGGTTTTAATTAAGAATGACTGCTAGGAATAGAATGAAACTTACATTACTGTGTTGGTCATGTGTGTTAAATGTGTCATACCTCAACATTTGGATTACAGTGTTCCTATAATTAATTTAAATTATAATTGAAATTGATTTGAACCATTATAAAGATTATTATAAAATTCTGGTCCATTCAAGTGTGGATGCATGTGAATCATTCCTCCTTTTAATCTTTTCATCAACAAATAATTGATGGGAGATTAAAATCTATCGTATTTTTATACTTTAAGATACTTTTAAAAAATAATGATATTTAAAATTTTTCTAGAATTTAGAGAATATTATTTTTAAAGTTACAGCAAACATATTTTTAGCATTCCTTGTACACCACTGATCAAAAATTCATTCGAACTTGATTGAAAGAACTTCCCAATTAAATATATAAAAATTTCATAGTTAAAAAATAAGTTTAAAATTTTCCAAACCTTAATAGATTTGATTTTATCTTATCTGTAAGCAAGACTTTATTTCATGCATTCTGAAGAAATTTAAGTAAATATTTAATATGATTTATAACTTAAAAATATCGATATTTTTTATAATAGCAGCCTTCTTTTGAAACTTAGGAGAAAATATTTACCTCTGAGATATGGCACACAAATAACTCTATCAATTTTAGCAATAATTATGAAAAAAACATTTTACAAAGACTAAATGTAAACCAAGATAGTATTTATAAGGGAACTCTGAGAAATGGATGATGGAACTATAAGAAAGAAAATAATTATAGTTCTTAGAATGCAATTTACTATTGATTACGTCCAACATTGTTCTCAAATGGATCCTTTTAAAATTTACATGTTTTCCTTTTCAACTTTTACAGAGTAATTAATAGCAGTATTTTTTCTAATTTATTTATAACTGCTCTAACGAAATTTGATAAACTAGAAAACATTCATAAATTATTAACTTAATAACATGAACTTTGATTACTAATAATCAAATAATGTAAATACCTATAAATTTGAAAATTTTCGATATGAAATTAATAAACAAAAAATAAATAGCAATAATATTTTCATATTATTGATTGTTCTTAGTTATAAATTAAAAACTATTATTTAAAATTAAAAAAAGTTTTTTTTATTAATTAAAAGATTTATTTTATTTTATTTTTAAAATAATTCAAATATTATATTGGTTTTGCTATTTTGAAATATTTAGAAGCACTACTAAATTTCATTGAAATTTATGTATATCATAATAAAAATAATACTTATGTTATTTATTTTTGGAATAAAATAAAGTGTTAAGATAAAAAAATTTAATTAATATATGAATTAATAAAATAATATATGAAAATATATTATATATATTATTTCCAAAGCATTTTACAAAAATTTTATCACAATAAGAGCATATTTCGTTGATTAAATAAATAAATATAAGAATATTATAATTATAGCATATATATTATAGCATATAATAAGTTCATATTTCGTTGATTAATTAAATATCCTAGAAATAGTTTCACAGAGGACAACAACATAAATGTATTCTACTCATATCAACTTTTTGAATATTTACAATATATGATGTATGAGAAATTAATATTGTATACTAGACAATTTAACTTTAATATCCATGTAATTATTAATCAATTTTATACCCATAATATATTTTATTACTTAGTAAATATTTTGTTTTGTCAAAGCAAACATTTTGGATATTTATGTTATATTTGTATGAAAACATATATATATATATATATATATATATATATATATATATATATATATATATATATATATATATATATACATATATATATATATATATATATATATATATATATATATATATATATATATATATATATATATATATATATATAATATATACATATATATATATATATATATATATATATATATATATATATATATATATATATATATATATATATATATATATATATATATATATATATATATATATATATATATATATATATATATATATAATACTGAAATTTGTATATGGACATAAAACTGAAAAAAATATTTATATATATACAAATATTTTCTCAGATTTCTGTCCATATCTGTGAAATATATTAAAAACCTATATGTATTTATTTCTTTACTTCTGTGTCTTCCTTCAAACTATAATATTGTAATTTTTTGTTTGTATTTCTTATATTTTGAAATAAAACTGTCATATTTATTTCAAAATAAAAGAATTACAAACACAAAACTTTTATTTTCAATTTGAAATTTTTAAACACCTGCTACTATCAGCCATAAAATTACATTTGTTAGGTTCATGTTTATATTGAAGAAATTTGTATATTTCCACTCCAATGTAATAAGCATATTTTTACAGAAAACATTTTACTACTCAGGCTGAAGTATTTATTAACAAATATTTGTTTATTTTTTATAATCGAAATTGTACATGTATATCACACACGCCTCTTTTTAAGTTGTGAATTTTTGTCTTCAAACATAATCCATAAAATTAGCATAATATTTTAAATAATATTTTCCCATGAGAAACAACATTTATGTATGTATTTAGTTCCTTAATTTCATTTTTCTAGCTTACATTTTCGATATAACTAATAATATTAGACTTTGAGTATGAATGTTATTTTTTTGACAATAAATCAATAAAAATATGAAATTTTGTAATAAACATTTGAGGTTCATCAATTGAAGAGTAAATAAAAATATTAAAAATACCTTTTGTGGCAGATTAAAATCTTAAGATCTATAATTATTATCTGTGTGAACTGTTTTAAAAATTCCTTATGCGTTACATTTAAGAAATATAGTTAAACGTAAATCCAATCAGTATAATATATCTTAGCATTTTCGCGTTACTCATTTAGACTTATGAGCTACTTTCATGCAAATAAATAGCTTACTAAAATAAATTATTTTAAAAAATCCTTTATAATGGATGCTTTGAGTTCCCTGATGATGATTCTTTGAGATGTTTTGAGAGTAATGGATGTTTTGTGAATTATTATTAATGGATGTTTTTAATCTATCGGGAAAAAATGACATTGCAACTTGTGATGTAATACATTTTGAATGCATTTAAAAACTGTTAAGCTGATTACCAACTATTATGATTTTTAAAATCATAAAAGAGAATTATGTGGGAAAATCTAATAAACCTTTGCTTAAGTTTATAAACTTAAGTTGTATATATTTGTGCTGTATTTGAAAAATGTTGTGTGTGGCTATCCAGTAATCTTTCTCTGATTTTATTTCTGATATGAAAATTGTCTTATTTTATATCAATAAAATTTAAAATGAACTATGGTTAAATTATTTCTTTATTTCGTAAAATAACACTGGTGATAATTTTATATGAATATAACTCACAATAAAAAAATTTTCTATACAGATATAGAATGTTGAAACTCACTTTTCTCAAAGTATTGTGTTTCAAGTCCTCCAGTTTCATTCATGAATTAATACAATGTTATCAACTACAATAAAACTCTCTTATACAGAAATAAATTCTCTAACAAATATTCGCAGTTTTTTTAAAGTAAATTTAGTATTTATAAATGAATCATAAGTTTCCTTATTATCTGCAAAAACGCTGTTACATGTAATATAATGAAAAAACAAAAAATAGTGAAAAAGAAACAAATTCCTCCTTATTTGATTGAAAGCATTCAACGTAATACATCATGAAACGCTGCTAATAAGCAAAATTGTTGACTTTTAAAATGAAAAGAATGAAATTATTAAGAATAAAATTTTTCAAAATAATTTCATACTTTTATTATTCAAATCTTAAATATTTAGCTTAATGTCATCTTTTCAATTATAAATACATTCATTTTGATATCTTTAACTTTAATTTTTAAAATAAATTACTGTCAAAAATTCTATAAATGAATTTCAAATAATTGAAAGAGAGATTTATTTTAAGATTTATTATTTTTATTTTTGTCATCTAATTGTTTTAAATATTCTGATCAGCTTAGAGTAGATTTATATTTTACTTATATAATTGTTTGCTTTCTTATAAATTACACTTACCATTTTTTTATAAATATTGGATTCTATTTCAATTATTTTTGAATGGAGTTTTTAAAAGAAAATATTACTGTAAATATTTGTAATTTGTTTTAAATATATTGTTAATGGAATTAATTAATCGTTTTTCAAAATTAAGTTATTTTAATTGAATATTAAAATAACGTTTGTATATTCGATAAATACTTAAAAATAGTAATGATTTAAGTTATTTTCATTTGAACAACAATTTTAAAAGTATTTTATTTATTGCATTTAACACAGAAAATTGAATAGCTTAATTATTTAGGAAATAAAAGCAGGATTTAAATTCAGAGTAAATATTTTATCAAATACATTCAATACAGTTTACTTCAAAATATTTCATTATAAATAAAATGGTTATTATGTACATTTATGTTTAACTAATATATTTTATAATTAAATCATTGAAAATAACATTAAATATTTTAACGAAAAGTATTTACTTTTGTTTTCTACACTTATAGTATTACAAAGTTATATATAATGTGTTAAAAATTATTATATCTACCACAACAAACTTATTCCGATTCCTGTAAAGTATAAATTTTCTAGTAGTTTTAATTCGTATCCAATTCAACTTACTCTTGTATTTATTGGATCCGAACTTAAAGAATTCTCATAAACTCTTAAACGTAATAAGTTAATTCCTGCCATTCACATTTATAAACTATGCTACTTCATTGCAAAGTAAAATTTGAATAAAACTTGTATATCACATATTAAAAAAATTGCATAATATAAAAGAAAATCCGATGGAATCTTAATACATAATACAGCATTCTCTTCAATAACAGTATCTCAATTTATTTTTTCAATTACTATTTGGACAAGTGCAGCTATGATTATAAAAATGAAGTAAGGTTAAAATATCAAAAACAAAAAATTCATTTAAGTATTAGAAGAAATTTGATGAATTTAATAAGCTTACGCATTTGCGAATTTGCTGAAGTTTTACTTTTCAATCATTACCTTTTCTTATCTAATTTTCAGTTATTATTTTTCTTATTTGCAATATTAATCTAGTAAAACATTTTTAGATCGTTCAATTATAAATTATTTATGTTTTAACTATTAATTAACTTTCTTAAGTATTAATGATTTATTAATTTTATTTACATTGGAATAATACTATTTCATGTCAAAAATCATAATTTTTGAAATTGAGCTTTTGCTAATTACAAATAAATGCTACATTGTACATATGTACTTATTTGTAAATTTTCTAGAGGTATGTTTTTGATGTGTCATGTCATGGATTTTAAAGTATTGTTTTTTGTATCGTATACTATTAGAAAATAAATCATATATTTCTGCAACAACAAGTGATAGTCACGGATGACAATGTTAACATGTGCAATATTTTCCTGTGTACATTGCTTATAGTTTTCTATTTGCATAGGCATGATACATTTCATAACGGAGCTGCTGACAGGAAATAGTTTTAGCATTCAACAAGTTGCTTAAGGATCACTCAGGACACACAATATGTAAATATTTCCTTCAAATAGATTGAAGAGTGAAATTCATTGCTGTGACTTATTATACACGAAATCGCTTTAGTTTTAGAGCTATTCAAAACTTTCACTTGGATGTTTTAAGAGTCTTATCTCTATAGCATTCTGATGTTACTATAATATGCAAAAAGATCTGAAGCAGTGTATCTTGTTCCATGAGATCTATTTTTACATTAAGATGCTAATGTCATTTAAATAATTGTTTTCGGAGACGTTGTATTACGACAACTTGTTCAAAGTTTGATTAAGATGAAAATTTGAAAGTCTTTTCCATGTTGAATATCAACTCGTTACAAAAGAGAACAGGGAACACCATTTATCATGGCCTCATTATAGACTCTTGTAAAATTAAAAGACAACACTATTGATCTCTGAGACTAAAATAGCATCTTACTATTAATACATCTTTTATATAGATATCATAATTGTAAATTCAGTAAAGTAGTCTTTAATTAACTCTCAGTAGAATCAGCGCTCTGAACCAAGTTGAGTCTTACGTGAGCTTGTGAGGTACTTATAATAAAGGTATTTAGTGTCTAAAATATTTTCTTTACATAAAGGTTTATATACACCATGCTTGTCGCAAAAAATGTCTCATTCTTGTGAGTTTCTCTTGTATACTAAACAACATTCGCCATACTACACAGCGATTTTTTTAATTTTATGCAATCATTATGACAATACTATTTGCAATAATATTTAATATCCTTAAGAAACGGAATTCATTTAACACAATTTACTGGAACTAGAGCACTTTTAAATTATGTTTCAATGACTAATTAAAAATTTTTAATGAATCTTTTACAAAATATACACATGATGAATATTTAAAATCGTTTTTAAAAATATGTTATGGAATATTAATTTTCTTAAAATATCATGAGTAGATATTTTTTTATTGCACAATTATATTTGTAACTTTATTACCAAGTGTAATATATCCCATATTTACGCATATACACTCTTTCATTTCCTAGTATTTTGGAAAATAAACGCACAGCCATCTGAAAAATTTTGAAAAATTTACTTTAAAATTTTATTTTTAGTATACATAGATAATTTGAAATATAATTTTTAACTTTTAATTTGAATTTTTTTTATATTTACTTTTTGGTGAACCCATATAATAGTTGAGTTCATGTTTTTATGGATACTATTAAGTAGCATAATTTAAACTAAATTAACACAATTTATTACTTTCCTATATTTAAATAATTCAATATTAAATATTACTAACTTAATTTATGACTAATATAAATAGTTTAAATTAGGAAATCGAAATGTTGAATTTAATCATCAGTATTAAATTAAAAATAATAAGAAAGAAATTCGTAAATTAAAAATATATATAAAACAAATCGTTTCTTCTCTTGTAACTAAAATTATTTATGCTATTCATTAACAGTGTCTTCTTTATTGCTGGCATAAATTAAACTAAAATAAGAATAGGTTTTGTCAGAATTAAAGAAATTAATATCCGAAAAAGAAATTACTTCATTTTTGTTGCTTGTGTTATTTTAACAAAGAAAGATATATTTAGAATAGAAAATTAGTTATCTGACTAAATAAAATGAAAGATTTTCTTTATGTGGGGTTTTATTTAATTAATCGTTTACATTTTACTTTAACCATAAAATATTTTCTTAATTTTGATTAGTTTTATAAATGCAGATATTTTGTTTCTTAACAATAAAATACTTTAGTAAGTCAAACAATTTAATTTTAGGAGAAATTTTTCTTAATTCGCATAAAATAAAAGAACAGAATTAATTTTATAACAGTTTTGTTATAAAATTAATTCTGATAAATCTTATAAAGTCAAAACATATCTAATAATTAATTTACTTTTATAAATTTGTTTGTTAATAAATTATATTATTTTAAGTTTAAAATGAAAATGTAAGCGTTATTTACAATTTTGTAAGCCATAATATGAAAGAAATAGTAGAATATTTTAAACACATTTCAATACTGCTGAAATTTACATTGTTATAATAATTTCATATGGCTTTAATTATCTTTAACGATTATTAAGTCAACTTGCAAGTAAAATTTACGCTGGCATTTATTGACTAAAGTTACTTACTGAAATTAACATAATGCACACACACAGACATATATATATATGTATATATATATATATATATATATATATATATATATATATATATATATATATATATATATATACATACATAATATGATATAAAATAGTTATTTTTCATACCAAATTACATTTCAGTCTTGGGAAGAAAAAAACGCTCATTTAGTCAGAAAAATTTCGTTTTTGAATTTCACAAAAATTATTAATTATTATAGTTTTTTACTATTAACAAAAACAAATTATTATTGGTAAACCAGATAATTATACTAAAATATTTTTATGCTGAATAATAAATACTTAATAATATAATTAGCTGTTTAAAAATTTAACCTGTTAATCCCAAACGAGTCAGATCCCAAAATATCCTGCTCATCCCAAAGTTTCCTCCTCGAGGTACCAATACAATTAAGGTTAGCAGAATTGTCAGAAAGGGAAGAGGAACAAAGAGAGAAAATCCTCTACACATTCAAGGGCCTTGAGCATTTTAGGACTTACAATAGTTTGCAGCTTTTTCTTGGAGAGGAACCATAAGGGCGAAAGATTGACTTGACCTCTGAATTCCCATGCAGTCATTAGCTTAGCATAATAGAACGATAGATTTAGAATAGAATGATTGGGTGATATTGGGTGATCCTTCCCGGAGAATATTCTTTCTACGTACCTATTCCGCACATGTACACACTGTCTCTCTACTTTGAGGCTGACTGCGTAAAATGTGAAAATAAATTGGAACTTATGCTAATTTTTCTGATTGAAGTATAATATATAATTATATTATTTTATTTTTAAAATAAACAAATGCAATCATTTATACGCAGGTTTGAATTATTATTTGATTGATTTGCAACATAATTATAAATAAGACTGTTGAATTAGAAATAATATTAAATAAATTTACTGAATGATTTCTTTTTTTCATGAGGAACTACAGACGGAATATTAAAATTTTTATTCTAATTTCCATCAATAAGCAATTAAAAAATTACATTTATTGCACAATAAAAATTTCTCTTATGTTTCATTTCTGTAAAATTATAATTCTCACAATTTCTTTAAACAAGGAAATTACTTGAATTTTTCACTTGTATTATTCAAACAGATAAATGCTCTTATGAATGACGATATTTACCAGAAATAGTTTAAAGTAAAACTTAATAAATTTATAGAAAGAAAAACTCAAATTCGAATAAAATATTAAATAATTAAAGGTTAAAATAAATCCTCGTATTTATATAAGAGAAATTCGAAGCACAATTTTCTTTCTCTATCTCTCTCTCAATCCTATAATACCTCAAATAATATATTAAAATATATATGCTCATACTTAAAAGAAACTTTCAAGCCATAAAATTTAAACTACTTTTAATTCAAAGCAAAGAAAAAAAATATTACCAATATCGTTTTGAGAACATGTTATCTACAAAAATCATGCTTCAAAAAGATTGTTAGAAAAATATGTATGTACTTTTTGCTAGTTTCCAAAAAGTATTTTGAGTTTCTTTATGAAAAATTTTCATGTCGCTTCATATAAAAGTACAACATATGTCTGAATAATATCAAAACTAAATGCCACTTATTACAAAAATATCGACTTCACTGAACGTGAAACTTACAATATATGTACTAAGACTATATTCATACATTAAATTTTAATTTTTAAACTATGTGATACACTAAGTTGGAAAAACCTATTAAAACTTGATTTCTGAATTTTGGATAGGATTAAAAAGATGTAATCAAAATCCAATTTTCAAGTTTATTGATGGATCACGTATAATTTGAGAAAAAATATAAATATGATTTGTTTCTCATCTTCTACATATATATATGTAGAACCTGAAATAAAAGCAACAAATGCCAAACAGATATTATATACTGATAAAAGTAAAAATTTTATGAGTTTTTACAGTGCTTTCAACTAATCAGTTTGCTCAGCTTTATATTGTTACAGATGACTAAAATCATATTTACAAAACTAATTTATTTCTATAGAATTATATAACATTTTTTCTCAGCCGGCTAAATTTATTAAATCATAACCAAAATATTTCAAATAAATAAAACACCGAAAAATTAATTCCAAATGATATCAGATATAAAACTAAATGCGAGATTTTCAACATTGAATAAAAATTATGTATTATATTATGTCTAAAATAGGAATAAATAGTAATAATAAAATAATTGTATACGCCAATAAAGTAATATATATATATATATATATATATATATATATATATATATATATATATATATATATATATATATATATATATATATATATATATATATATATATATATATATATATATATATATATATATATATATATATATATGATAGCTATATTTTGATATGTCTTATACATCAAAAGCCGGAAATTCCTCCTGCTACATACTAAATATTTGCTGAATGAATAAATTATTTGTGCCATTTAAGTCCGATAATAGTGTTTATAATGATTTTAAACTGCAAACATTGACCAAAATGATGAATGTACCCAATGGATATAGATACTTCAAACAAAATTATTTTTGATTTTATAATAATATGTCACACAGTTGTTGAAAGACATTCCAAAATATTTATTTATCATATACCAGTGTTATGAGATGCATTCATGAATACTAATGATTTACCTGTTGTGAAGAATATTTAAAAAATTCAAAATTCATTACTTTTTCTCTTTTACCTAAACTATCACATTGTTTGCTTTGATGCATTTTACAGAAAATGTTACGCATACAAATGAAAATCAGGGTTTCAAAGCATATTATAAGTTCTTAAAAATTAGAAATAAATGCATGTTTTAGATTTTCCATTGATATTAATTATGAATATAACCCGTATTTATTTTTCGTAACTATTTAAACTTTGTATTATTTAAATTTTCTGTAAACTTTACTTCATATTTAGAATTTTATCCAGTTTATAATGATGTATAAAGTCAATGTGTGAGAAGAAATTATTCATACAATTGCTAATGAAATAAAAATAAAGCTTAATTTTAATTTTGTCTATGAATGTATGTGTATACATATATACATATATATATATATATATATATATATATATATATATATATATATATATATATATATATATATATATATATATATATATATATATATATATATACAGAGAGACAGAGAGATTATGTATAAATTGCGAGACTGCATTGTGCATTGATTTAGTTTGTAAAGTGAATTGCATAAAAGATGATTTGTATAGATCGCATATTTATCATTGCATGAAATATCACCTTTAAAGATTAAAATTAATCAGAAATTCATTCCTTTAATGTCATCTTTTTTCTAAAAACGATATTTAGATCCCTTTAAAGTGTATTTACAGTTACTTAGAAAATATTCAAATTCCGGTATTGGTATTAAGTTGCATTTTTATCAACTCATATTAATTCATAAGTTAGTATTTGATATAAGTCTTGTAATGATAACTATCTCATATTTTCACAAATAATAACATGCCGTTTCTTCTCCATCGTTACTTTTTGTTCAAAATTATTAAATGATACGGGACACATAGTTTAAAAGGAACTCTAATTCACAATAGTCATTAATGTATCAGATGGTATCCTAACACTCATATTGTTTAACTAAATCTGACAACGGTAAGAATTTAGTCGCGAGTTAGGAGCAGAAATTGCGCAATTTATATATTCCTAAGTTCTATTATTGCTTATAGTGTAAGCTTTTCTGAACATTTAGAACAAATTAGCATTTAGATATTAATAAGATTTGATGAAACAGTTTCTGTGGAATCAAGAAAAACGTTTTCTTAGATAATTACAATAAGAATTAAATAATTTAGGTTAAATTAGATATTTATAATAAATTAAAATAACTAAAAATCGCAATATTTTAATCTAGAGAAATTTACTTCTCAAAATTAGTTTGGTAAATAATTTAAACCTCTTTCAGCAGAAATTCTACAGTAATTAAATTACTTGTTTATGTCATATTCAAAACTTCACCATCAAGTTAATTAAACCGTTACTTAATATAGCTTATATAGCCCATGGCTATTTATCATATTATTATATACCATGACGTAAATATTTCGCAAAAATTTCTTTCAAATATTTTATATCATGTTAATAATAGAAAAAGAAAAATATTCTTTTAAACTAATTTTTTATCCGTTTTCCATTATAGGAGAATTAAGTTGGGGAAACAAATTTTCATATACATTTAATAATCAAACATGGATTAATTATTCCTAACAAAAATAATCAATTCTGTATTTTAGATTAATTTCTCTTTAGCTTTTATTTTGAAAAGAAAATTGGATTAGAATTTCAGAGAATGATAATCGTATATAAAGTTTTCTTTTTTTTAAGAAGTATTATTAAAATCTGCAAAGAATTTTTATAAATAAAATTTATTGTCTCTTTCTTAAAAGCCTCATTTTATAGGTTATTTAAATTATATATTTAAAATTAATTATCTAAAAGTTTAGGTAAGTTAATTTTGATAATTTTATGTTGGAGTTACGCTGAAGAAGAATTTTTTTCGTTAATAAATTTAATATTATATATCCATTTCTAAGTTTTTTTATAAGAGTTATCATACTCTTTATAAATAAGGTATATTAATCATTGATAAAGTTGTATTTAATTATGCTAAATTGTATAATTACTTCATAGTAAATTTCAATGAAATTTAAGGAAACAAAAACTTATCAACAACTTTTAAAGATATTTTTATTAAGTTTTTCAATTCTTATTTTTAATTGAAATACGCTTTTTATTTCAAATACTTGTATTAATTGTATAAGTTGTACCACAGGGATTTAAAGGTTGTGAATATATTAAATGACAAATGATTATCCTTGGTAGTAATCCAAATCACAAGCCCCGAGGTTCAATCCGTGGACTAGGAAAGTTCTTTCATCAGTGAGCCCATAAAACTGAGTACCAAGCATGCTTGGAAACTAAGTAAGTACTTGGGGTTAAGTGGTAGACTGATTAACTAGCATGGACATGTGTTTCAGTTCCCATAGTACTTGGTCATGAAACCAGATATTTAAGCCTTGGCCTCCTTATTTGCTGTCATATTTGTAAATCTGAATTTAGTAATTTATTAATATAAAAGGAAATCTAGTAATTAGAGATATTACAAAATTTATATTTTACAGTTTTAATACTTTAGATATTATATAAATAAATTTTTATTTAAATAACTAATAATTATTAACTGTAGTATAAATGAATTCAAAATATAGCTACAGAAAAATGCTTATTTCTATTTTAAATATATAGGTACTTTTGTACCAGTAAAATTGACTTAACTATTTTAAGAAATCAAATGTTATATATTTTATATTTAAAATAGAAACTAAATTGCATAGAACTTTTGACTGACTTTTTTTTCTATTTTGAAAACATCTTCCTGAAGACGTTTTATGTGTTAACAACCCTATTTGAAAGATTTTTAATTTTTTGAATTGAAGACTGTTATAAAAATATGCTATGCAGTAAACTGTTTCGACAAATCTAAAGTGAAAGAGAAAATTGCGACATCTAATTTAGTTTATTTAGAATAAATTTTTTTAACTTAGTGAGGAAGAAAATTCTCCAAAATGCACTTTTATGTGATGACGATTTTTTTTTCTTGTTTTAAATCAGTGATTCGTAAAACGTCTTCAAACACATTAGATAAGTTTACATTTTATGAAGCTTGAAAGAATATTACTCCGGTAATATTCTTTCATGGAATACATCTGATTTGCAGTAGATTATTCTTAATTTAATGATGCTGAAATATTTCTTTAGGCCATTTATATAACTATTTTTAGAGTATATAGTTTTGAGGTATGAGATTTTAATTTTTATTACCCAGACGATCTTATTTAAAAATAATATGAAATGTTTTTCGTATAATACCGCTGTGTTTTATTGTAAATACTGTTTTGCTTGATTCTGTAACTATATATATTAATATTCCAACAGTACTTTCAATGATTTAAAACCAAATTACCATTTCCTTGATTCAATCATGTATCTGAAAAAAAGGATTTTTTTATATTACCATCAATGTGTGATATTGGATGACTTACTTTAAATTTATTAATACATTTTCCGTTCAAATTTACTATTTTCAAAATTTTAAATCTCTTTCTTTAAATATTGTAAGATTTCTATTATAGTGTATATTAATAGATTTTCCAGCAGCATAAAATTTTTCAAAATAAATTTATGATTAAATCAATTATTTATTTATTATATATGAAAAAATACAAAAGCTCTAAATGCATATGAATAGTAAATATTTATATATTCCCTTTTGATAATGAAACTAAGCAAATACAATTGCTCAGAAAGTAATTTTCTGAGACAATTTGAAACATACCATGCAGGGTAAATTTATTTGATTAAAATGTTTTCTTTTATTCGCATTTTGAAATATCATCTAAATTACTAAAATTAATTGAATTGTTATTTTATTTCAAAATTCTAAAATGATTTGATAAATGACGAAATCACTCAAAACATTCTCGGATTCTCTCTCAGCCTAAATATTTACAGGAAATTCTTTCGTAACATAAAGCGAAAATGAAAATTACATTTTCTTTTCCTTTTTGAATGTTTTGCAAATAGCAGCACTAATTTTATAGATTTTTTATTTTAAAGGCACAAAAAATAATAATAGTAATATATTTTTTAAATAATATATAATTACACGGAAAAATATAATAATTAATTTTATATTTTAAATAGTAAAATATCTCGTAGTTAACATACTGTTAAATTGATTTCATGGGGAGATTTTTTAATGATAGAAAACTTCATTTTATAATTTTTGAATTATTTTAATATTCCTGAAATTCAAGTTTGAATTTAAATTTATGGCATAGATTTAAATGTATAAAATTACATGTTATGTGTTACATTCTAGAAGAATATAAAAAAGCATTCAAAATATATTATTTGTTCTAACTTAGAAATGAAAAACCGTAAAAATACAAAAGTTTATCCATAAAATGTTTTAAAAAATTTAATATACCACGCCAATTTTAAAAAAATAGTAATATATATTATAATAATATAATATGTTTTATATTAGAATAAAAGAAAATATTATAAAATTGCAATAAATATGTTTTCTTAAAAATTATTATAATTTATTTTGTGCGGATAAAAAATTAACAAAATTAAATAACACTATTTTGAACTATCAATTCAAAAGTAAAATTTTTATACTATTAAGGACAACTTTAATTTAATTCTAAAAATTTATATTTTTAATATCTTCTCTGTCAAATCATATATTGAATTCGATTTGCTTTTCACAAAAACTAATCATGTGTTGCTGATTTCCAAAATTAAATAAAAAAAATTCATAAAGTGAATATTATATTTTTCTTGTGTACAATTATTAAATATCGACATATATCTCACATTACTTACAAATCCTCCACGATTATTTGTGAAACTTGTTAACCCAGGTATCGCAGATAATTAACGAAATATGTGAGTAAAAGTTAATAAATCAAAGCAAATATGTATTTAAACTGTGATCAAACACACAATATACAAATACGCTTATTATGTAAGAAATATGGAAATTATTCGCTATGAGCAATTTTATCACAATTAATTTTTAAGAAATTCCATAAAATATTCATAGTTTTTGCACTAAAGGACTTTTTCATTAGTCATTGATCGTTTTTAAATTTAAATATCAAGTGTAACACATGAAGTAAATAACTGAGAGTTGTCAGTAATTAGAAAAGTGTAGTTTTTTGCTTACTATTAATGTTATATTCTGATTGATTGTTACTTCATTAGAATTGTATCTATGAATTATGTTTATAAAAATAACTTGATTACTTATAAAAATTGCTTAAAATGACCATTATATGATAGGTGTATGCATCCTTTAAAATAAAAGATATTTATTGTATGATGATAATTTTAGATTTCAAGAGGTTAAGAATCCGTAAAAGTGTAAATATTTGCATGATATGAGTTGCTTGGTTGTTGAAAGGAAATGATATTTATCATTTATTTTCTTAACTTCATGTTTTGTGCATTATTTTTCAAAATTAGTAATAAATTTAATAATTACACTTGTAAACTTTGACAAATGATTTAGTTTAACAACGCAATTATTTTCTTGATAAGAAGTAAATTAAATTATAGAAATTTAACAAACAGGAGGTTTTATCAATAACTTTTGTACTTTGCATTTAAATTTACTTGCAATATATTGACTAAAAATATATGATGTACTTAAAACTTTATAAATTGTTTCCATTTGGGTACATTGAAATCATTAAAATAGGAAATTGTGGTTGTTAAATAATTTATGCAGAAAATGTTTTGTTTACAAAAAATTATTAACATAAATAAACAATTTCCAATAATGCTTTTAAAATTCACATAGTAGATATGAAAATATTTTTAAATAATTTTCCAGATATTTAATTGTTTTATGCATGTGATTCCTATTAGAGACTTGTTAAAAAATAATTCTCCAAACACACTTATTGGTCAGTTTTGAAAGGATAAGAATGTGATTATTGATTTTGAAATTATTTGCGTAATTAATTATAGCTCATTTCTATATTTGTACATATGAATTATATCCCCTAGGCTAAATTGTAACCTGTTCACAAATATAGTATAATCGATGCCGTAAAATCTACTATAGAATGGATTATTATTAGGAGAGGAGAGTTGACTTTTGTAAAAATCATAATAAATTTGAGAATATTTAGAATAATTATACTGAATCATTTAAATACAAAAGTATTGTAGTAAGAGTTTTGTGTTACTTAGTTTAAAAAATATATATTATTGAATAAAATAATGTGAATGTATCTTAAAATGTTAACATTATTCTTTCTTTTTTATGTTGCATTAAACATGAATAAACTAAAACTCCAGCAAATTAAATCTCAGCATATTACTGATTACTTTATTAGTAATAAATATACTCTTGCTTAAAATTAAAAAAAAACAACTTATAATAATAATTAATGTATCATCTGTGTAATAAAACAACTAATATTACTTGTTTTAGTGAAAGTATATTAATTGAGTAAAATTTTATTACAAATTAAGTGTAGAAAAATGGGGAATGTATTTATTTCAACCGCTCATTTCCATAGATAAATGTAAATTATCAAAATAAATGAAATATTAATTATACAATTTGTTAGCAAATTCCTAGAAATTCTGAATTTGAAAAAGCAAGTTAATAATTATTTATCTATAAACATATATAATGCAGTATATTTTGTTATTTAAATTCAATTTTATGACAAAACAAAACATGTTCTGGTTATAAAGCACATGTTAATTTTTTAAATCAGGCTTAAAAAGATTTAAATATATGTCTGTCGTAATTTGTGCCAACATATTCCATTTATCTTTTCTGACCATAGTTAGTTGCATATTTTTATTGTAATTTTGAAAATGTTCTAATAAAATGAAAAGAGATAAGGAATGAAGATTTTTTTCTCTTCTTTGAACTCCATTTAAATCTATTTGACTTCGAAAATATGCAGATCGCTATAAAAATCCAAAAAAGGTTTCTGAAAAATGTTTTTTCTTAGAAAGTAGAGAATGCTTCATGTCTTATTGTAGTTAAATAAAATAGGGTAACGTGTTAATATTCTCTACTTTAAGACATTTAAGAAATTAAAAAACTTTTACCTCTTAAAAAATTGAGGTCTGAATATAATTTGTAAGAATTCAAAAAATCTAGCTGTTATACATTTATAAAATAAAACTGATATTTACTCCACAAGGTGATTTTCAAATTACTGTTAGGGATATAGCACTTTTTTCTCAGTTTAAATAACAATCAAATATAGTAATTTTGTTTAATAGAGTTCATGTTTGTCATTACGAACTCGAAGGTACGGTAAAATAGATCTTAAAATTGAAAATAAAATAGAATAATTCATGATTGGTCTTAAAAAATTTTTTCTAACCAAAATGTTTCCCTTTGAAGTGATTACAATAGCATTTCAAAACCTTGATATCATTTTGCAGCAATAACATACAAGTGTATTACATCATGAAAAATAGCCGCAAGTTTATGCCAATTTTAAAAGGTGACTGAAGCCATGATCATTCACTACAAAAGCACTGTACGACATTTGCGCATGATTCTATTAATTACTCTTTGGTTCAGGGCCTGTAAGAATAGAATTAGATAAAATAGGTAACATTCACATGAACTATTTATAAAAAATGGAGTATGCATCAAGTGTGCAGTTAGTTACAGAAAATTCATTGAAACTTATAGAAGAGTTTTAGCTTTTGTACCATCAAATTATTTAACTATTATGAGGTAAAGAAAAAGAAAAAAATTGGAAAAAGGAGATAATAATAAACGTGAAGGAAAGAGGCACAAAAATGATCTCATAAAAAGAGATTTTTTAAAAATTTTCTTCATGAATGGAAATTAAAATTCACATTGCGTCCATGGGAACATCTTAAGTTTTTTAGTAAAATCACTAGTTTTCGTAAATTAGAGATTCATAAATGAGCGACTAATGTAATAACAAAAAAATTCCCTTGTTTGTTTCATATAAATCTGAAACATCTTTAGTATATACATTACGCTGTTTACTGAATTCATATGGAAATAATAATAATAAATATTTGAAATACAGAATTCGAAGTTTATTTGAATTTCACAGTTTGAAAAGTAACTATACAGACTTTTACTATACAGTAACTATACAGAAGTTTTTTTTTTATTATGTACTATTATATATTTTATCTACTTAAGGACTTAATATTATATATTGTGACTTAATACTATGTATTATAAATTGATTTTATATATTTTTGTTCTTAAACATGTCTAGTTTATTCAATTGTTCTATTTTTAATTTTTTATGAACAATTACGCATTAAAAATTTAAATTACCTCATTTTCAAAATATTTTCAGCTGTTTGAATTCTATATTTTAAATACTCTGATAATTCTTAATTTTCAAGCGTAAATTTTTGATTCAATTCCATTACCATTGCTTAAGCAATTAGAAAATGCATCCTTTCATCTTCAAAATTAGATTTTTGTCTCAGTTTACAATAATATTGAATGCATTTCTAATTTAAATGATATTTTTTATTATTGTCACTTTCATTAAAGAGTTGTATTAAAAATAAATTTATAAAGCTAATTTTAAAGAAAACCTAAATTTCTACATAAAATATTTGGTGAATCTTGATATCATAATTGGTAATTTAAGTACAGCATTTTAAAAAGATATGTTACAAAAATATTTTATAAAATGAAATTTTATTTTAATAATATCAGAAGAAAAATAATATACATGTTTTTATTTTATTTAAAATGTATTATTTAACTTTTATTTTGCTTAAAATGATTTAGTTTAAAGTGTATACATTAAAATATTTTCTTATTACAACATAAGAAAATATTTTTAAAATGTGATGTATTTTTCAATATTTTTTATAAAAAGGACTTTCTAAAAATGTTTTGACAAAATACAGATATATTTCTCAGAATAAAATTAAACAAACTTCTATAAAAAAATAAAAAAAAAAGTAAAAACTGCATTCGACATAGTGCATTTGTTTGTCCTACCCCGTACCCATGAAAAAATATTTTGTGAAAGTTAAAATTCTAATTTACAAATTAATGAATAAAATTTCTTTAAAATACATATAAATTATACTTTCGCAAAAGATAATTTCTCTTCTGGTTTTAAAGACACAATAAAAGGTAAATTCTATAAAAATTACGATTTATTACAAATTTCCTATACTAACACACAAAACTTTATTAGGTAATAAAATGTTCAACTAGAATAGCATTTAAATTTTATATAATCTTAAACTTTGCAAAAAATGTATTGGAAGATTAAAACATTTTTTTCTGATTTTTAAGCTTATTTAAAATTTTTGGTCAATTTATTAGTTTTTCATTAGTATCCGTCTGTCATGAAAAAAAGTTTTCTTAATGATACACTGATG
Source organism: Latrodectus hesperus (assembly GCA_037975125.1). NCBI lineage: Eukaryota > Metazoa > Arthropoda > Arachnida > Araneae > Theridiidae > Latrodectus > Latrodectus hesperus. The sequence continues at coordinate 76,109,666 of CM075850.1, forward strand.
AAATTCAATGTTAACAATGGTTTTATATTCTTACTTAGATTAAAATTTATTATACTTGTAACATTAATTACTTTAAACATTTATTTTCTTGATAATGGAAACAATTTACTTAACTTGATTTTAGGTTACTTGTCTTTTGTTCGATGGAAAGGAAATTGCAATGACATTAAAACTACATTGACTTAATAGCTGCTTCTTGTGTGCTTATTTAAACACACACACACACACACACACACACACACACACACACACACACACACACACACACACACACACACACACACACACACACACATATATATATATATATATATATATCATATATATATATATATATATATATATATATATATAATGCGTGTGTGTGTTTATTGACAAATGATAGATGTACACACAAAAAGAAAACAACATTTCAATATTTTGTTTACAATTAATTATTGGTATCAATTGTCATTAGATAAACACAATGATATATATTTGTTACTCAAAATATATAAGTTAATCAGAAATTAAGTGAATAATATACACCACATATATTTATCTTATACAAATTATGTTTAAAAATTAAAAATATCATAATGTAATAATTTAAATGATTATAATGTATTAAAGTATAATAGTATGATATGCAATAGCAACATGTTTTCATTCATTTAAAATAGCAAACATTTTTCCCATTGCTAAAGGCGGAAATCTTAAATACATTTATTGCTTCTTTACAAGACCATTGAATAAAATTTTATATCTAATATATTTTATCCTTCACATATTTTATTATAGAACTGATCCAATATTTTCCTCATTGAGCATTTTCTAATTCGGTTTTTTTTAAAGAAAGATATGATTGTAATACTGGCAATGCAAAACAAATTTCTTTTCATAGGATTTACTGCTTACATACATGCCAATATTAATATTGGCATGTATGTAAGCAAAAGAAATTGCATCTTAAGAGATGTAATAAAGATTTCAATAGTGAAAATGTTTCTAACAACAGTAAAATGACAGAAGTAGCAATTTTGAGGAATTTACCTTCGAATATAAACTGAAACTTTTAAAGGATATTAATGCATATAAACTGCATTTGATATCTTAGGAATCTCAAAATATTCGACCAGCAAATATTTTAATCTGACATTATACATCAAACTGTTTAAGGAAATAAGTACAATTGAAACAGATAATGGTAATTAGAAGAATTATTTCAAGCATCACTTTAATAATGTACATTATACATTCGGGGAAAGCATTATCGATTATCTTTAATAAACAAATCGCCTTTTGCGTGCAGAAGAATAATGTACGCTTGCTTAAATTAGGTTTAATGAAATTCAAGGCATTTCCTAGGAAATAATAACTTTACTCCCACTGGAAGTAAAATCACAAATATTAAAATAAGAAATTATACATTCTGTGTGGTTTAAATATGTTATATCAAATGTAGTGAAAAATAACTTTGAGAGAAATAGCTAAAACTGAATTTTCGATGATCTTTTAAATAATGTTTCGTATGATGAGTAAAAGTATAATACGGAATTCAAAAAAATATGAAGAGATTTCAAGTACATGTAAGATTATGAATAAAATAAAAAAGCATATTCTTCATCATTTATATAATAAATTTTTTTTGCACCAAAGCTATTCGGCGACAAAAATGTTTACTTTGAAAAAGATATAAATGAGATACAATGTTTAATGCATAAAATGTATCACACAAAGCATAAAGCATATTTTCTAATTTGAAGTTATTTTCAATTTTCAAGTACAGTGATAATTTAATTTTTAATTCATTTTGTTTTGTTTTACAAAACATTTGAATTATTTTGTCTTCACAATATGCGTCTTTTTACCACATTATGCCAAGCTTAATATCACAATTACTCACTTAAAATAATATTTTACTGTATATCCTTGACTAAAAACATATCAATTTTTGTACATTTATAAAAAATATAATACAAAATGATATCGTATGTATTAAACAACATGGTAATATTTTGATTCACATTTTTTGTGTAATAAAGTAATTATTTGGGGTCACCATGGGCTAGGGAAAAGTGATCGCTATCAAAGTGTAGGGTCTCGAATTCCAACCCATATGCGCTTAGATAAATGGAGCTAAACATCATTTTACCATCTAAATACACTTAAACCGAAAGAGTTTCGATATTTCTTTGATTCTAAAGCGTGAATACTATACACTTTCAGTGAAAGGTCCTTTTATCGGATAACATTGCAACTGGCTTTTGGCATGTTCATTACGGTGTCAGGGCAGTTGACTGATATATTATAATCAAATGTTTTAATTTATAAAATAATAGATAAATATAGTTACATAAAATTTATGAACATGATAGTTGTGCGACAAACATATAATAAAAACTATCCTGTCAAATGCTCTAAAAGAGTAAAAGCTATCAGCTGTCATAATGAAAGTTAAAACATAGCTCAAAGTAAGATTTATTTATAAATTTTTATGCCATTAACTAACTATTTTAAAATCAAAAACGGTTTATTTGTATGTAAGTTTTAAATTATCGCGCGCGAAGAATGTAAGTCATGCATGAAATGCGATATTGTACTATAATATTTATTTGTAACTTATAAAGCTATATAGAAAATTAAAAGTAATAGATATTAATTATACGTATACTTAATTATTGTGTAACAATTTACACAACCAATATATAATTTCTTTTATTATATTATATTATATTCCTTACAGTAGGAACCTTGTCCACTGATTGTAGCTTCTATTTCAGCAGTTTTGGTAAACCACATAATTTTACTTTTACACTTCTTCTTAGCTTAAATAATGCTTTAAAAGTATTTATATTGATTTCTAATAATAGGGAGTTAGAAAAATTCAAAAAATATCCTATTATATGATAAATCTATTAGCAAATTTACTTTAATGAAATATAAATATTGTGTTTCAGAAAGTAAGCAGTATCTTCTTAAAACTTCATTACATTCTACTTATTTTTCTATATTGATACATTACGTAGATGAATGAATTATGAGGGAAAAGTCATAATATCTATCAGCTACATTATAAAGCAAGTTGATAAAATGGCGCATATTGTTGAGGCACAGGGTCTCAGAAAAATTAAAATAGCTCACTTTATGGTAAAGCCATTTGCAAATCAACCTGTATGAAGTACATTCATTATGTTTTACAACATAAGTGATACTTTCTTGAAATTTTATCTCGCCTTACTGGCTTTTTTGCAATGAATCCATTACGTATATTTATAAGTTATACGAGGAATATCATCAGCTATGTAATAAAACAAGTTTGTATAATTTCACATATTTCTTTAAAAGCTTTCATTCTTTTTTCAACTGTGAGTTAGTGTTTCAATAATCCAACCAAGATTCTCTTAAAAATCTCCAACTTTAGTGAATAAATTGTTATAACTCAATTAAATATGTGTAATAAACTATTTTGCAGATGTATATAAGTCAATATACTTAATAAAACACATTCACTTATCGCAGCTTCATATAATTTTAAGGTTTTCAAAGTAAAAGATGAATGTAAATAGTGCTTTTATAAATTTCATCTTATTTTCCAAGTTCAATTCATAGTTAATAAATAATTTACTTATAAATATCAGGTCACGTTAGCTCAACACTTTTTCAAAGTCTTAGATGATCTTGGCATCAGTTTATAGATAAAAACACACAAGCTTATAAATACATATAGTGCTACAGAATTCTTAGAATGCTGTAATTTTTCAAATTAAATTATTTAGAAAAATAAATGAAATATAAAGTGTATGCATAATATTTTAATGATAAATTAAAAATTCATTAAATATTATATAAACAAAAAGGTCGAAAACAAACCTTTTATCAATTTAAATGTCTGTTACAAAATTATAAGTTCACTTAATAAAGCAACATTTTTATAAAACACAGAAAATATTGATCCACAAGATTAACAAGATAACTTCATAGACATTTTCATGTTTTCATGAAAACATTTTGGAATTTTGTTTCACTTATTCATGACAGCTACTTTCAAATCGTACATGAAATCATATTGACAACTATCTGATTAAAACTGACAAGCCCCACACATAACCCAATTCTTAACGGAAATTGATTCTAGATTATGAATTGTCAAGCACAAGACATTTATTCTACCTTCCTGAAACCAATACTTAGTTTATTTTATCACATGCATTATTTTTCCTAAATTCCCTGTTTTATCATTATAAAAATCGGTTAAAAGGTTTAAAGTGCTCGTAAAGCAAAATTTCAAAATACCTGAGTTTACTTATCTTCACTTCACCACAAACCAGCACTTAACCTGAGCTGTAAATCGAAGAAATAACAGAATTCTGTTCATAAATCTTGACTTTTACTATCATGAAAATTATTTCTAAAATTTTTAAATGTTTTTTTGTCATAAAAATAAGTTTTTCAAGTGCATTTCAGGCTATATTTCTAGGTCATATCAATGCCTAGTATTATCCAATCCTCTTTATGATGATTTAGCAAACCAACATTGATTTTTTCTGAAATTCAAAGAGAAAACTTTTGAGTTTGATATTAAAATAAATCATTTAATTGTATGTGAAATAATTTTGTCTGTTTTGCTATTTTATGAGTTGAAAGTTTTACTCAATTACATTTGCGAATCCTTTTTAATAACCCAGAGCTCATTAATCCTTTAAAATGTTTTGTATTTTAAGTATCATGAATTGCAATTTAAGAACTGTTGATAATATTTCTTATTTCAATATTCAAATTTCCAGAGCATTTGAAACCAATTTGTTGGCCCAGATAATTGTTTCTACTAAGTCTCGTGAACACCTTTATAAAAAATGTAAATGAAATTCAAATTTATTTTAAAAAAAATTAATGTCATTTTTTCTATAAGGCAATGCTACAAATTGCAAACCACATTTTTAAGGAATAAAATCACAATTTTCAAACCTCACAGAAAGTTCTGAATAATCATAAATGAGTAATACTAAAATTTCACAAAATTATTTGCAATGGGAATTTTTGTTTCATTTTATATATATAATTTATTTCAATAGCATCAGTCTTAAAACTACTTATTTACGCAGTGTGCTATAAGAATTTAAAATGTAAGGAATATTAGTTTGAGTGTCTTACAGTATTATAATTCCGAACTTTCCTTAATTTAGATAAACTTTAGAATTGGTTATCTTATCTCGTGTATTACACGTTCAGGAAATGCTAACTTCTAATTTATGTATATAAAATTTGGCTTTTCGCAGAAACAGCTGAAAGAATACTAATAATGAGTTCACTCCGTGATTGATTCTTTATAAATATTCTTATTGCGTTTAAAAAGAAAAAGATATTTTTTTTTGATTATCTATATATTCTTTTAAGTTTGAAGAAAACACAAATGAAAAAGTTTGCTGCTGAAGCAAATAAGTAAGTTTATATAGTAAACTGACTCCAAAATTTTTATACTGTGGAAATCAGGACAAGTTCATTTCACATAATTACTGAAGAATAAAGCAATGCCGCCACATATACCTTCTTGAAAAAGCATATAGGTTGCTAAATTATTACTTTTAAAAAGTTTTTAGCATATAGTAAAAACGGAAAAATATTCTAAGTATATCAAGTAAAATATATTACTCATTTGGGTAACAGCTTTCCCTATAATTGCTAAATTCTTGAAAACAATATATACAAAATGCTTAGTCCTATTTTTCATATTCACAAGTTCATCTTCTGAATGTGAGCATTCAAATTACATTATTTAGAATTTATTAATAAAAATTTTAAATTATGAAAGGTTACTTTAACCGACGTATAGATGAATTTAAATAAGGATTCTTAAATATCGATTACTTTTTATAAATTATCTTTAAAAATTTCTAAATAGGTGACAACAAGGTTCAGATATAATATATCTTTTCAATTAAATTATTATTTTCTCTAACATTTATTTGTATCACGTAGCATATTTACAGAATGTGATACACTATAATTTGCTTAACTTGATTTTAATGTTACTCGCTATGAAATTTAAAAACAAATTCTCAAGAATATTAAATTTGCAAATAAAAGAATTTATTTTTGCCACTCATAAGGTTATATCCAACAAGTTACAACGAAATAAATGTGCAAATAAAATATGTCATTGTTTGGATCTTGATTATTTTGAAGAAAATCTCTCCAAAGTAATATAATTATATACTTTAATGATAAAATTTTAATAATTAACTTGATTCTTATAACTTTAGTAACTCCTGAAAACTGTCTGACGCTTACTTATATTATATCGATGTTAATTTTTGCAAATTTATTAACTAATTATTTTAAAATATGTACAAGTAAAATAGTTAAGCATTTCTCATTAAATTTACAATTCTATTTTTTAATATATTTTATTTGCACAAAACATCGTGTCGTTCTAAAGGTTGGATATTTTTAATTTATTTTAATTTTACATGTATATAATTTAGTTAACATTTGAAACTTCTTGTGTACGAATGTAGAAAAAGGAATATCATATAATATTTACTGTTATGAATAATTATGTTATGTATCAAAATCTTAAGTACAGTATATAGTTTTCCAAAAATAATGGAACTGAAAATTTCAACTATAATCCTAAATATAAGGTTTTAGTCATAAATACTCTTTTCAAAAAATATCAATTTTTTCTCTAAATTTTTGCTAACAGAAAAGATTGGTTCTGTATATAACCTTTCAAGTTTAAAAAAAAATTAATAAAATGTTCTTTAAACTACGCTTTGTTTGACATCGTCATCCTAAAACGTATTTTCACTGATAATATCCAAAGAAATCATTCCCGCTTATTTTGTTCAGAAGCTTCATAGAATTGAAAGATTTAAAAAACAGTTTCAACAATTTTCAAATTATTTTGCTGCATATGTTCAACATTAAAATTATTTTCCATAAGCTTAAACAGTATTTAGTTTAGCTGAGAGATATTTTTTGTTAAAGCATTACTTATGTTTACTGTATATTTTTGTCCTTCTCTTGAAACTTTCATTCAAAAAATGTTTGAAGCTTCTAGATGAGTTTCTGTTTATTCTGTGTGGGTGTGCTTAAACATTTATTTTATTATTTTTGCAACATTATTTGACATTATAAATTAAACTTAATTTTTGCATTACATTTTTTGTGATAACTTAGATATATCAATTACCTACGGTAATTTTTCGCCATCCTGAATGTAATATTTATTTGATGATGTGCTCATCAAATCATTCATTTATCTTTGAAATTAAATTGCTTATAATATATTTAGTTCAACTTATTTCATTTTGATTTTTATCATCACAATTTTACAGACTTCCCTTTATTTAAAGGTAATACATATAGTATTTCCTCTGTATCTACACTGCATAATGTTTTAAAATATATTAAGTAAAATAATGTAACTTAATTGATTTTTTTAATTTATTGTGAATAAAAAATCTTCTTAAATATATACCTTATTCATTATTTTACTAATATTGTTTTTGACAAGGAGCTTCTTTGCGTAAATTTTAAAATTATAAAATAAATGCACTGCATATACAGACAGTAACTGTATATCTGTAACGTATGCTATTGTGTAAATAATAAATTACTTTGATTAAATATTACTTCAGATATTTTCATAAATTATTCATAATGTTTAGATTCCATGGAAAGGAATATTATGGAATTAATACGTAAATAGTTTTCCTGGAACATAAAAGTATCTTCAATAGATTTTCATACACATGTAATGTCTTTATTTCAAAACATAATTCCCTTGTTTGTGATCATAATCTATGGCGAAATCTCATAGGTATTCTAATATTTTCTAATACCCGAGTAGAAAATAATCTCTATCCTTCGCTTCATTTCGAAAACATGTATATTTTATTGATTCAAATTAATTTAAATTACTTAAAAAACCTAGATTTTCGAGACTTCTAGGTGCTTGGTCCATTTATATATATATATATATATATATATATATATATATATATATATATATATATATATATATATATATATATATATATATATATATATATATATATATATATATATATATATATATATATATATATATATATATATATATATATATTTTCTACCTAGCATATAAGTATTTTCCCTTTTAAAGAAGTGTAATGAAAAAAGTACTGAAACAAACATAAAATTATAAATTTACATCTCACAATTCAGTTGGTTTAATGAAGATCTTTTAAAATTAGTTATACCAATTTTGAATTAAAACACATTAGATTATTTGATTTAATAACATGATAACAATTGTTTAATAATAGATAATTAACATTTGATAGTTTGGAAACTTTTGACATATTCATATACTTTTGTCGTATATTCATAAACTGAATCTTCAAATTTATATTTTGGTTTTGTATTTTTTTTGAGATTTTATGATATTTTATGATTTTGTAGTGTAATGGCATAGTTTATATAGACTTTCATCCTTGGCGATTACAGAAAAGCCCTATTTTGCTCCAATTTGGTCAATACCTTTGCTGATGAACCTGTCGGTGTTAGTACTGTATTCATTCAATTTATTAAATTTATTCATTTTTTAATATTGGTATTTTATTCTTTCTTTAATTTCATTATTTCTATTAAATTAAGTCAGTACTTGATTGTCCCATTTTAATACTAAAATAAAAAAATTTCGTTTAATGTTTCGCTAATTCTACTTCAAATGCTTGTACAATAAGTGAATTGCTAAAACCATACTTCATTTAATTCAGTTTTATGATGAATTTTCTATTAATTATATTATTTGTAATTTCACTTTATATGCATTATATATAAGATTACAAATATACACATCATTAAAATTCACTAGCGAAGTAATTGTGTCTCTAATGCATTTTATTAAAGTATAAAATATTCAGATTCATCGTATCCTTATTTCAATTTTCGTAGCAAAAATAAGATATAGTTATTTGAATAAAATATGAATTAATATACTTCCAAATTGAAACATTGAAGCATATTTTTAATTTTTGAATTTCTTTTCAAATCACTTAAAAAAAACATTCACTGAAACATTTTTACACAACTTCCAGAATAAAAGTCAATTTTATAAGAATTAAAACATGTTTACCTGGTTTTATTTTGGTGGATTTTTTTTTATTTCTAACCATTATTGCTTATATAAAATTCCCTTAAAACTTTAATAGGTACAATAAACTGAATAGATTTTTCCATTAATTTTTATTTAATATAATTGTATATTGCAGAATTTATAATTATTACATATAAAATATTTAAGTTACTCAGAATATAAATTTTATGTCTGTTAAAAGCACCAATGTTGGTGAAATGTAAATTTTATCGCTAATTAAAATATAAAAATTCAATTCGTTTCAAAATTTCTTCACTTAAGTTTTATGTTTCATAACAATTTCTCAATGATATTTTTGTTACATGTATTTTTGTTTTTAAGTTTATTTTTCTAATAACACATATTTTAAATACAACACATATAATAATATTTTATATATTATATACATTCAAACAGTAACTTCATAATATAGTGATTTTTTCTACTATTTATTTTATTAGTTTATTAAAGAATTTTCATTAATTTAAGCATTTTTTATGCTTCATTATGTTCTCTATATATGTATTACCCACTTTCCCTTAAATATTGCAGTAAAACAATCAATGAAATTTGTGACTAGTAAAGCATCTTTGAGTAAATAATAATAACCCGCAAAATAATTAATAAGATAAATGATGTAAACTCTCATAATTATTTGTTACACTCTTGAACAAAGCATATTAATTCACTCATCTCCCTTAAAAAAAGAAGATATAGATTTTTTTAAAGAAATAAAGCGATATATTTGATTTTTTTAAAATAATCGTCAACGCATAAATTTTAAAATCATAAAATAACAAACAAAGCAAAATTTTAAAATTTTGCAAAACGACATCTTAATTTTATTTTTTAATGACTTGCATTGCAAAACAGTGAAGTTAAATAAATGAGTTTTTAAGATCAAATGAAAGATAATTTTAGTTATAGTACTCATATATTACTTAAAAAAAATTTTAATCACAAAAATTTAAAACAAGTATTAATTGTCATTAGTTATATTTTTTATTGCGTTCCACATTTTATTATATGATAAATATTAAAAGAGCAGCAACCATATGAGTGTTTTGGCTCACATACAAAATTTGTTTTGGCCTATATACAAACACATGTGCGCCACATGTACCGATTGACATAACCATAATTGTCAGTTTTACAGTCACAATGCCTACTTCAGAACGCTAGACAAAAATAATTATAAAATGTGATTGAATTGCCCATATGGATAGTATGGGAAAGACATAATATAAATGAAAACTTTGGACAGCCAAAGACCAGATATTCAAGACTTTATCAGTCGTTAAAGTGAAAAGTATAGTCAAGTTCATTTGTATAACTATCTCTTATCAGCGTATTGTAAACAATAGATGACAAACAATTACATAATCTATAATCAGTTTTATGTAAATTCAGACCAATGGCGTCATCGATGTTATCTTCTTAGCTAGCTTATATACCTATCTTTTATGCCTATAAACTTCTATTTCGTGCTCACACAATTTTCTATCAATCACAAAAACTATTGGCTGTATTTATATTTACAAAACTGTATTTGGCTGTATTTATATTATACAAAAACTATTGGCTGTATCAACACTATTGGCTGTATTTATATTTTACCTTACATTTAGACAGTAAGTAATAGATAGATCTTACAGATGGATTTTTTTATACATGATACATGTTGATTTATATATTCGATTTCAAAAAATATCAAGTCATATAAAATATTCACAAACAATCTCAATAATTAGAGTCATGTTAACTTACCGTACTTACATTCATAATGTTCCCCTAGTTATTGTGTAAGTCAATTTCTAACTATTAATTATAAAAATAGTATATTTTGATTTTTCGTTCGATATTATACTGTTTTCTGTTCAAAATACAATATGAAACTGCAAAAACTTGGTTTTAAAGAAGAGAAAATTGATGTATTACAAATCTATATTTATAATACATTATATATTTTTACGTATTCAATAATTGTTTAAAATACATTTTTTCATTTCTCTATTGTGTCATTAGTGCGAAAAGAATAATATACTCTTAAGACACCATTTTTGAAATATTTGATTAAATTCTTAAATTGATTATACAAGAGATTTTAAAGTATCTCTATTTTAAACTATATTACAAATATTTCCACAATCAAAAATGCTCCTTATTCGAAATCATATTGTAGTTTTATCAACAACCTCTAACTTTACAATATTTAATTTGACGTCAGCCTAAATAATAGCTACGGCAGCAACATTGTTTCCGTTTCTTTAAAAAACTTATTTTATGACTAAAAATTATGAAATATTAATGAATATAAATAAGATGCATATATATATATATATATATATATATATATATATATATATATATATATATATATATATATATATATATATATATATATATATATATATATATATATATATATATATGTATGTATATATATATATATATATATATATATATATATATATATATATATATATATATATATATATATATATATATATACACAGTCCAGTCACATTAATGTGACCATCTGTCAAAAACCAGAATAACCACCTTTCGCAGAGCGGACTGTTGCGAGACGTGCAGGAAGAGAGTCACTTAGGTCCCTGAAGGTGTTCTCTGGGATGTTGAGCCATGCCGACTCTAATGCCGTGGCCAGCTGCGCTAGATTACGCGGTTGAGGATCCATGGCGCGAACAACTCGATCGAGATGGTCCCACAGATGCTCGATTGGGCTTAAGTCAGGTGAGTTTGCTGGCCAGGGAGGACGGTAAACTCATCCTGGTGCTCTTCGAACCACACACGTACACTGGCAGCTGTATGGCACCTCGCATTGTCCTGCTGGAAGATGCCAGCATCCTGAGAAAAAACAATGCGCATGTAAGGGTGGACATGGTCCGCAAGGATAGATGCGTACTTGTATTGATCCATCGTGGCTTCCACAATGATCAGTGAACCCAGAAAATGCCAGGAAAACATTCCCCAGACCATAATGCTCCCGCCTCCAGCTTGGACCGTTCCGGCAATGGTTGTAGGGTGGTTCCTTTCAGAGGTTTCACGCCTTATACGCCAACGTCCATCTGTCCGATGGAGCATAAAACGCGATTCATCTGAAAACGCAACCAGTCACCACTCAGTGGACGTCCAGCTGCTGTACTGGCGTGCAAATTCTAGCCTTCGCCGTCGATGAACAGCAGTCAGCATAGGTACACGAACCAGGCGTCTGCTTCGGAGGCCCAGACGCAGCAATGTTCGCTGAATAGTAGTTTGGGAGACACTTTTGATAGCCCCTTGGTTCATTTTGCTGGTCAGTTGCTCAACGGTAGCCCGTCTATCTGCCCGAACGCATCTCCGCAACCGTCGTTCGCCTCTGTCATCTATGGCCCGTGGTGCACCACATTTGCCACGTCGCTGATTTTGGAGAGTCCCATTTTGCCATGCACGGTACACTTTTACCACGGCGGCACGCGAACAGTTCACAAACTCAGCCGTTTCGGAAATGCTTCCACCCTTGGCCCGAAAGCCAAAGATCATGCCCTTTTGGACGTCGGATAAATCGTTTCGTTTCTGTATTACGCCAACGATTGAAATGTTTTCCGAAGCCCTCACACACCCTTTATATACGCTCAACTGCACTGTGCTGCCACCTGCCTTCTGTGATTGGTTATTTAACTCTGACGTGGAAAGTACGTGGTGGTCACATTAATGTGACTGGACTGTGTATATAATATATATATATATATATATATATATATATATATATATATATATATATATATATATATATATATATATATATATATATATATATATATATATATATATATATATATATATATATATATATATATATATATATATATATATATATATATATATATATATATATATATATATATATATATATATATATATATATATATATATATATATATATATATATATATATATATATATATATATATATATATATATATATATATATATATATATATATATATATATATATATATATATATATATATATATATATATATATATATATATATATATATAAGGTTTCTTTTATGTTAATTTATGAAAGAACAACAAATATACCTCGTTGTTATTGTATTATTCTTCCTTATTAAGCTGAATATGGCAAAAGGGAAAAAATAAAAAAGTAAAAAATAGCAAAACCACCGAAAGGTAAAGGCCTGCACGTGGTGTCTGTTAGTGCTCTTCAGGTAGACATTTTGCCTATTATCAAAAGCAAGGGATTTTATGAGATCACTTGCAATCCTGCTAATGGTGGATTTAATACCACTATCAGAGTTGATCATCTGTAGCTTTCATATTATACCAGGGATAATTTGGAGGGATTATTCAAAGCTTTTAATATAATATTTTTATCTTGGGAATCTTATAGAAGGTAAAAGAGTAAGTTGAAATCGACACACCAGAATCACCCTCTTTGGTCAGAAGGTCTGCTATAGTCACTGCTAAGAGCGATAATTGGAAAAGATTTAGAGTATTAAATACCGAAGTATTTTGTTTTGTTGCTAGTTTTATTCTATTGTGATGATTGGGATTACGGCAATCAGAAATGATCCAGATATTTCCAGTTGTTGTTACAAATCTAATAGCATTGGTCACAAAAGTTTTGATCAATACCGGTGTTCTTTTCAGTTAAATAATAATAAAATGTTTTATCATATTGAATATCCAGATAAGTCAAATTCAAAGATTTACTTCAACACGTCTAAATTTCAAAAATATTTTTTTAATGCTACACAATCCATCTACATTCTTTGTAAATATTCTTATAGCAATAATATACATTATTTTGCAAAAAATATGTATTATTTTAACAAACAGAAATTTCTTTTTAAGAATATTTTAAATTGTACCTATGTATTTAATATAAAATAGGTTTTCATTTCTGTTAAACTGTAATTTATATGAGGAAGAAAAAATGTTAATAAATATTCAGAAGTAAAATTAATTTTTTTGAAATTGATATCCATTATTTTCTTACTCTAAATTTACGTGACTCGTTATTTCGAAATGATCATTTTCTGAAAACTATATAGTTTAAAAAATTTTTAATTTGTTTTTACATTTTATTGTAATTTGCAAATCAGTGAACGATTTATATTCTTCAGACAATTTTAATATAGTTATAGAGTAAGATTATTTATCATCTTATATTTCATTATCTTTATTATTTATATTTTCATGATAAATCATCGCACATAATTTGCAGTTAAATTATCACGCTATTATATTTATAAATATTTCCTATCATATTAAGTAATATAAAACCCATAATTTTCATAAAATATCGTAACATATAATACAGACTAAATGAATATAAACAGACTAAATATATCTCTTTATGAAGTGTTTATTATTAATAAAATTTATTTCGACGTGGCAATTAATCGGAATGAGACAAATTAATCATCAATTTGTACTTAAATGTGTTTAGCAAAGATGCAACATAAATCATAGAGCTTCCTCTTATTTTACTTAAAATTGACAAATGGTTAATTACTTTTGTGTATGATTGATATCCTTACATATTTCTGCTGTTTCATGTAGGAAAAATTATCTTTAGATAAATTTGAAACATCTAAAATCTAATAATATAATTATGAATTCATTCAATTTAGATGAAATGTATCTAAATGCAATGACAGAAGTATTCACAAGTCCTCTGCTGAAATGAACTAAGTGTCTACTTTTAATAAACATATTAGATTATTACCAAATATAGATCATGCATAACTTTAGATATTACATTAAGAGTTATAACTTTCCTGCTAAAAATGATAAACGAGTGCTCATGAAAAGAATGAAATATTTTATCAACAATTTTAGGCGACAAATTTATAGTAATCTAAAGAAGTGCTTAAACTAAAATCTTTTAAATTAAAATTTAGAATTTAAGGAATTTTGAAATTAAAAAAATTTAAAATAATAAAAAATATTTTTAATATTTTTTATTATTTTAAATTTAATAATAATAATGAATATTTTTTAAAAAATCTGTATATTTTCCTAAGCACATTTTGTATTTATTTTTCATCTTTTACATAATAAGACAATCAACTAAAACAATCAAAAACTGTTAGCCAATTCCTGTTTTAAAATTTATAAATGTCCTCTTATTTGTTTCAGTAATTTGGAATAAAAAAGCAGAAATTAACTATCAAAAAAATTTTTTTAAATTTATATAAAATATTGTTTTGCTGATTTTTTGAAAATGATTATTTAGGTCCAATAAATTATACATAGACAAATGGTACAGATATAAATATTTTTATGCTTGCACTTCCTTTTTTAAAAGCATAATCTGTAATTTGATGTTTATAACTTTTTTCTTATATTTTTAAACATAAAGAAACGTGTATATTTACTTTCTAATTGCGTCTTCTTTTTAATTGCACTTCAATAATTTTTCTTTTCATATTATAGCATATTTCAAAGAATTTTTGGTTTAATTAATACTTTTTCAAAGTAAAATGGTTATTTTACATAGAACTCAAAGAGCTTTATTTAAAAAATGGAAAATTATTTTTTGATTTATAAGCATTTTTTTCTCTAAGTTGAAATTCAATTTTTTTCTGTTTACGAATTAAGAGGAAAATGCAAAAATACTTATAAAGGGATTATCACAAGAAATAATCTTAAAATCGAGAAGCCAATACGAAACACATCTGATGTTATGAGTAATATTCGTTTCTTTCTTGAAAATGATTTTTTAATGTTTTTTGAAAAATGTTTTCTTATGAAGAAATGTTATAACAAACAATTTTCTTGTTCTCATAAATTTTAAAGAACTTTGTGTAAATATATTTTAAAGTATTTTGAATAAATTTATAAGACAAATTTTAATTTTGATTTATTGCTAATTAATGCAATATTGAATTCAAATCATAAAAATATCATTCGAATGAATAGAAAAATTTTGAACAAAGAAAAACATTTACCGAAACATTATTTTATAAATCTTTATAATTAATTCAGCAAGAAATTTGTGATTAAGTTGCGTTACTCAATGAAAAATTTTAAGCCGTTATTTATTTAATAGTTTCGTTCCTGGAATGGCTGTTGTCCAGAAAAAGCAAAATAAATCATCCTTATTTTGAGATTTTATCGTCAGATTTTAATTAAAGTCATTTTATGAAAATTTCTATTATGTCGAAAGCATTTAATTCTTATTATAAGTGACTGACTAATGTTTTAATTCCTCAAACAATGAGGATATCATGTGTGTGATTTTCATACAACACACTACGTCTATTTACCTGACTTATTCATATTACAAGTAAAATTAATATTTACTTAACAATAAAAGGCTTACTATTAGCCAGTTTTTCCAGATTCTCTTTGCCCTGTTGTGGCGGAATATTTCGTCTTCAGATGGAGCACACGAGGTCACGCGATTGTCTGTATGTCAACTTTATAAAATTTTACTTACAGACTCATTTGTCTGCATTCTTTATTACTTTTGGCAGACCTTGGATAAGAAGAATATTAACGAACACACTGTACTTATTATTATTTTGTTATTCTTTTGTTCTTAAGTATAGTTAAGCAAGATCAAGACTAATGGCTTAGTGGTCAAATGTCTGGTGTTTGAATGAGTAAAATAAATATACTACATTAATACGAATCATCTTATTATAAAAAATAGATATGGAAATTATAGATTAAAGATATTCTCTTAATGGAGGGAATGGAATAAAAGCATATTTCATCAACACAATAAGCAGTACAAATAAAAACCTCATAATTCTTCAACCAGTAGTAACTGTTCAGCTGCCAAGTATTGAACATTGCTTCAGAAGTCATAACTTCACACGTATTACTTAATACTTGTCCAAGACACAATTCATTTATCCAAAAATATTTGTAAAATAAACTACTTTTTCCTGTAGTGTGGACTTATTAACTAGGATATTTTGGTTGCTTATATTTTTATTTGTTAAACAAAATTTTTCTTGATATCTATGTATGTTAAGCAAAAGAAAAATGAATGCAAGGACTTAAGAAAATTGGACTATGGAAATTCAGCTTTAAATTGGGATACTGAAATATAAGATTTTCAACCATCTGCTTTAGCTATTTTGACTAGCTAAATTAAAAACTAGCAGTTTACTTCCTTCATCGAATTTAATTCTTTTTTCCAATGCTGTTCATAACATAACATAAAAAAAAGGAATTGTTTTAGTAAGTAAATATCTGTACATTTTATAAAATATGAATATTTATCAATTTTTTCCTATATAATGTATTTTTCAGTTATGTCTTAATTCTGCTTACGTTTTGATAATTAGTCAGTCTCATAACATAAGACACTTTTTATGACTTAGCACTTGCAATGCTCATGACTGTGAAATACATAAAAAATGCGACACGTTTACACTCATTATGTGTTTCTATGGAATTTAAATTTCTTTTCGTTTTAATTATCGCAAATGCTGATAATGTCTTTTTTATGAAAATAAAATCAATTAGCATTACACATGGCATTTCAGCTTCCAGATGATTTAAGATGAACCTAAGAGAATTACACAGGATTTATGAAAGATTGCACTTTACATAAAATTTCCATTAATTTTATCGAAAACACATACAATTAAGTAAAAATTAATATATAAAATAAATCCACTTATTTAAAAAATCTGAATATTTAAAAATGTCCACAATTTCGATCACTATTGTGTGTATAAGCACATTCCATATTCCTGATCTCCATTATTTAAATTTAACTTTCTTGAAATTTGAAATAAAACATTAAACTTTCGCAAGTTCCTCAGAAATATTTGCTCTCTCTCTGATGATTTCCTACCAAGTTGGTAATCTTTTCAAAGATTCATAAGGAAGTCATTTAAACTAAAGTAAACAAAGAAATGTAGGAACTAATGCTGGAAATTCTAATGATTTTATGCAGTCAGAGGTACTGAGCAGTTCTGTTGTAGGAATTGAAAATTACTTTGATTGTTTATCTTCACAGCATTTCACTAATTTAAACATATATATATGTATACATATATATATATATATATATATATATATATATATATATATATATATATATATATATATATATATATATATATATATATATATATATATATATATATATATATATATATATATATATATATATATATATGACTTAATATTAATAATGAACTACTATAGCGTATGATGAGACTTCCTTCTGGTTGGATCTCTAGCTTTGATACATTTTCAAAATCATTTTTTAAGTATTTCGAAATTCTAATGAAGTACTCATATTTGAACATTTTATTTAATTATATTTTAAAATTCAGCACAATTTTACAACATAAATTGAATATAAACTTCTTTTCAATTTTCAGTTATTTATAGGTCAAAATTTGATTTCAGCATAGATATAATTCTAAGTTAAAATAATTAATTTTTCAGAGTAAGTTAATTAAATTTCTGAGAAGTTTAGTAAATATCATTTCTAAACATGTTAAATTTATATAGAATAAAACTATTCCTGATTAAAAATCCTTAATATCAAAGTTAATGTGACATTTTGATTGCATAAGTTATTTTAACTTATCCTGTGAAATGGGTTCTTTCTCCAATATTTCATGCAAGTCGATTTAACTTTTTTTTGAAATATTGTTACACGTAATTCACATATAACCACACAAGTTTGTTTTTGAGTAATAACCTTGCTTAAAATATTAATTTATCGATTAAATTTTCAGCTTTTCATCATAAAATGTTTGTTTCTTTACACTTTCCTATTACTTCGCGTTTTAAACACTGTAGAAAAGTTCTCTTTTATTATTTGTAAATTGAATTTAAATTTTATAATATATATAATTAATATAAATTATATTTTATAATATATTTATAATATATATATATATATATATATATATATATATATATATATATATATATATATATATATATATATATATATATATATATATATATATATATAAACTGCTCTTAAAATGACAAAAGTACTATTTTTATATTAACATTCAATAAATTCTGATTTTGGGATTAAAGATTACTAAAGTTATAAAATTATTGTTTTGCCATTACAAAATCATTGATTGCATGTGTCATTCAGATAATAGTGCAAACATTCAGAAAACCATGTATTTCATTTAAATACATTTCACTTGATTTCATTATACAAATTCATATTTATCTAATAATAATTTTTGTTTTTATTTAATCACCTAGTCCATAGTTTTTTAAAAGTCCAAGAATTTTTCATGATAAATTAAATTTGAAGTTAATATTCTTAACTTTTTATTTATCATGCATGAGTTGTAACTTGACAAAGTAAATAAACATCACAAAGTAGAAATTTACCTAATTGTTAATCTATTAAAATTTTTAATTTAAATATTTAATTAAAATATACTTATAAAATTAATTAATTCCTTATAAAATTGAGAAAATTTTACACAATTTTAACATTGCTTTAATATAGTAGTATAACTTTAGTGATAGCAATAAAATTTAAAATATATAATTAAGTATACATATATATATACATATTTATATATATATATATATATATATATATATATATATATATATATATATATATATATATATATATATATATATATATATATATATATATATATATATATATATATATATATATATATATATATATATATATATATATATATATATATATATATATATATATTAAATTTAAATAAAAAATATTAAATACTCAGGTATTTGATAAAAGATGGGAAATGTTGTCTTGTATAATCTTGGTGTTTCAAGTAAATCATGAAGTGTCGTTGTATATTCA
This sequence comes from Latrodectus hesperus, assembly GCA_037975125.1. Classification (NCBI taxonomy): domain Eukaryota; kingdom Metazoa; phylum Arthropoda; class Arachnida; order Araneae; family Theridiidae; genus Latrodectus; species Latrodectus hesperus. The sequence continues at coordinate 76,129,600 of CM075850.1, forward strand.
GTAAAAAAAATAAATTACCTATAAAAGTCAAAAACATTATATATAAAGTTTTCATGCTGTAAATTGATTTATAAAATTTTTATTCATTATCATTTCCCAAAGTCAATTTTTCAATCCATTAGAGTGAATTTCTTTCTTATTTAATAATTACCAATTTATTTTAATATGATGATTTTTGCATTTGTTTATTATGCATCAGACAAAATCAAATCACAAATTGTCGATTTCATGCACTTCTAGTTTTACAATCAATTCTTAGGTAAGTAAATAAATATTGCTTGGAAAAAGTAAAGGGTAATTGTTAAATAATGATGTCTTAAGGCAGTTTTTAAATTAAAGTTTCATATAATTTTTTGTCCATATATCATTTAAGAAATTTTCCGGGGGAAATGTAAACAAAATAAAACCTGCATAAAATTCTTAAAATAGTTAATGTATGTCTTAACTCAAAACAATTCTTAAAAGGGTTTTTCTGCTTGTCCAATATTCTTTATTAACGGAGTTTTCTATAAAAAGTGTTCTATAAACTGCATTTTTATTTACAGATATATAAAAAAAGGTTATTTGAAAAGATTAAGTGTTTAAGTATATAAACGTTTGCCTTACCATAAACAATGCTCCTGTTTTATTAACTTAAAATGGAAAATCATAAGGCAATATTTAAGGATTCGAAAGAAAGGTTTTCAAAGAAATGTACGAATATTTTTGCTTTTACATGCAACAGAAATATTGGGAACATAGTGGAGTAAAACATTATGTTCACAATTAAGTACTCTTTCACCATCAGTTTAGAATGCATTTAAAAAGGATGCATTTCCCCATTAGGCTTTAATCGAGAGAGAGAGAGAGACGTGAAAGTAATGCAAGCAGTATCATATGATTCCTGAGCCTAACTAATCTTAACCTTTGAAAATTTCCTTTTATTTATAGGAAAAATAAATATTTTCATGGATAAGCAAAATGATAGTTATAGATAAAAATAATACAAAACATTTAAAGTTTATACATTTTATTCAAAAGAAACCTCACACAACATGAAAAATCACAGATGTTCTAAGGGATTCTGATATAAAAATTGAGCTGGTCATTCCATTCTCTCCAAAAAAGGCCCTCAACATTTTTTCAACAACTACAGCTTGATGAGGTTTTACATTGTCAGTCAGTAGAATGAAATCATTGTCAATCGCAGCGGCATTTCTGCAGACATATGCATCACGGATCTAATACCGATATTTCTCGTCAGATACATTTCCTCCATGGAAGGTACGAAGGTCAGTGTAACTACTGAGTGTGATTCCTGCCTAAACCATTATCTCTGCATAAAGATAACTATGTTTTTTCGCACTGTTGGATATACTATATTATCGAAGTCTTTGTTCCCTAAAGATCAATACACATCCTGAATCACTCTCCCATGTGAATCTGAACTCCTATGTAAAATATACAGAATGCTGTCGTAGTCAGATGCAGAAAACGTATTCTCTTTCCCAAAATAAGAGGGTCATTCTTTGTTATCCATTGAGGGTGACACGCACAATTGGTAGTCTTGCAGAGAGACCTGATGGTGAAGTTGCCTTTGCACCACACTAGTGTATATTCTTCTCCCTTATACAATAGAGTAGTCCACAACAATTTGCGTCACAGAAATGCTTCTCCTTCGGGCTGAAAGAGCTATAAGATGTTCTACAGATGTTATAGATCATGGTTGGCTTGGAACAAGTATTCTGGACATAGAAGGTTCAGTTTAATATTGATTCCAGAAACAAAAGTTTAAAATCAGAAAATATTAGATGCGTAATTACGAATGCCTGATGCCTGCATATTTTTCTCACACTCATTTCAACCTGTTCTTTTTTATCAATAAAAAGTTGTAACTACAGTTTTTGAATAAATTTTCCTAAGTTCATTTTCATCATTTTTATAAACTATGCATTTTATTATTAGTTTCAAATTTTTAGCAGTGACCTTAGTTAAAAATTTATAACTCAATGTAATTGATGACGTATGGAAACAAAATGGATAAGAAGAATAAATTTTATTAAATAATAAGGTTAACCTACTATTATTTCTTATAAACAAATTTTTTCATCAAGAAATTATTTTCTTAAACAATTATTTTAAGAGTAATTGATATAACGCATGCACATTTTTTCAAAACAATATTTACTATTCACAAATAATGATATATAAACTTTATAAATAATTAATTTTGATAAAAGTAACGGTATAGACCTATTGTATGTCTGTATCTTTTTTTAAGTATAAAATCAAAATTTTATTTTGAATGAAAATACCTATATATTACGGTTTTTTTTTATTTATCTTGAAAGTAACCACATTTTAAACATTTCTTTTTCCACAGATATTTTAACAGCAAATAAATATTTTTAATAAGAGAAAGATTTAAATGGTGATATTTTTATCTTATGAAAAAAAGAACAATTTTTCTACATGAACCAAGATACTCAGTAATATTTACAGTTACAGGAAGTCAGTATCTCAAAATTTAATAAAACTACTTTACTTTCTGCATATGCTGTTTTCATTACATAAAAAATATTGTTTTGTATTGTAGCATAAAAACTCACATTTCTTAGATATGATATATCGTTTCAGTGAGCAACTATATAACTCTACAAGATATATATTTAACATTTCCCTTTAGAAAATTTTATGGCAGCGACAATTGTACAAAAAAGAATATTTTGTATTGCTTGAAGCATATTTGATAAACGATATTAAAAAAAGGATTTAAAGAACATATATCATTGAAGTGAAGAAATGCGATTTATTCTAGATGTTTTTCTAACTCTACATTTCTCAAAAATTAATCACTGAGTATGATATCACGCACATACATACAAGCATGCATATATATGTGTGTGTACTTTGTAAAATTGTATATAAAAAACGAAGTATGGAAAATAATATCGTAAATTATACAATCAGAAAATATTTTCACATAAGGAAATATAGTTAATCGCCACTTTTGGCACGAAAATTAAAAATAAAATGTTATAGTCATACGCACAATGGATAATCATTGGTTTAACGCCTGTAATACTATATTTATGAATCTTCAAGCATAGTCAAAATTAATTAAAATGAAATTTTTGGTGTGAATTTTTCGCTTGTATGTTGTTGACTTAATCGATGATGCAATTTTCTATAACCAAAAGCCAATAAAAAGACGAGAAACACTAGTTTAATTTACTTATCCCACTGTCCTACATAAAGGATAGCTAAAAAATAGCATGTGGAAATCAGTCTATGTTTATTACGAATATTTTGTCTGCTAAAGCCTGTAGATTTATACATTAGCTTATACTAGTATGAGTTATGTGTCTCCCTCTTCTCCTTCCTTTGTATTTATTCACTTTGTTATTGACCCTTTGCTTATTCATCGTATCAGCAGACGTGGTTCTTATTATCTGTTTGTGTTTGCAGATTTCGTTTACTAAAAGTAAAAAATGATAGCAATAATTTCCCTTCTAGAGTGTTTCATCCCTGCTGTGTTATGTCAGAGCAAAGGTTTCTGAAGTTAGAAGAAACATTAGAAAAATTCAATAACTATGATTCAAATGAGAGTGGTGTTAAAATTTCTGTGTTTCTACCAGATGCTAGTAAACTAACTTATAAAGATGAAGAGAATGAGAATGAACTATGTAATAACTGGTTAGATTATTGTAAACGATATTTCAGTGTCTCTGAAGATTATAACTGGAGATAACTTCTGTCCACGAAATCTAGTGTTTACACAACAAAGTGCATGAAATATGATAAAAGACAACAGTTATTTTGAATACAGAATAAATTACCGCACTATACAAAATAAGAAACACAGGCTAAATTAACTGTATGTAACTTGCTCAAGCATTTATAAACTGCATTGAAGGATAAAACTCCATAAAAATATTTTAGCAGTTTTACTCCAGTGAAATCACTGATCTCATTATAAAAGAAACTTTGAAATATTCATGACATGTAAAATATAAACATAATTTCTTGACCCCTGCTAACGAAATAAGTATTCTTATAAGAATTTTGTTTCTCCAAATAATTATCATTTGAATACTGGTCAGATTTTAAAGACCTTGGCGTTAACTTGGTGAAAAAGCCATGTCACTAAATCGCTTTCAAAATTTGAAATCATATTTATACTTTTTGGATAGTGAAACTGGAAGTAAGCATGCCCAGAATCGAACCATAAATCTTTGGATGGCCATACTCAATAATATATTTATTAAATTTGGGTACCTCTCTGTGTGAATCTAAGCTTTATTGAAACATTCATCATGTATTACGATAAAAATGTTCTGAAACAGTTTATCCGAGTAAAGTCAATGCTTTTTAAATGCAAACTTTAGACTCTCTATGGAATTATGGGATATTGTTGTATTGTTTCTCTCTATTTCGCTGAAGAATCTGATGGAAGTAATGATACTGTCCTTGGTACTAAGGTTGTTCTGAAACTAGCAGAGAATAATGAGAACCATTTCTTTGATGTGAAGAGGTGAGTAAGAGGAAATAAAAATATAAAGTTAATGTAAAGATGCTGAATTTCATTAATTCCTAAAAAAACATATGGATGTAGGGGATCTTCATGACTGGGTGGCTGGACTTTATTCTATTAAAATTAGTAGAAAAAATAGTACTGACATTTCCTATATGTCCACTGCATATGACAATGGTAAACGTCTAGATAATTCTCCAAAGTTTCAGCAAAAAGGAAGTCCTGAACTTGAAGGTGTTCCGAAGATTTGTAACAACAGTTTATCTAAAAATTCTGTGATAAGAACAAAAGGTAGATCTAGAATATCGATTCTACCTCCTGATGTAAAATAAAGACATTCATAATGTTGAACATTTTTTTACTAAAGAAAGAAAAATAAGGAACAGCGTTGTTGTCAAAGAGTGCTGCTAAGGAAAACAAAAAACGTAGTGAGGCAAATATGACAAAACACATTGTCAAGCTTGCTTTGGACCTTTGCACCGAGCGCAATTCAACAAAAAAGGATTCTTTTTTTTTTTACTTTGTGATTTAGTTCAGTTCTCACTCAGACTCAGTTTCTCATATCAAGTTAATTTTAATTATTTTCTAGTCTTTTTTAAATGCTATAATTTCTTTATTTTCTCTGTATCTTCGTTTTTAGTTGTTGATTAACCTTTTTTCTTAATTTTTTCTGTTTTTATTATTTTATAACACTGTGTATTATTAACTATTCTGATTGTAACTTAGAGAAAATTTTAGTTTCGACTTATTATCCTTCCTTTAAATTTGTGTTAATTGTTATTTATTTTTTTCCATTTTTTTTATGATTTATTTGAAGTTATCAAAAACAGTGCATATTTTATTTTTAAGAAACTTTAAAAAAGGAAATTCGAAGTGCCTTCCCATTGCTTCCTATTTTTCTGATGAGAAAAAACAAGTTTTTATTTCACAGTAACTTTTTTTAAATATTCTATTTTTATTATTTTATTTAATATTTATTTTTCTTATTCATTGTATTTATCTGATTTTTTTCATTTATATTCTAAATTATTCAGTTTATTTTAAGTAAAATCTTTTAATTTTTAACATCACCTTCTAGTTTGATTTATGCTTTCTTGTTCACTCTATATTTTTGTTCAACTGCTTAAAAATCTATTCAAGAAGTCAAAATACCAAATTTAAGTTTTACATGTAACTTAAAACTCTGATATATAAAGGTACTGATTATATCTTACTCTTATATATATATGAGTAATTTTATAATAACTGCATAAATATTTAAAAAATTATTATTATGACTATTGCATGAAATATTATTTACCTTAAAATATTTTGTTTGAGTGTATCGCAAATTATTTCAGAGAAATTTTAGTGTTCAAAAGATAGTATTTTTAAAATAAATTATTGTGTAATGAGAAAATTTAGTAAAAAGCACTATACTCTGCACCAATTTTTGTATATTAAGAGAAAATTCTTTCTTTTCTTATTGTAGCACTGGCGATTTGTTTATTGAGTGCAAAATTGGAATATACAAATAGATGCAGTTACAGGGAAGTATATGATGGTGTGACAACAACAAATAGATTTTATCTAAAATTGTGATTTTAAATTTTATAGAATAGATATTTTCAATGAAATAATTTAGTTAATGACTATATTCAAACAATTAGAAAGTTTATAAGACATTTAAATATTTTAAAAAAATTATTAAAGATTCCATATTATAAATTCAAAATTTACAGAAACTATCATATACTTAAAAATAACATGATGTTAATTTTCAGTACTTTTTTCTTGACCTATAAATTTAGTCAATTTCTTAAAAAGTATTTCTTATAATTGCATATTATAGTTTGAACTTTATATTATATATTATATTATAATATTTTACCTTTTTCTACCAACTCCATATGCTTCTAAATATATATTGCTAATGCAACACATGATTTAAACATCTTTTTAATTTATCACTACTGCAAAAAATGTCTAACGTTTTTGTGAAACAACAAATATGTAGTAAAAAAAACAACAAAAAATAAAGGTATTTTCAAATTGGGCTTTTTAGGTTGCAATTTTGTAGCTTTATTTAGCTTCATTTATTTTCAATAGCAATGTTTACCTACTTCAAATTTTTCGCAATTATAGTTTTAAGTTTTATCTCCTTTAGCGAAATATAATTGGAATGATACTGGTTGTAAAAATTTACTTTTTGGTTACCTTTGCTAAATTTGAAATTCATATGATTTTCGAATTTGTGTAGAAAATAATTTTTTTTCTTTTAATACTTAAATTTTTTCTTTTTTTGCAGAAGTTCTGAAACATGTTCTTTGAATTTATCTCCTTAATTTCTATATACTATATTATATCAATATATTATATAGGATTATTTGATACAACAGTGAAATAGAAGTTTTATTCATATAACACATTAGGAATTACAACTAAATTTTTAAATAATTTTTATAGAAAAAACTGATTTTTATATTGCTAATCTTTTAACATGTATATCTAAAGAATAATTGCTTCTATAATTTTATAAATTGTTAAAGCAATTTAAAATGGCATTGCAAAGAAACAATATCGTCTTAATATTGCACTCATATTTTAATATTTGAATGATAAGTAATCACTCAAATTCTATGATTATTAGAGATTTTTAAGGATAACTTTTTAAAAACTACTTAGAAGAATATAGTATATACGATTTTTTCAAAACTGTATTATAAGTATATAAAGGAACAATTATTGCAAAATATCTAAATCAAAATTTATAGATATTGAGATACTTATAAATAATCAAAGTTCAGTGGCATATAGTGTTAGCCAAATGATCTTGCAAATACAAACCCTGTAATGGTGTTCAAATATTGCCCTATTTTTTACTTTTTACCATTTTAGATAAATATTTGAGTATAGTTTCTTTTTTATCAACAACTTAAAACTTTAGATATACAATGCCATAAGTGAATAGATACTCAACTAAATATAAAAAATATGAACAAGAATATTTTCTAAAATCAAATCCATGGTGTGAGTTTAGAAGAAAATTACATAATACCATTCAGATGACAGTTACCCATTAATGATGCCAAAGTAATACATGGATATCTTAACCCACACATATATTTATAAATTGTAATAATGTGTTATTTTGTTATCCTAATGAACAAGAAATACAGAATAATATTATTCTAACTTCATAACTATTTCGGTAATTACAAGGTATGTATCTATAGAAATTTAAAAAATTATCTATCATAGTACTAAACATTTTGTAGGATTGATACGTGAGCAATCATAGGTGCATATTATTCCATAGAACACAAAGTAAAAGGGGAATGAGAATACACAAAAGTAATTAATGATCAAATACGGTAGTAAATTTAACACTGTAGAAAGTAGTATTTAGTAAGTATTAGTATTTAGCACAAAGTAGTATTTAGTTATTAAATAAATATTTACTTGGATGTGGACAACAATATTAAATGATATAATAGTAAGGATCAACTAATCTTGAATTAATTAAAATTAAGAAAAAACAAATCTTGAATAATCAAATATTGAAACTTAATAATGTAAGAATGGTATTTGTGGTACAATTACTATTACAAAATACATACTACAACGCAATATTAAAAGTTAATGAATGTTACAGAATGAAAAGCGGAACAGTGTATTTTATTGTTAAAATATCAAAATTATCAGTAAATGAATGTATTTTCTGCTGTCTGATTATTATACTTAGGGAAGAACAACAATAATATGATGTTACAAAAAATTCTTATATTCTACAAAAATTCATTATTTACATCACTGTGAATTTTTATTTTTTGTCATGATCTTTTTACTATCAATAACCTCATTTACTAATTCTATGATCTCGTAAATTAGAGTAGAATGTCCGTCATTTTCAGAGAAAAATCCAAGTGATCTTATATCTATTTTGCAATCAATACACATTTATTTTGTTATATTGTTGTAAGAACTATGGCTCATTTCTTTATGCTTTTTAATGCATATTAAAATAATTATAATTAATATATAATTTTTAACAATACTTTAGAGCGTTTAAGAAATGAACAATTTAATGTTTTAAATTGGTTAATTTAAAAAAAAAAACATTTGATATTTTGGTCAGTAAATATTCTAATTATGCTTTTATAAATATTTCCTTTTTAAATTCTTCATATGCTACATGTTATAATTAAAGATACTTTAGAAACTTTATCAGACCTGGTGAAAATTTTTCATGGAATTTACTTCAAAAATATTTAACTTTTTCTGACCAATCCTTGATAAAAAATTTGCCTGGATATTAAAAAAGAACTTTATTTTTCTGTAAATAAAAATCATGGTTGAAGAACGATAGTACATCAAAGCACATTTAAAATTTTCTATAAAAATATATTACACTATATAATCAGCAATTGTTAATAAAGCTGTAAATTTCCTAAAAAAGTAAATATTTGAAATATTTTCTAATAAATAAATTCTTGTGGGAACATACTTTTTAATTTGTGTAAAAAATTACAAATTGTAATTGATTTAAGCAATTAAATGTTATTTATTTTTTTGATATATAAGTAAAAATTTCGAACGATAAATAAATTATATAAATATCTTCAACTTGAGATTGTAAAAATTAGGCTTTACATAAAAATTGATGCTTGAAAGTGAAATTTACACGGTGATGTAACATTTGCACAAACTACCAGTTTAACTTTTTTAAAAATAATTAATAATTTAATATAATATGTTTTGCTATTGAAATTTTATACTATACACTCATTTTAACATCTTTATTTTATATTGCATTCATTATTAATAATCAAATATTTCATTAGTAGTAAGAATATTACTAATAAATAATATAAACTGTAATATTTTTTTTAAAAAAATCTGAAACCATTCAAAAAATTAACATCATTATAACTCAAAATACATCATTTTCTCCAAATGTTCTCCTTTATATCTTAGTTTATTAAATTAATTTTGAGTTACAAATCAGATTGACACGAAATGAAATCTCTTTTCTCAGAAAAACAATGCATATGGTTGAAAGCTGTTGGTAGTTTAAAGCTGAAAACGTTGATGTTGACAAAAATTTAAAATGAATTGAGAGAGAGAGGGAGAACTGAAAAATGATAAATTCTGTAGCAAAATAATAGAAAAACGCTTAGTATCTTTGTTGCAGACCTTTTATTACCTTATTCGTAAGTAAAAAGAAAATACTAAACTTGTGACATGTGGCAATACAATGATGGGAAAGGCTTACAGTGCCCATATCTGTATTCTAGACTTAGAACCCTAGTTTGAGAAGTATGTGTCAGGGAAATATGGTCAACCTAACGAGAAGTCGCCAATGTTTCGTTTTCAACCATGCTTGGTACTCAATTTAGGGACCCATTGAAATGATGAAATGCTGGATCGAATTTTTCCAACTCGAGGGTCGAACTTCGGACATAATCTTGGCCTTGGGTGCATGAAGTGTTACTATAAAGGCACCGGCTTACATAAAAACATATCAAACGTTATTTCAAAAATTTACAGTTACAAAATAACTCCTCTGAATTATTCTCTGAAAATATGATTTAATGTGCTTTCGAAGCAAAATGCTTATTAGCATAAATATGTGAAATATGTTAATTTAATTTAACTATAACAAGAATTATCAGAAAGGAAACTTAAAATTTCATTGGAAGCATAACCTTTGTGCTTGAGTACTTGCAATAAATAAATTTCACCGAAGTATATCACCAGTTTCTTTTATGTCTTATATAATATAAAATAATATTTTTAAGTACTCAATAAGCCTTGTTCCTTCGTTGATTTTTCAAAAATAAGATAGCTCTAATATTTTTTAAAAAAATTTTTCCTCTTAAAAATAATTAGTTTGGTTAGATTTAATTTATAATAATGTATTATTGTGTATGTAATTTTAATTTGCATTTATCTCTAATCTAATAAAAAAATAACGGATGTATTTTAATGGCCTCTGCTTTCTAATATTTAATTTTGTTGACAGCTGTTTCAAAATTGACTACTGATATCACTGAGCACACTTTTCAAAAAAAAATTAATATATTTAAAATTTTTATCAAATTCTATGATTCACATCTTAGATGTCTGTTAAAAGGATTTAAAATTTTATACAACTTCAAACAGAGATTATTAAGAACATATTGAAAAATTAAATGGATGTGATAGGCACATAATCTTACAATATAAAGATTTTTTTACGTCTGCTTCTTTGATCTAGACTAAGTCGTCAGGAAAAGTACGTAATAAAAGTTAATTCTGGGCTCAAAATAAAAGAAACCATTAAAATCGTCATTACTACTGTATTACTAGAAAATAGTAGTATTTTTGTATTTAAAAAAAAACAATTGTATATACAATAGTAGATAGGTATACGATGCACAACTATTAATTTTTTTATAATATTATGATAATAAACAGTTGAGCTTATAACTTTGATATTTATCACCAAAGGTTTTTAAATTGTTTTTTTCCTTAAAAATAGGAAATCAAACATTCTAAGTACAAATGGACATTACAAGCTTAAGTGAAACGTTATTGCTTAGACAAATCAATTAATGATTGAACGTATTAAGTGTAAACAAAACGTGTATGGATTAAATTATGTACTTTAGAATCATTAGAAATATGTACATTATTATTAATTATCAGAATGTCGATATAATAACTTTAAATGATGTTGGTTCTAAATTATGCTCCACCACTGTCTTTAGATAAAATGTATTGTTATAAATACAGGGTGATCCAAAAGTCAGGACGAACTTTAAAAATGAATAATTCGAAAACGAATCACGATACAAAGATGCGGTTTGCACCAAACGGATGGAAAAAAACCGGGTTTTGTGTGGCAATGAAAAAAATAGTTCTGTTGGCGACCAATAGATTGCGCAGTCGGATTTCTGATGTAGGATTATGCAAAGCAACAAACGATATAAAAAGAAGCAACTGCAGCAGGTAATGGTAGTCGAAGCTGGTATGCATCGAAATGCTGTCCATAGTTGAGAAAGCCCTCTTAGTTAAACTGTTTTATAAGAATTCGGAAAGTGCCATTGCGGCATTGCGAGCATATCGCTACATGAAGGGTATGCGAGATAGCAAAGGACCAATAACGTCTTCTGCATTGAACAAAATTGTGAAAAAATTTGAAGCTACAGGTTCTTTGGCATCACGTCAAAAAAGTGGACGTCCCTCAACTGCAGCTGCTGTTGCCACGACAGTGGAGCAGACGGTGCAAGCAATATCGGTGGTTGCTGCACATGGGGAGTGCAGTGCTCGAGAAGTTTCGAGGCAGACAGGAGTGTCGTTCGGAAGTGTCTGGAGAGCGCTGCGAGTAACTTTGCAACGGTATCTCTACAAGTTGCAACATAACTAAGAAATGAAACCTCCTGACTTCGACTCTCGCCGACATTTTGCGAATTTGGTCTTCAATAAGATGGAAGAGCAGCACGACTGGCTTCACACTGTGCTTTGGACAGATGAAGCACATTTCACACTCTCTGGCGCTGTTAACACCCACAATTGTCGAGTGTGGACCACAGAAAATCCACAAGCATTTGTTGAGGCACCCTTGCAACAGCCTAAAGTGACAGTCTGATGTGGCTTCACTGCTGATTTCATAATTGGTCCATTTTTTTTCGAGGAAGTCACACAGACAGGTTTCCAAACAGTTTCTGTCACCGGTAAGCGATATCTAGCACTATTACAGAACAGCATTATTCCTGAACTGCAAGCGCGACAGGCACTCCAAACAGTCACCTTTATGCAAGCTGCAGCACCACCTCAAATTGCTCTGCCTGTACAACGCCTGCTACGCTCAACACTTGGGGAGGATCGCATTATCAGTCACTACTTTAATCACGCATGGCCTCCAAGATCTCCCGATCTCACACCCTGTGACTTTTGGCTGTGGGGCTTCTTGAAGTCAAAAGTGTTCCGCGACCAACCGACATCACTAGCGGCACTGAAAGATGCCATCCGCCAAAATGTGTCTGCCATAACACAAGAAATGCTACTAAATGCTGTGAATGGTGTGGTGACTCGTCTCACAGCTTTACTTCTGAATGATGGACAGCACATTGAACATTTACTGTAGTAAGTACCTACTAATTAACTGTAAGTAATCTGACTTCATTAATCAATGTCTCATTTGTAAATCATCTTTTGTTGCAATAAAACACTATAGCGCCATCTGTTGGTCGCCAACAGAACTATTTTTTTTTCATTGCCACACAAAACCTGGTTTCTTTTCCATCCGTTTGGTGCAAACCGCATCTTTGTATCGTGATTCGTTTTCGAATTATTCATTTTTAAAGTTCGTCCTGACTTTTGGATCACCCGGTATATATATATATATATATATATATATATATATATATATATATATATATATATATATATATATATATATATATATATATATATATATATATATATTATGTTCACACATATTTTTCAGTCATATAATGATATTTCCTAAAAATCTTGTTTTTAAATATATTTCATAAATTGTAAATAATAAATTAAGTATAAAAATACAATATTTTTAACAAAGGAATGTTTTTGTAGTTTAGTTTGATTGCTACTTTACTAAATTTAGATCCATTTAATTTTTATTAAGTTCATGAGAAAATTATATAAATAATCCTATATTTAATATTAATATATTAACTATGTTTTCCCATGGTAAGTAGCATTTAAAATATTCAAAAAATATTAACTATAAATATCGGATACAGAATTACTGATGGTAGTAATGACATAAAATAACATTTTATGATAAAAAATACATAAAGTATAACTGAATGCTTCAATAATGCGTTTCCTTTCTTTTAAAATTTCAATGGCAAAATAAAAAAAAGACTGAGACTTAGACTTCTGAATTTGAAAACAAGCAATTTGTTTTTCATTAAAGGTAGTTTTACTTTATTAATATATGTAAACCATCTTTAGATAATATGATTCATATTAAGACCCCGCTTTGAATTATTTGTAGCAGGAAATGCGTATTTCCTTCATAATTCCACTCCCTTATAGATTTATGTCAATAAACAGTTGTTCTTCCTAGTTCTTCAAATATATTTGAATGAATCTTACTGTAGGGTAACCCCTGAAACCAATCAGAATGTATTGTCATGTTGGTAACGCATCACATATTATAAAATTTTTATAAAAATTTTAAAATACATGTGGTTATCTATATTACATAAATTTCAGCTATACTCAAAGAGCTCTGAAAGCAGTCACACTAGTCTAAACAAAAAAAAATTTAAACATCAGATATTTTCGAAAATGCACTCGAGATTTCTGAAATAAAAGCTATTTGTTCAAAATGTTGCCTATGGATAACGTTCCTAAGACCTTCGCGTCTTACAAATGAGTATTGCAGAATGCCGTCGTTAATGAAGAGAACACTAGTAATGATGCACTACTTGATGAAGAAATCACTTTTAGTAAAATTATACTACTTATATCTACAATGAGGATGCAGCGACAGCGTGTAAATTTCACCGTCTGAAGAAACAACCACGTGGATCTATGTTGGATGGTGTTCTTAGTAACATGACGGGGAAGTTCGAGCGATCAACACAGTTTGACGTTCTTCTGCTGGTAGAGGAAAAAAAGGGTTAATGACACTGTAGTCGAATATATTGCTATAGCAGTCCTAGCTAAATCAACACGGATCATTTATGTAAAGAATCAGTGTACCGACGATTTTGCATGCCTTTGATATATCTTATTCCACCAAATACTATATCATTCACAGAGTTCTGAGCGTACCCATCTGAGATTCAATTGTTTCATCAATTAGAATGGCGTATCCTTAATATTGAAAAATATTTCAATTACAATTTCTTGAAAGAAGGGCAATTGATGATTCCTGCCCATAGAACATAATATGGACAGTTGAAGTCCCATATTTTCATATATATGCAAATGAGTATCATTGCGAGGGGCATACGAAACCCTTTCACTATACGAAATTGACCGTATGGTGTGGATACACTGCTTCATTCATTTTCGATTCATTCTTTTATGAACAAGTGACCCCCAAGGACTTTTCTTCTATACAAAGGCTGTGGTATCATGACATGATTGAGACCTACGTAAATCCTATGCATTTTGCATCGAGGCTACCTTTAAGAAACTATATTCTTGTTAGACAAACATCCATCTCAAAACAAAACACAAATTTAACAATTGTTAAGGCGTATATTTTCTGATGCTTTCCAACAGCTTGATTTCCACGAACACCCGACCTCACAGCTTATGGTATCTGATTATGGATAGTTTAAAAGAAATTATTTGTTTACCGGGGAACATTTTGAAAACTGTACCCGATTTGAAGAATAGAATTTTTACAACAGTATTTAAAATATTCATGTTGGCTCTGTGTCTACTTATCGGAAGAAAACACGATATTCAGAATGGAATGTGTTGTTGAGCAAGATTGTTCAAATATATTTTAAACCACAAATTTAATGCTATTCAATGTCATTTAATGAGGTATTTTTGCTTAATTAATTTCAAGTGTAATATTGTAACTGAAGTTTTCTTTTGTGTTAAACTACTGGTCCTCCACTGTTTCGGGATCTAAACTTGTCCTGTCTTTAAACGATTACTCGTAACGCCATTTAGTAGCGATAATTTGATTTTCTTTAATTTCAGAGCTCTCGAGCGGTAACTCAAAAGTGCCTGTTGTTCAAATATTTTTTGATCGAACCTGTAGAACGGCTACCAAGGCCCTTTGAGTAGCGCGTCTTTAATTTCGATAACCATGCATATTAGGTACTGTGAGTTATACAAATATAAAATTATTCTCTAATTTAAATTCAGAAATATATATTTAATTCTTTTTTACTAAATTTTTCATTCAATTATACTAGAATTAAATTTATATTTTTAATTAAAAGACACAGATAATATAAGAAGCAGAATATCTTTTTTAATGTATATTTTCAAAAATCTCTAAATTTCTTAAATATTCATATATATAAATGTCTAATTAAATTGAAGATAAACTAGAAAATATTGATGTGTAAAGGGAGAGGGATACTTTCTATATAAACAAAATGTTTTATTATCTTAGCATTTATATATTCAAAGGTTATATGCAACGCTTCATCCCCAAATAATTTTCAATTTGTAGTAACATTATAGTAAATCAGGATTAAATTTCTGAATAATGTAAGCAGGAATTTAATCCTATTTAAAATTTTTGAAATGAAAAATATATTGTATTAGCTAGGAAATCATTTTTTTTTATCTTACGCCCGACCTTGGTTTTTCAACCATCAGTCTCTGTCGGGCAGCCCAATACAATCTTGAGGTGAATAAAAAGTCATCTTCCGCAGAATTTCTAACTGCAACTTCCGAAATTCCAGGGCAAGTGTAAAGGTGGTCACCAATTATATCCTCTAGTCCACAAAAAGGGTAAATCGGAGATCCTTCAAACCCAAACGGTGAAGGTGTTTTTGCAGATAATCATGGCCAGTTATAAGGTGAAAATTAGCCACTCCTACAACTCTATGGAGATTGCACGGAATAGGCTTTGTTAGTAAGGAAGCCCATGCTTTCCTTTTTGTGCACATCTTGTAAACATTTCTACGATAGGAGGCTGTATTTGACTTAATAAGCGTTTAACAGTATGATACTCTAAAGCTGGAGAAGGCTGTTATAGATCTGAGCCAGCATTTGCCAATTTGTCAGCTGCGTCATTTCCCGCGATACCACAGTGGGTGGGTATCCATTGCAGCACAATTTGACATTCCTCTTCTAGTAGAGAACTTATTGCCATCAGACAGAGATAAACAGACCCAATATTGCAAGGAGCAATCTTCAAGTGCTAATTGCACAGTGCCACTTCACCATTGTAGCTGTTATAGTATTTCCCAACAGCCTGACAAAGCCTGAAACTCTTAGAGTATACTCCTACACCAGCATTTCAAATGGCATCCACAGCTGAACCATCTGTATATACATGGAACCAAACAGATTATGGATGATACTCATCGATAGTAGCTATGGTAGGCTAGGAAATCATGCATGACATCTTTTTGAAAATGTTATAATTTGTTTATTGAATTAAAATAGAAATTTTATTCTTCTTCTATAATAATTCCTTGATGACTTCAATTTATTATTAAGTGATTTTCAATTATTAATTTCTTTAAAATCAGACTCCTCAAAGTGTAAATCAAGGATTCATGAGTGCAAAAATTGACTAAAATTAATTACTACTTCTTATTAAATATTAAATTAAAATCTTCTGAATTGAAACTGCTGTGCAAAAAAGTCATAAATATTTAATGCATTATTAACAATAAATATTCTGACATTGAAGGATTATAGAAATTTAAATAGCTTAAAAGCTTATCAAAGTGATTAACTGAGAAAAAAGAAAATACTTTCTTTGCCAAAGTTTTCAGTTTTGAAAAATATTTAATAAAGTTAGCTGTAGAAAGAGAAACTTGTTTCAAGTAATTTTATTTACTTTTCCTTTTTTCTTTTCACATTAAATAACTTAAATGTGTAAGACATTTCCATATTTTAATTATTTGAAGATTTGTAAATAATATGGAAAATTATATTTAACTGTTTTTAACGAGACCTAAAGCTTGTTAAGAAACTCAATTTTCCATTCAATATTTCATAGAATTATTTGTATGATTATTAATAAAAATTTCACATACATTTCTCAATACATTTCTCAAACAAGTAACTCTATCAAAAGTTTTGAAATTAAGTTTGAAAGTAAAAACTCCGACTATAATTACTTAAGGTAGCAAATTTTACGTTACTAAAATTGCTTTTAGAACGCTAAAATTGTAATTATTTCATTAGATATTTTAACATTTTCTTCATACTGGAAAAAAATGTTTTTAAAGCAACAGATCCGATAAGAATTTATTTTTATTATAACCATAATAGCATTATTTGCTATAGAAATACGTTTAATAATAAATTCAAAATTACCCACTTTTTAAAATCATAAGCGCTTTTTTGAATATACTTTTTAAAAACTATAAATAAATTTAATTTATTAATTTTTATAAAAATAACTGAAAATATTTACTGTAACATAGCTATGATGTATCGTGACAGTGAAACATATAAACATTTTTTGTTATAATCACATCAATGCAATGCATGTGTTCATGGCAGGAATGATAATAATATACATTATTATAGTAATATGATCCTAACAAGCACCTTTTGATAGAAAAATAGTAAAAAAGAAATTTTTAAAGTAATATGTTAACAATAAAAATATAAAAATTTCTGAAATTATTTTAAATATATTAAAATACAGTTTTAAATAATTTATTATTAGTTTTATGGAATGCCAGATGAACTTGAGACGTTTAACTTTATTTACAATGTTTTAGTTACTTAAGTTATTTCACATATTTCAAATTATTTACACTAGATACGTAAAATAGATGAAATCCATCAGTGCTGCCAGGTTAAATATTCTTTTTGTTTTCAATTATATTTCCTTCCATTCACTAGAATGAAATATATTTATTTATTTTTGTAATATACAATAAATAAAGTTTGGTTATCTGCACTACATAAAAACCATAGATTTTTATTTTTAGAATAAATTTATCTTCATTCTGTAATTTATTTTTGAAAATTTATTGCACTGTCCAAAGTAGTTTTCACATATTTTTAGAATGTGTAAAACATATATTGAACACTTTATATAATTTATTTTATTAGCAAAATCTTATTCTTTTTTCACAACTTAAATTTAAGTATCAAAAATCTACAATAAAGTTTAAATTAATAAGAAATTTTTAGATGCATTTTTGGATAAATATTTTAATCATGGGGTACCATTTTGTAACTGTATTTTTTAAAATATGCATTGCAATATGCATAGTTACTAATATACCTGACAATTAGTTTTAAAAAATTACCATAAATGTAGTATTTATTATAAATTTGCAATCATAATAAATTCTCTGAATAAAAATCAAATTAAAGTAGATTCTTCTACATTTGGTATGCCATACGAATGTTCTTTATATCTATATATAAGATATTTTTATATTTTTAATGACCACTTGTATATAAATAAACAAATAAATATAATGAATATAATGAAAAAACTGTTTTCTTTTAAATGAATAAAAAATATATATTTTCTATCTAATAATAATGTATATTTCAACTAAGACTATTTTTCATACTTCGTAAGCACATTTACTTTAGCTCTGTCTACTTTTATCAATCTGGTGAATAAAAGCCAATTGCTATAAGATTTCAATAACTTATGGTAGCTATATTGAAAAATGAAAATAAGATAGTTAAAGTAGTTTTGGATTCATTTAACTTATCATAATAAATATTTTGTAACCAGGGATTCAAAGGAAGCTTATGTATTCTTGAAATACCCAATTTAATGTTGAAATCTACAAGTAAAAATTTCATCTAGTTTATGTTCGCAAAAAAGCTTAAAAATAATGTCATATATAATATAGTGAATTATTTCAAAATATTAAACCGAATTAATATTAAAAAGTGACTTAAATTGCTAACTTTTATTAATATCATTCTATTATATCAATAATGCTATTAACATGTTGTGCTTATTTGCTTCCATGAATTGTGAAATAAAATTATAATCTTACTCAGTTTAATAAAATTCCCCGAAACTATACTTATAATTAAATAAACATTTTCCTCTATTTTGATTATTATCATTGCAAGATGTAATCAAAATACTGAATAATATAAATACGTAATTTTATTAACATAATCTTTAATAAATAATCTTTGAAAATTGTTTGAATTAATTTTTAAAAATTTTCTTTGTGTAAATATATAACATTTAAATCTTTCTTTTAGCATAACCCTTTATGGAACACTACAAACAGAAATTTTTTATTAATACTATTGCAAGCTAATTTTATACAGTTCACTTAGTTTATTTCTAATATTTAGGGACAAGTAAATCAATAAAGAAAGTGTCAAAACTCTTTGCAGTATGTATCTGCTTTTTATTAATATAGAATGGGAATATAGGAAGTCTTAAAACCGCATCATTTCTAGTCTGAAATATGAGTATAAATGATAGCAAGGCTCAAATTGTCAAAAATTTCATTTCAGAAATTTATTGAGAAAATACTTTATCAATCAATAAATACGTCTGAAGTATTAGAATTCTAGTAAGTGTAATAGAGGATGTGATGCAAAAAGTTTTCAAAAATACGCTTACTAAATTTTTTTGAAATTTTTTTAAAATACATATTTTAAAATTTATTATTAACTTTGTATACTACAATAAATTTAATATATATATATATATATATATATATATATATATATATATATATATATATATATATATATATATATATATATATATATATATATATATATATATATATATATATATATATATATATATATATATATATATATATATATATATATATATATATATATATATATATATATATATATATATATATATATATATATATATATATATATATATATATATATATATATATATATATATATATATATATATATATATATATATATATATATATATATATATATATATATATATAATGTAATGCGGCATTTCAAATCCGCTAAGGTGTCTAGTAGAGCACTGTACACAACATTTTTCAGAAATCCCCAGAGCCAAAAGTCACAGGGAGTGATGTCCGGTGATCGCGGCTGCCAGGGAGTTGGAAAATGTCGGCTGATAATACGGTCATTTCCGAAATGGCGTTGCAACACCTCCTTTACCGAGGTTGCAATGTGTGGTGTAGCACCATCTTGCATAAAAGTTGTCCTCTCCAAATATTGTCTCTGTTGAAGTGCTGGAATGACATCGTTTTCCAGAAGAGATTTATACCGTGTTGCGTTCACACTAACGGTGACAGGCCCTCTAGGCCGTAACTCCTTGAAGAAAAATGGACCAATGATAAAAAAGGACGTGAAGCCACACCATACAGTAACTTTTGGAGAATGAAGAGGCAAGGAATGCATACCCATCGGCTTCGCCTCTGCCCATATTCTGCAGTTTTGCGTATTCACAACTCCGTTAAGATGGAAATGAGCCTCATCTGTCCATAAAATGTTCCTTGGCCATGCAACATCCATCCAAGCAATAAACTGAAACGCGAAAGTTTCACGTTGTGCAAAGTCCGTATTGAGCAATTGGTGAACGTGCATTATTTTATACGGATAGCATTTCAGAATGCTTCGCAAAATATTCAAAACCGTGCTGAGGGGCATGCGCAAAGAACGAGCAATTCCCCTTTCACTGGTTGTTCCCTGCATACTCGTTCCTTCTTCTAATGACAAGGCAACATCTTCGACAGATGTAGAAGGAATAGGTTTTCTCCCTCTCACTGGTCTTACGTCAAATGATCCGGTCTCTTCAAATTTCTTAATCATCGCCTCCATCGCTCTGACAGATATCGGACCACCTACTTTCTTTCAACCCTTAAGTGTCCGGTATTTCCTTAATGCAGATACAGCACATTCACTGTTCTTTTTTTGATAAAGTTTGACAAGCAGAGCACATTTCTTATCGGATAGAGTCATGACGACATCTTTATACGGAGATTTTCAGACGACAATTAACGTGAATTCAAGCTACTCAGTAGTTTATAACAGACGTTAATTTGTATATAACCACCTGTGCAGCGCCATCTATTGACCACTTTTTTTCCTAATTTTTCCCCACGCTAAGCAAAATCCCCCTTCTTGAAGTACATTCTGGTGAATTTCAGGTCTTTCTGAGCAGTGGTTCTTTTTTTTTACAGCGTCTTTAAACTTTCAGTTTAAATATGATCTCCCTGTATATATATATATATATCTATCTATATATATATATATCATATATATATATATATATATATATATATATATATATATATATATATATATATATATATATATATATATATATATATATATATATATATATATATATATATATATATATATATATATATATATATTTGTTTCAAGTATTGTTTAAGAAATAAAAAAATATTATATATATATTGTTGAATTTTAAATAGTTTCTAGTTTGCTTTTGAATTCAAAGAAGACTTCAGGAAATGTCAATACTTGCTTGTTTCCTTCATGAAGGATTTGTTTCCGTGTCAAGAAAGTCACTTCTCATACACTACTTGAAGGATCGCTAATGTAAAAATAAACGCATAGTGAATCTCACTGCATAATGCATGAGCAAAGAATATATCTGAGGGCAGCTGAAATAATATTCCTTATATAACATAAAAACAAATTTAAATAGTAGATAAAATATGAAAGAATATACTTTGAACGAAAACTTGTTCTAATTAAAACAAAAAACAAACTAAGCAATTTATTTTTAATTATTTTTATTATAAAAATTAATATATATATATATATATATATATATATATATATATATATATATATATATATATATATATATATATATATATATATATATATATATAATTCTTAAAATTGGGAAAAAATGATTGAATTAAATAAGTTATCCAATTCACCTTAAAAGAAAAAAGAAAATTGCGTATTTATTTTAATATACTGTATTTAGATGATAGGATTTTTATCCATATAATAAATTATACTAATTAAATTTAATTCAATTGATTATTGATGACATTTACTTACTACTAATTTCAACTTGCATTTACCGTATATTGATAAATTCTTCTACTTGTCGATAATAAATCTAAATCCTAGATAATATGTAAATCGAAATTTGTGATAAATTTTTAGATAATATTGCTTAACATTAATGATTTGGCCTTTTTCTATTGTATTATATGAACAATATGTAAACATTAAGTATTCGTTAAAATAACCATTTAAGTTGAACATTTATTTCTTAAATTACATTTACATAAAAATGGATACTTGAAAATTTCTTTCAAATTAATTTTCATATAAGTGCTGAATCTTTGTAACAGTAAAATTCAGTACTTCGGTTTGCAAGTCAAGGGACCATATGATATTATATTGGCATCACGTTACTTTTAGCACATCAATATGTAATTAAACTAATAAGTTGTACTGTATTGTGTTTCGTAACTAATTAATAACATTTTCTCAATTATATGCAATGTTATACATTCAAGAAAAAATACAGATGAAACATTTACCACATTTGACTATTTTTAATTTTTTAGCACCTTTGACTACCTATATTTATTGACAAAATTTCATTAGTTTATTTAACATTTAAAAAAAGACAGTAATACGTTAAGCAAAATTTCTAAGGAAGATATACAAAGGCTGATTTTTAATTGAAAATAGTCCAATAGTTGTTTAATGGTATAAAATGTGCCCATAATCCTTGAGATACTTTTTGTTAATTAAATCAGAAATGATTTTCTATTATTTTAAATTTATGAAAACTACTTGTTTATGCTTTAAAAAAGATTTATTATATTAGTCTTAAAAACTCCAAAAAGAAGGTGATAAAATTGCTGGTCATAATTTGTTAGACAAGAAACCTGAAAATGAATAATTATTTATTTTCTCCATCAAGTAATCTAAATTCAAAAACAACATGAAATATGTTTAAAAGATATAAAAAGTCTTAATATTTAATAGAATGTATAAAAAATCCTATTTTTATATATTTTTTCTTTAAGGGAAATTTCCGGCTTATATATGTCTTATAAATTATCCCTTATTTAGAATGTATAAAAGACCTTGAGACAACTATGAGTTCTCGAGAAAATTTTAAATTGAAAGGGACACCGATTAAAACAAAAAATGGAAAATTATTTGAGAAATTAGCTGAAATTACGTAAATCATCACGGTATAATGGCAGAAAATTAGAAATTAACACATAAAATAGGTATTACTTTTAAATTGCTTAAAATATTGCTGTAACTTTTTTTTTATTTACAAAAGGTTATAGACAGACAAAAACATCTAATGCGATGAAATATAAATAAATTATGTATTAAAAATAACACGAATAATTTTTGTAGTATAATTGGATTGGTTTTATGTATCATGAATTTAAGGTATGTACATTTTATAAGTATGCTATTAATTTAAGGTGTTTCTATTAATCTTGTCAGTTCACTCAACCGTTAAAACGCAATAGATTCTCTCTAAAAATGTACAGCAATAGAAATGATAAAAAAAGAATATTAACTTTAATCAAAAATTATTCAATGGTTATAACAGTAGCTAAATTCCTTATCACTATGAAAATAATCAAATCAACACCGATATATTTCATATGCATGGAAGACACAATTTTTCTTTTCTATGTAGCAGTAGACTGAGAAAAGAATAAGCAACGCAAGTGTTATTTAATTTTAATAATTTTCTTAAGTTTGATTTGAAACTAGTACTCATCTCTCCCAATATTTTCTTTATATAGGTTTAAACATTGGCAAAGCTTTTCTTTGTCACACGTTCTACAAAATTCATTTTAAAAATAACATTTTAATCCTGGCTCTAAACATGTACAAAACAAAAAAAAAATTAAACCAAGCTACCACATAAAAGGTTTTTGTTCAATACATATTATAGACATTTCTATAAAAAAATTTCCTAACAATATACAATTTTGTTTTAACTTAAACACAAGCAGTTAAATTTAAAAATTTTTAGAAAATAAAAATTTAGTATGATTGGAAAACACTTGATTTTTTTTTACATGTAGAAATTTAAATTATCGTTGTTTAAACTGAGAATGAATTGCTGAATTTACAACAAATTTTTAAATATAGTCTACAGTTTATTTCAAGAAAACAATTATTGGCTTAAATAGAAATTTCTTAAATTAAAATACAAAAGATTTCAAATATTTTCTCAAAAAGACCCCTTTGTAAAACATCTTAAAAATAAAAGTAATTGTTTTATGAAAATATAAAGGATATTTTTTGTTACACTAATATTAAAAAATATATCAATTTTAAATTTCTTTCTCTTGTATGAAGATTTTAAATACGCAAAATGATTTGGGTTTGCAAATATAAGTATTGTTTACGATAAAAAAGTAAACATTAAATATAAATGATTTAAAAAGAACATAATTTTTAATCTACTAAAAATATACTAAAATAGCTTATAAGAGACAATAATTTATTTAAAGCAGAATTGTTTTGGTCTAATTTCTTAGCAATATTTGATAAATTCTATAAAACGAAGATGTGTATAGTTCAAAGAATTAATCCGCTTGCTTGACGATGAAATGATTTCATCCTGTTTTGAACTATATTTTGTGATGTACATATATATTAAAGTGTAATCTGATGTTTAACTTAGAAAATATGCGTGCATTTCAATTATGAGCATGTGATAAGTTTTAGAATTTAAAATTGAATCGGCGAGATATTTCCTAGGAATATAATTCTTGAAAATTCGAATAATAATAGATACGAGTACCTCCTGTATGAGATTTCTCAAAATAAAACAGCAAATCTAATGATAATTCAATTTTCCAGATACTTCTACTACATACTAAAAATAGCAATTTTATTGAGAATTTTCAGCTGTCGTTAACCAAGTTTATTTGAATAAACTTTGCCATGCTTATTAATTCAAAATAAAAAAAAATATGAGAAATTGATAAAATCAGCTTTTAAAAATAGCATAAGATAATGTATTTAATGTATTTTGATACTTTTAATGGACTCTTGAATTATGTTAAAATTTAACTTGATGATTTAAATGTATATAAAATAATACCAAGATATTTATATATAAGATTTCAATTATTTTTTGAAAAGAATAAAGCAGGTATGAACTATCTATTTTTCTAAAACATATACTATTATAAATTATCTTATATAAAATATACAAATATACATTTGGTTAAAAATAACTTTTAATCAAAATAATTTAATTTATTTTTTAATTTCCATTCTAAATTTTTATAATTTTTTTTCAATAAATGTATATTTTTCATAATAAAATTTAGAGATTCATTTGTTTTTTTTTTATCCTACGCCCGACCTTGGTTTTTCAACCATCAGTCTCTGTCGGACAGCCCAATACAATCTTGAGGTGAATGAAAAGTCATCTTCCGCAGAATTTCTATCTGCGACGTCCGAAAGTCCAGGGCAAGTGAAAAGGTGGTCACCAGTCATATCCTCTAGTCCGCAAAAAGGGCAGATTGGAGAGTCCCTCAAACCCAAACGGTGAAGGTGTTTTTGTAGATAATCATGCCCATTTTTAAGGCGAAAATTTGCCACTCCCACAGCTCTGTGGAGGTTACACGGAATAGGCTTTGTTAGTAAGGAAGCCCATGCTTTCTCCTTTATGCACATCTTGTAAATATTTCTACGATAGGAGGCTATATTTGACTTAATAAGCCTTTTAACAGTATGGTACTCCAAGGCTGGAGAAGGCTGTTGTAGATTTGAGCCAGCCTTTGCCAATTTATCAGCTGCCTCATTTCCGGCGATACTACAGTGGCTGGGTATCCATTGCAGCACAATTTGTCGTCCTTCTTCCAGTAGAGAACTAATTGCCATTTGACAGAGATAATTAGATTCATATGTTAGGATATGTTCAGTTGTATGTAAACTTTATATAAAAACAAACAAGATATAGAAAGAAACAAGCAAATTTCAGATTTATTAAGTGGTGTTTTAAGCTTTGTCGGAGGATTTTTTATTTAACTCAATATTGTCATATAGTTTAATCTTTTCTTTCAAACTATATTGTGTTTTACAAACACCATACAATTAAAGCAGTGAAAGAATTTTTATGAGTTCTTGTGAAAATAAATCCTAATTGCTCGAAGGTTCATATACGTTTTTTTGGGCATAACAATCAGTTCGTGTGACTCAAGATAAGTACCAGAAAATGTTCAAAGAATTTAATATTCTTTTTTCTTTATCATAAATAAAAATAATATAAAGTCAACATATACATTTTGTCAAATTTAAAGCAAATTTTGTCAAGTTTAAGCTGATTGTGGACATAAATAAGAAAGAAATTGAATCACGTTTAACACTTGACGTTTGAAAACTGTTTGAAAATTTTAGTATTCATTCTTAAGTTTATTTCCCGATTCACACAGAAAAGTGTATGATTATTTAGAATTTTGGCAGAAATAAAAAAAATGATAATTAACGAAAATTCCTACATTTTTATTATATTGAACTCTTTAAATCCTAATACATTAACTTATGTTTTCAAAGTATATGAAATTGAAATTTAAATTATTCTATAAGAGAAATAATCTGAAAGAAATGCTAAATTATTATGAAGAATTGTTTATAAATATTTAATTAAATATTTTGCATATATACATAACACTTTTAATCATTAGCTATTTTCAATGAGGTATCAAGTCTATTATTACCAAACCGCATTACAAAATTTTCAAATGTAAGGATGTCAAAGCATAAAGAGGAACAATGTATTCCTATTAATATAATTTCACTGAAAATATATTAATTATAAAAAGTATTCATTTAATTGTCCATTAAAATGTGATAATCTATTGTCCATATTAGTTTAAATTGATCTAAGCATTAAATAACGTTTATATATTATTATTGGAAATTGCAGATTTCGTACAGCAATTGCTTAGGAATAAGTTAATTTTAATATTGATATAATGTCGATTAACAAAATTGAAAATATTGTCAAATGCCTTATTATAACATTATTTGGTTTTTTTAAACATTTTTGGAATTAATAAAATAAAATCTTTTAAAAGAAGACATATTTTAAAATTCTTATCTATGAAGTGTGTGGAACACGGTATCATCATTTAGTAATGTCAGCAAAATCATATATTTATGGATATCGTGTTTATATCCTAGTTTAAATTTGAATAATAAATAAATTATGTGTGTGTGCGTTTCTCATCATATCGTATTAGCTAGGAAATCATATCAAACAAAACAGAAAAAATTCTCTTTCATTGAAAATAATAATTAGGATAGTAAAGCCACTTAACAGTAAATAAATTAATTTCTGGTAGAATAATGAAATGTGACAAAAACTCAAAAATGAAGTAAATGTTCATAATGTATTCTTTAGTTTTTGTAATAAAATTCTGAATTATATTGTTTAGTGATATATGCCCTAGCATAACACGCCTTGACTAATTGTTAAAGTACATTAGATTGTTTTAATGAATTAAAATGTAAATATCTTAAAGTAATTTTTTAAATTTAAATTAAATAATTTTAAACTTACATATTTCTGTAAATTTTAAATGTACTAAAATATTTTTCAATGCAATATATTATCTTTAACATTTGCTGATTAATATTTTAATGATTACGAGAATTTCATTAAACTATCACGCAACTGTGAATGAAGTTTAGAGGTTTACAAAGATTTATTGCTTGAAATAAAGCATATTTTCTATATAAACTAAACTATCTTGCTTACATGTATTTAGTTTTTATGCGTAATTTAATTCGATATGCAAATTATTTGATTCTATAAATATGTATAATAAAAGTACTAAGAGCATGGTACTCTTAAGAATGATATTCATTTACACTTTTTCAATTTAATTATCAAGTTTTATACTTATTAGTTAATTTGCAATCATAATAGATTAAGATGATAAATTTAGCCGAAGCATTGTCATTTGTCATATGTAATTTAATTTAAATATGCTCCATAATAATAAAACTCAAATCATGTTTTACGACATTTAAATATCAATCCATATAATTCCATACATTTTCAAAACATTTTCAATAGGTTTCAAAATTTTGCAATCCCATTTACCAAAATATTAATTGAAAATGAAAATTGCGATTACATGAAAAAGTTTTCAATTAGGTAACTGAAATAATAAAAGTAAATACCGGCTTAATTATTAATATAAGCACCCGGAGACAGTAGAATAGTATTTCTTATAAAAACTCTTGTCTATAGAAAAATTTAAAAATTAGATCCATGTGACAACAAATCTAACTGTAATTCTGTTTACAATTGGTTATTAGTACTAATTAAAAATTTAGACTTTACCGATAATTTCTGTTTTTCATAAAATCAAAGGTGACTTTGATTGCTAAAATAATATGGGTTTTAAATAAGTCAAACATATTTAGTATTAATAAATTGTTCCAGAAACTATTCTAAAATATTGATTTTTTGTTAATATGACTAGAATAAAATTAACGATTTCTAGTAAAAATTGAAACATTCAATTTTATTTTTTAATTAATAGGTTGTATTAAATGAAATTTTTAAAATGTGAATTAAATTTTTCTTTTTAGAAGGAAATTATAGAAAAAAAGCGCATGTCAAAAGTTTTGCATTGAGTCCATTAAAAATTAAGTGTTATTTTAAATTCTACTTCATATTCTTGTCTTTTAACACAATATTTCAGAGTAGCTTAACTGCATGACCGATATTTGATAAATAATACTGAACAAAATATTTCAAAAGTTTCAGGACTATTAGAAATCAATAAAAGAGCGTTATAAACAATATAGAAAAGAAGAAAATCAATATTATTTTACCACAAATTGCGTAAAATAAAAAATAAATTCAGTGTAAATTGGCTTTTTATAGTATTTTTGAAAAAATTATCGATTATATTTGGTTTCTTCAGACTGCACTCAAATCAATTTAACATAAATTTACCGATAAACTATTTTATAAATTTAATATTGAATTTTTAGCACGTAAACTATAAAACAAATAAAAAAAGTGAATTTAAAAGTGATTTTGGAAACGCTAGTGTACATTTAAGTTAAATAGTTAAATGTCCGTAATTGAAAAAATTAAAAGCTTTTACAATATCAGTTTTGAAGGCTTATCTTTCTTAAATATACTACGGTAAGATTATTGGTGTATACATGAAATGATATATGAAAACATATTAGTCAATTTTCTTAAAAGTTTTATTAAGATATTAATATAATATTCTACGCAATATTAATTTTATTTCAAATAAAAAATACTTGAAAATGTATTTAAATCACATATTCTACATTTCGTTTAAGCTCTTAACTATTTTTAGTGAATATAATATATAACAATTTAATGTTTAACATAAAATGTCTTTTTTTCCAAGCAAATATTTTTAATGACTTGTGTTAGCTGTTTTTTACTATACAATGTAATAAGACTTAAAATAACAACTGACACACGAAAATTTTGTTAAGATTTTATTACAATATTAACAAAAGTTAAATACAATGCAAATGGACTTTATAAAAAAACATAATAGACTAATTCTAAATATATATTAGTAACATGTAAATGATTAAAAATCATAAAAATATGTTATGCTATATACATAAAAATTCAGTTTCTAAAAAAATAAATTTAAGCGATAAGAATATTTTCGCTGTATCATGAAACACAAATATATGTTTTCTTATGCTCTTTTTAAAGAAATTATAGAACTCGAAAATCTCCCATATTCTTAAGGTCTATAAAAATTAATATTTCTTTTAAGATTAGGAAACTTTAAAAATGATTTCATATGAAAACAATTAATTCAAAAAAATTAGGGCATGTTTCAAAACTTTCTCCCTATAATATAATTTTTAATTCAATAAATAAGTATTTTCATGGGAAACAATACATGAATGTAAATTTTATCTTAAAAGAAGTACATTTTAATCTACTTATAGTTGCACTTGCTAATAAAATAATTTGCCAAATTAATTCACATAGTGGTTTATATTATTCTTTCTATTATAATAATTAGCCTGAAAAATAATATGCATGCTAATTTCTCATTAGTAATAAATGTAAAACAAGTATATTTAATAGAAAGTAGTTATTTAAAGAATTTATAATATTATTTTTATCATCTAAAACTAATTCTTTAATATATTAAAAAGAAATCATATTTCCCATAACTTAAATATTTAGTTTTTATGCTTAAAGTTAAATAACAATGAGATTTTGATTGTACATGTTGAGTTATATTGCTTTATTTCGATAAGAAACAAATGAAAAAAATTACAAGTGAACTAAAGACTTTCAAATTTCTAAAACATCTTTAAATAAAAATAATATGTAAATTTAAATATAATTTTCAAATCTTGGAATTATTTTAGTATAAATAACAAAAATTATTTTTTGATTAGTGAGTTTTTTTTAAAAAATAAAGTAAATGCTTGAAAGGATAAACAAATTAAATAACTTTTTCACCAAATGCATCTTTAATTTTGATCATGGATTACAGATTGGCTTAATTTACAGATATATTTTAACGACATAACACAAATTTCTATGCTTTAATTCAATTTTTCAAATTCAATTCAAGTTTTTTTTACTATTGTATTAAATTATATAAATAATAATATAAATTATAATTCAATAACTTAATAATTAATATAATTATATATTAATAAAAGTTACTAAATTTCAGTGAAATTGGCTCAATAAGCTTATTTATTTTGACAACACGTTGTGGAAAGGTTAAAGGACATTGTAAGGAATTTTAATACCAACCACTTATTGACTTCTGGGTATCTTGACTTTTCAGTGGTGTTAGTGGGTTGTACCCACGTGTCACAAAGAAGGAAACTTTCAAAATTTCAAAGTACTGAAATCAATAAAAATGTATGCTTAACTCCTAAGCGCAATATGCAT
Source organism: Latrodectus hesperus (assembly GCA_037975125.1). NCBI lineage: Eukaryota > Metazoa > Arthropoda > Arachnida > Araneae > Theridiidae > Latrodectus > Latrodectus hesperus. The sequence goes on from CM075850.1 coordinate 76,160,682, forward strand.
TTCAGGGATGAGATCGAATCTTCTACCTGATACACCCAAGTTTGGTGTCCTACCTTTAGGTTAGGGTGAATCTAGCCTCAGTGATTTGCTAAGATGTTGAATGAAGTAGTGAAACTTAATTAAATGAAATATTCCTAGAATGGTTTCTTGTAATTTATAATTAAATATTTTGCTTTACTTACAAGTTATAATTTTTTTCTTATTAACTTATAAATAAATTTAAAATTGTTTCTCTGTGAGAAAAAATCTTAATAAGTAAATTAAAATTAAAAATGATGACAATTTTTAATAATTTATGAAATTTTCCGAGGCTACGGTGCGTATGGTTGCTAAACTGACATGTCTGTATCCTTTCATGATTGCGAAACCGTAAGAGACTAAAAAACAAAAAAATAAAAATTATACATTTTCACTATTTTTTTTCAAATATTTATAATTTATGATAGTTTATGGACTTGTTTTCATTATACGAAAATGCTTTGCATTCCAACAAATTCATAATTACGAATTGGGAAAATATATGTTAATAGTTAAATTTTATATTATTACTTCAATATGGAAATAATTTATAAATTGCTAAACTATTTTATTTTATAAGCTAAAGACTTATAGATTCTGAAGTTGAAATTAAATAACTGGGTATGTTTTTTTATTTAGTTTTAAATGCATTAAAGGAATCAGTGCAAGAACACAACATAATAATTTTAATGCCTCTTTTCACCTGATTGGTAGAAATAATCAGAAACTAAATCTAAAATCTCACTATCTAATGACATATATTTTCAAATATGTTTAGAGAATAACAGAAAAATTACTAAAATATTAATGCTTACTGCACAGTTATTTCAGTTTTTTTATTCAACAACTTGTGGTTTTAAAAGATAATATACAAAAACGAAATTGTAATTCTTCATCCTATAAGACTTTAGCTCAATGTAAAATATTTTAAAAATAATGAATAACAATTTTTGATAATATTTAAGACACAATTCTAATTGTGTCTGCGCAAAATAATTCTGAGGTTAAACTAATAATTCGTTATTTTGTCTTATAAAAAGAAAAATGTAGGTATGAAATTTAGAATATTTGCATTTGTAATTTAAGTCTTAAAAATATTTATCAAGAAGAACTATTAAAAGCAATACAGTTTAACACATAGTATTTTTAACCATCAACTTAACTTGTGAAACATGATTAATAATTACTACGAAAAATTCATAATTATAAAAATAATTTACGAAGAAAAATCAAAATAAATAATTGTTCACATTTTAAATTTGATTTAATTAACATAACCAAAAATCTTCTTTTAAAATAACTTATGTTTCTAAAGTTTTAACTAAAAAAATTATCATATAGATTTCAAAAGAAAATAATTCAAACTTTTAATAGTTTATAGTAAATAAGAAAAAGTGAATTCTTAAGAATTTCATTGCAAATAAAATTAGAAAATGAAATGATCATTTCATTTTTCTTTGCAAAACATTTGTTAAGCGATGAAGAATAATTCTGTAATGAAACAGATTCTATAAATAAAAATAATTACGTTTATAGAGAGCATACGTGTTAAAAACAGTTCTCATTAAGATACCAAGTTAAAAGCAGCACAAATGAAAAGTGTATGAATTGAAAAAAAGTATTTCATTAAACTTGAAGAGGATAAGCTGTAAATGAAAATCTTAAAATACCATCATTAATATTTAGTAATTTAACGTAATCTTGTAAGAAAATGTTTTTTTCTAAACTCTAAGAAAACCTTTTTCACATTGATTTTTGACATTGGTTTCACAATGATTGAATTTTATATTGATATCCAGGATCATTGTAATATCTTTAGTTTAGAGGTACATTTAAATGAATTTATATAATACATTTTTACAATTTGCTAAATTAACTTCCTATTAATTGTTCATTTTATGCAGTTTTTTAGAATATTTAGAATATGTTCACAATGTTTTCTCAATATTTAAAATTTTATTTTAAAATTAATGTTTTAATTTTATTGATTTTTATCCTTGTTTATATAAATATTTTTCATTAAGAATGCTCAGCAAAATTAAAGAAAACATGATATAAATGTCCTCCTATTAATAAAATCAATATAAATGACGCGTATATATTTGCAGCGATAGTGGCAGTGATCCGTATCACTAGAGTGAAGCCGAGCTGGCAGCCGAATGGTAAGTGCTCTTGCCTTCGGTTCAACAGTTCGTGGGTTCGAATCCCACATTAGGCATGGATGTTTGTAGTGGTTCGGAATCCACTTTAAACCGTAGGTCCCGGTCTAATTAACCTTCGTGTGCAAAAAATGACCGTTGTGAGCGTCAAACAAACCAAACCCCTAGAATGGAATAAAATTAAGTTTTCAATGCTAGAAATTTTTACTTTCAGTGTTGTATGATGAGTTTCAATATTCTAATTATTTTTCCGTCACACATATTATAAAACTAATCACAATTTCTTTTTCAGGTACAAAATAGTTTGAGTTAAATAATTTTTTTTCTAAAAACGGTGCTTCAGCTGATAACAAAAAATTATGATCTGTGTTTTAATTTGAAAAAAAAATTTAAAAAGCCAATATTAATTCTTCCTGCATTAATATACTTTTTATATAACGAGCAGAGGTAAAAAAAATTAAAAAAAATATCTATATTACAAATATTAATCCCATTCGTTTTATGATTTATAAAGTTAAATGCAAATAAACAATAATCATTTAATACTAGAAACCAAATTAGTTAAAGTATGCTTTTAAATTAAGCTTAAAATTAAGGAATGAGTAACTATTTTAAGTATTTCTATGAAAATATCATTTTCATTATTCCTCCCAAAAATATAGAAGGAGATTTAAAATATCGCAAAAAATTAATATTTTCACTTGTATTCAATTAACTTTTTTTAGTTATTAACCAATGGAATTTTCTTAATTGTTAATGTGTGGTTTATAAAACGTTTTTTAAATTTCTCAGAATAAATAATTAAAAGTTTATTTTTAAAGAGATTTGGCAGGTAAAACTGTTATAAATTTTTTACATTTCTTTTAAATAAACAAATAACAAAATTTCTAATGCATCGTTTTCAGCTACATAAAATTATTCAAACATAACTTTTTTACTACTTTTATTAATTAATCATACGTAATTATTATTTTATTAATTAAACGTTTCTTCCTACGATTTACAATAGCTATAACTTTAAATTGTACAAGTCAGTTTATTTTTTGGTTAAAACTAAATCACGTACTAAATATTTATAGAAGTTCAATAAATATAAATTATTTAAGCAAGAACTTAAAATAATTTTCGTTGCATTTAAATGTTGAAAGAATCTGTGTGATATGAAAATTTCTCACACATTCAGTCCAGAAATGCTGATGTCAGCTACTCTAAAAGAATTCAATTATGTTTGAATTTCACATTTTCTTATGAAACACATTTTTCCTTCCACTCTGCTAAAGTCAGCAGCTTTTCACTTCGGTTTATTTATCTTCCTTTAAGAAATATCACGTGTGTGAAAGGGCAGAAGCAGTGTTTAAACTTAAATATAAAATACTTTGAGAAATTTAAGCTTAAATGTATATTATATGAATAAGAATAGTGTCATTCAAGATTTTTCAGAAAATATTATAAGGCTTATCTATTATTCATTTGAAACATTATTTATAAGAAATAGTAAAATAATTTCCTTTGGAAATTAAATGAAATTTTTATTTGAAAATTTGAGAAACTATTGCAGCACATGTAAATATCAGAAGGTGTGTCATTTTTGAAAATCTTTTAAAAATGATCAATATTCCAAAATCATACATGTGAACGCAAATAGTTAAACAAAATTTAGTAAGAAAGACTTTTAAGCATTTTAACAATTATCTATCAAAGCAAGAAAATAAATAAGAAAATATTCAATGCTAATGTGATTATGGATTTGGTGTCATACATGTTGGATTTGAAATAGCCGCATTAAATAAATACATTTGTATCAAATCGCACGATTTAGGATTCTGATTTTTATACACAAAATGAGAGAATACACATCAAAAACATTTTCCACAGTATATTTACCAAAAGTAATAAATTATTAATACTTTAATTGGTTCTCATATATCCAATAATAATTAAAAAGTGTAGAGAAAGTATTTAAGTGCATTTTATAACATTTCTTACATTGATAACCAATACTTTTATTTTAATCACTTACATTAAATAAGAAACAAGTATAATTGAACAATTATGCTTTTTTTATTATGTTATTGTAGAGGATATTATTTCAAAATGCCATGCAAAGACATAAGTTAATAAAAGGCTATATATTTTATGTATTATTTTTCATGAAAGAATAGATATAAATTCCACTGCACTATTTGCGTTTGATAGCTAAGTTGTAAGCTGTTTATATCTTTTATTCTATAGAACCAGTTTAAAAATGATTGAAGGTCCAATGTTAAAAATGACATTTTAAATTACAGTTTTAAGATTATCAGCATAAAGAAACAAGTTTTTGCAATAAAAACAAGAGTTCAGAATTTGAAAGAAATATTTTTAAACATTTTAAATAAATTATAGATAATATTATAAACTGTATACAATATTAAATATTTACAAGAACATTTTTTCAAATAAAATGCTATCATATAAACTCATTTTTAAGGTAAAGCAAGTTTTTAAAAAACGTATCGATATAAGAGAATACAAGAAATTTAAACAGCCCCTTGGAGAAAAAACATCAAAATTATATTCCGAAATATCACGTACAAATAATCTTCATACACATCGATCATTACTCCTATTTTAGTCCACTCAATCGCTCAAAACATGAAGCTTAGCTTGATTGATGAAACAACATTAGTATTGCTTCATTTATTTCATCATTTATTAACCCCCCATATATAAATATACACATCACAGAGAGCTTTCCAAAGGTCACATGTACAAGACACCCAAGTAATATAATCGTAAGAAGTGAGTTCATTAGAAAAATAATAAAAAAATCTTTAATGTATTCCTATCATAAAATCTTAAAATTATTGCTTAGATCAAGGATTTATGTGCGCTGCTCATTCAGTTTTTAGAAAGAAATAATAAACTTCGAATTCACACCAGAAAATATTTTATGCAATTTTAATGTATAGATTTGAGTGTAATAAAACACATAAATTTTTGACAAATATATTTTTTCCTCTTGGAATAATTAGGTACATAAGATTCTATAAATCTCATAAGTTGCTTAATAATAAATTGATTAATGATTAACAAGAACTTTAAATGAAGAAGATAATATTAATAAACTGGTTGGCAAAAAACAGATGAGAATTTTATTCCATATAATATATTTTTATGAGAACCATTTCAAGAAATTATTATAATTCTTAAAATATTTCAGAAAGATTTTTTTTGAATTGTGTCCTCAAATTTGGATTATTTTGTTGCTGTTTTGAAAATTTACAATTACGAATAAGCTTTGATGAACAGTTTTAAAATAATGCGCAATGACCCTAAATATTTTATATTATTTTAAGGAGCAATAAAATAAAATTACTTTACCTTTAAGTTTTCGCACTGTAGAAGTTTTCTTTAATTACCTTTTGGTAAAGAAAAATATTCTGATAAACTAAAACACATTTCTAGTTAATTTGCAAAAAATAAATTCCATAAAAATAAGAAGAAGAATTTGCTAAAATGTAAATTAGTTTGTGAAGATTTTAAACAATAAAAAAATTTACTCTGGATGCAAAAAGCACATTTCTTGAATTATAATGCATAGTATTTATAGAACTTTAACCGATCATAAAATTGGTTAAAATTTCCTTTTATATAAGACTGAATAATACAATGCTTTTCCTTATTTTCAACACATTTATTTTTAGTAATCAGTATTGTGATTTATTAATCAAAGAATTTGTGTTTTTGATTTTGAGTAATTCCGTCCATTGTTACTTTTAGAAAATAAATTTGACTTTTCTAAAATATCGGAGAAAGTAATAGGTTAAGTGTTGAATTTTTCTCGATTATTTGTTAATGGTGATTTTAATGATGCATTCAGACTAAAATTTGCTTCTAATAAGCTAAACTAAATAAAAGAATATTATGTAATTTCTAAAATAGATAGCTTCAAGACTTTTTTTATTAATTTTACAATAGAAATGTATTTAAAGCGAAACAGATTGACTGAAAAATTATGGTTGTTTTCAACTTCTTTTGTGGTCATTACAGATTTAAAAGGGATTTAAACAAATACAGTGATTGAAAAAAATTTAATAATTTAATATGGTAAAATCCATACCACATTTTATGTTTTATAAACAACAGATTTTCTAAAAAATGGGGTTATTTTACTGATAGTTAAATATGTTAGACTGTACATTCAAAGTATTTAAACAATGATTATTTAGTCAAAGTTGCTTCAAATTCCCTATTGTTAAGTTCATTGGATTATGTATTTGACTAAAAACATTTAGTTGTGCGATTTTCAGAAGCTAATATGATTAAATTATCTCCTTATCACAATTTTAATATGATTATGGAATCTTTATTTTGATCATTCATATAACTAGACTAGCATAGTTGATATTTATGTTTTAAAACAAAACCTTACATGTTAATATATAATGTTTTGAAATAAATGAAAGTAAAGTCGAATTCATTAGAAATCAAAGTAAATGATATTTCAAAGTCAATCATTACCAAGGAATGATTTCACTGATAATACATTCTGACTCAATAATAATTTAGCATACTTCATGCCTTTTGTTTCTTTGTTGATTATCTTCAGAAGAAAACAAATAGTGGGACCACTAAGATTCAGTATTTTTATTCTCTTTGAATATACAAGAGGAAAGGGAAAGGCTAAGTTTCATAAACTACCAAAATCATTATCAAACTTCTTTTAAAATATATTTTGTCTTCATCAATGTTCTTCTGCAATACGAGTAAATAAAGTCTACTTTGTCTAGACAGCATGCTATTTGTAAATTGTTTTTTTTTATCATTCTTGTTTTCTAAATATTTGTCTTTTGAAACTCCTACTGACAACGGCTAAACGAGAAAAATAACTCGAGACTTTACAATTAGAAATACTCTAAGGAATTGGGAAATATCTCTCCTAAAATATTTTTCGTAATTTTGAGAAAAAAATCTACTTTTTAATATTTTGAAAAAATAATTTTAACCTCTAGAGAACGCGTCCTCAAGGTGGTGGATAGGGGAACGCCTCCACTGGTCTTCCAGTGGGTAGTAGAAAGGAAATAAAATACCTTCCACGGACCAACAGGCAGAAGTCCAACATCCCGAGGCAATGGCAAATCCCTTTATGACAAGTGCAATAGTTTATAACAAACTTTTTATTAAACTAGTTTTGTAAAAATATAAATTTTTATGTTGTATTATTTCCACAATTTTCAAATACTGCAGTTAGAACAGCAAATAATAGCAGTTTTAGTTTAAAAATTGTAATATCAGCACTATTAAAATCATATTTAAAATAACTTTTAATATATTTGTCAATTTACAGCTTTCATAAAGTGTAATAATTAAGAAAACATGTATCTGATTTTAAGGAGGATTTAAATTCAGTTTAAAAAACGTTAATTAATAAATTTTACTTTCAATTTTATTTTATTTTATTTTTTTTTTAAAGAAATATTTCATTTTCCGTGAAAAGAATTCACATTAAATAAATTTTTCTGATGTCTTAGAATCATAAAAATAAAATACTTACCACAAGTACTATTAATTTTACTATTATCTTAAAACAAGTGTTATTTGACATCTAAATATCCCAAAAGATAAAACAACACAAAAACGTAAAGTAGAAATAATATCATGGTAGCTGGTTTCTTTTGTAAATATAAAGTTTAGAAATACAAATTTACTATTAAATTTATAGGAAGTATATATATATATATATATATATATATATATATATATATATATATATATATATATATATATATATATATATATATATATATATATATATATATATATATATATATATATATATATATATATATATATATATATATATATGTATGTATATCATTATTTTCCTTAAGAAATTCATTGAAATGGAGTAATTACATGAATCACAAAGACATATTTCAAAGGATTTTTGTTAAATATTTCCATTTTTCTAAGCACTTTTATTTTGAATTTATAAAACTAAATAGAAATAGATTGATATTTCTAAATTAAAATTATTCTAACAAAATTATAATAAGTAGAATGTCGTTTAAAAATCTCTGCATTTTTAGCCGTTTGAAAAATGCGTGTATTAGATGGCACCCTTCATTTGTTGGCTGACAGTGAAATATTTAAGAAAGTATTCTTTAATTTTAAATAAATGAAATCAAATTATCAATGATGTTCATTTATGCTTGAAGAAACACTTTTATATGCAATTTCCATTTGAGAACCATTAACTAATTTTTGCAAATAGATGGTTAAAATTGCTTTTAAAAAGCAAAATAATGCAATTGTTAATGAATACTTTAATTGTAAATGAATACTTTAATGTATTGAAAAAATACTTATCAAAATACTTGATAAATAAAAATTGAATACACAACTGAAATTAAAATTACTTTGATAACTTTTATATTTTACAGTTGAATATTTAATTTCATAGACTTTTATAATTCAGTTATAATATAATTTTCGGTGTTACTTTTAATAATAATAAAGATCACATACCATCTTATTTACTCATAACATATCTTATAATATGAATCCAAATTTTTTATGGGAAATCAACATATACTTCCATAATCCGGAGGTTGACATATAGTCGAATAGTATAAATAAGTAACCTCATAATAATCATATTTAGCTCCATTTTCTAAAAGAGCTGATCCAAAGTTAATGTTAATGAATGTTTCTTCTTTCTTTATTATTATTTTTTTGTTTAATGAATCCTGTCACTTTTAGAATTAAACATTTGAGAAGCTTTGACCAAGGGGCCAAAATCATGAGCAAATCCAATTCATTAAATACAGCCACATACCGCAGAGAGATAATTGCTATGAAACCGTAAATTTTGAAAATAATATTGTAGGCTAAATTTTAGTCACTCTATTACGTTTGAGAATATTGTAATAGATCCTTCTTCATTAATTTTCAAGACCTAAAGCAATATTTATTTTTCAGATAATTTTCTACAAAATAAATTTGAAACTGGTATGAATGAATTTTAATTTCAAGGTGTTTTAAGATTAAAGTATATTAAAAATAATTCTAAATTTTCATGAATCAGAAAAATTGTCCAACTTTAAATATTGATATAAAATATTTCAGTCACACTACGTAAATTTAGAGTTGTTCAAGGAAAAATTTTTCTGTCTTTGTATTTGTGAATAAAAGTTTATCTTAAGCTATATAAAAGCTTCCCTGACAATTTTCACAATTAACTTATTCCTCAGCTTTCATCATCGAAAAATTATAATTGGAAAATATGGTGATAAATATTATTATATTAAAATTCGTATTTGCAAATAATTCTTTGATATAGAGATTTTAATCTCAACCACCTGTGCCGTTACCATCTGTTAAGCGTCTATAGTTAATGTAAAGTAATCCCTTCTTACATAATGGTGCCATAGTTAGAAAGGTAGTAATGTATTATTCCGCATATTCAACCTTTTCATTTATTGGTCTGGAAGCCATGCCAACAATATATGAGATTATAAATAATTTGAAGCTGCTTCGAACTTTCTTTCTGGCGCAAAATGCTATCCAGGCTTTAGATAAAGATACTATTTGCTAAAATCATACTAATACTAAAAATAAACAAAATAATAATGAAAGTAATAGTTTTCGAAGAAATTAATTGAAATTAACTTTGTATAACATTATTTTACGATAAAATGTTTTAAATGTTTCTCCTCATTGCTATAACAATATCATGCATTTCTTTAAATGATTATGATAATTAAAAATGAGATATGTTATAACAATTACTCATAAAATGTGATATATATTTATTTTTAAAAGTAAAATATAAATAAAAACCGAATCAACTTAAAAAAATTTGTTTTTGAAAATTTTATAACAATTAGCGGAAAATAAAGAAACTTGATAAAAATTTTATGAATGCAAAGAAAACTCTGCGTTACTTAGTTCTCTAACAGCACAATGTATACGAATTCATTGAAATTTTACTGTCAAAACATTTGGTGTAAGTAACATTAAACTGCAATGTTTTATTTCTCAAAAGTAACATTGTTTTCTTTTTTTTCAAAATTCGTTTACTGTTCAACACTTTTAGGTATAATAGTTAAAATAAAACACCTTTTTTCGAATGTGCTAAATGAGATTTTTATTTTATAAAATATGGTGAGTTATGTCGTAGTGTAATACGACATAACCAAACCCTGAGAAAATAGGTGTGTGTATTTTTATTGCACTTTAAATTTAAGAGTTTCCTCTTTTCCTTTCAAACTAAGCAGGAATAATATAAAGGAAAGGATGTAATAAAAATTGGCACAATGATACAAGTGCAATAAAAGAATAAATTTTTCCCTTTCGGAAGGGATGAGTGATCTGGAGGAAATTGCAGGCAAAGTATATTGTTTTATGATATGTATTATTTGTAAATCTGACCAGTCGGGAATGAGGGGGAGAGATTTCTGACCTATCCCATAGAAGTATAGGAGGAACTACAGAACTTTGGAAAACCAATGGTGTAAAGAGGAGGAGCTAAGCCGAAAATTATGAAGAGTTAAAAACTGCATCAAAACACAGAGAAGACACACAGAAGCCCCAGAGAAGCCCGACATAGAAAAGGAGTCCACAATTGAGGACTAGGTCCTCATTGAGCATAAGAAGACGCTAAAACGATGTTAGTTGTATACAAAATATAACGTCGCATTCCAGAAGGAACCCTGCCTCGAATTTCCAGAATGGAGCTGCAGATGTCCGCCAAATAGACGAACAGAATAGAAACGATAGAGTCTGAGGAGAGATACCAGAGACAGAGAGAAAAGAGGGAAAGCTCATGAGCGAGGAGCAAGCCAAGCGAGATCCTGAGCCGGTAATGCCATTGACGTTAGGAGACCAACAGTTACTTCTAAAAGGGGTGAGTCTGATCTCTCGTTCCTCATTAGGCTGGTCAAATTCAGTGATGATATTAATGTGTAATTGTCATAAAACAAATAGTAATTTTAGAATCTCTATTGTTTAATCAAGAATGTTTTGATTGTAAATGTAAATTTCTCTTGTAATTAAGTTACTAAAATAAATTATTAAGTTTTATTGTATTTTGTTTTGAATTTATCTCTGTCATTCAATTATTTGAAAAACGAATCTGGGTTTCCTCGGGATTCTTCGAAAATTACCGAGTTCACCACAACAAGTTAGAACACGGGATACAATTTTAAATGCAGTCATTAAGAAAATCGTAAAAAGAATATCAAATAATTTTTAATAATATTAAATAGTTTCACCCAAAATTAAATCTCTAATGTAGGCCAAAATGTACAAAAAGTATTTTTTTCAAATTTTTTTTAAATATCTTTACATTTTTTGAAATATTAAAATGTAAAACAAATCTTTAAACTATATAGTAACATTACCTAAAAATATTTTATTTCATTAAGCTAAATTTGACAATATATACTGATACAGTAACTTCCATTTTATTCCAGTAATTTCTTGAAACTCTTTTCAAAACATTATTTTAAATATTTCCAAATAAATAATACACCAAAAATGAAAGCGCTTCATAGCAAATATTTTAAAAATATTTAATAAAAAATTATAAAATTCTAACATTTTTGAGTGATAAATTTTGTAATGCTATTAATTTTGTTTTGAAACATTATTCGTTTTATATATATATTTTTAGTTACTGAATAAAGAAAAATAATAGTATATATTTATTCACCAAATGAGATGATTACATAGAGATGCATTTTACCCTATAATAAAATATGTCATATAATGTAATTTCTATTTTATTTTATATGCATGTATTTAAATCCAATGAAAAATAAAGCTGTGACATAAGTACATATATACTCTGTACTCCATTTAAAATAATGCACTTTACAACGTGTTATTATAGCTATATATATATATGTATATATATATATATATATATATATATATATATATATATATATATATATATATATATATATATATATATATATATATATATATATATAGCAACAACAATGTATTGAGTTATGAAGTTAATGGATCATAAAAATACTAAACTTTAATCATAATAAATCATAATATAGCGCATTAAAAACAAAATATTGTGTCAATGAACAACTATCTGATATTTATTTTAAAAAAAATTCCCTTTTAAGTTATTATAGAATATATTCAAATGAATAAGTAATTTGGTTTATCAAAAACTTGCATTTAATTTTGCAAAAACTGAAGTCTTAAAATTTGCATTCTTAAAAACATAGAACTATTAATTTGCATAAATAAATTTTACAAGGTTTCATTAAAACTTCAATTCTTTTTCTTCAATTATCGCATACTTTTTTCTTAATATACATAAAACATATTTTATGCTACATTCCCTGTATTTTATTATAGCACTATGGATTTTTTTGAATTATCTTTCATACCGTTCTCTGTCAACTTATATGTAATGTACACTTATATACAAATAACGTAGTTATTAAGCTGTACTGATAAAAATTTAGATAAAATATGTGATAATGATAAAAACACTTAACTTGTAGAAATATCTGCTATGATTGAAATGCATTGCATATTCGTAGGATTTAAAATGTTAATTTAAAATGTTTAATATTAAAATATTTAAAATTATTTTCTTTTATGAATATATTAACACTTTTTAAATAAGTTTACAATGTTACTAATGTTAAATTTTTTTCATCCGGTTAACGTTTCACCTTTAAAGCATATCTAAGTTTATAACGACAAATGAGTAAGCAGTTTCTGGCCTTATTGCGGCATAGGGTTCAACCCTCAAGTTTCCGCCATTGGAAAAAAAGTTTATAAGTAAATATAAAATGATATTTCTTAATCATTATGATGCACTAATTATATTAGAAGCTTTGTATAATTCAGATTATCTGAAAGTATTTGTTTGATTAAAATCAAATAATATTGTTTTCAATGAATCTGGAATTTGATAAACTTGATAAAAAGATTATTTTCCAATCAAAAAATAGTATCGTGCATTTATTAAAATGAAAACGTGAAAATATAAATATAGTTGAAAATATTTTTCTAATTCAATGCTTTTAACTGTAATGTTTGTAAAGAGTGCTTGAAGAAACACACCAATCATACATTTGCATGAAATTGACTCAACATTGTTCCTATATATAAATTTAAAATTCTTGAGTCAAGTGTATAAAAATAACCTTTCTTTTTTTGTCATTTAAATTTAAAATACAATAGCCACCAAAAAGTTAAGAAAAAACATGTTCTTATAAGGTCACCATATTAAAAAATTCAATTTTATCAATGAAATTATACTTTGTATGAATGATAAAAAAATATATGCAAATTTATTCAAAAACGCTAAGTACCCCTATTTTTGGATAGAAAGTGACAAACATATGTGAGTGAGAGAAAAGTACTCAAACATCAGGCTTTGGTAATTATACGAGAAACGTTGATTGATTTTCAATTTATGTTAGCAAATTCGTTAACCATAGTCAGTAGGTTCTCGCAATATCTGAATGAAACTGTTTACCTGATTCGGTAAATTGGCTGGAGTTTGGATGGATAGAAATGGACATGCTTCAAGTTGATGCACACAGCAGGGAGTCATGCTGTGTCTCACATTTTTTCACTGTCTTGAAATTAAATAGCATGTCAGTGCTTATGACTCAAGAAAGCATGTTCCAGTCCGAACACGAGCTATAACACCTGAAGATGACAGTTTTATAGCTTTTTGGGTTCAAATGAAAAGAAACATTTTTGTGCCTCAAGTTACTGCACACCACTCTGCAGCATCAAAGAGAAAGACTTCACTATTACGGTAGAAAAGTGAGTTCACCAAGCATGTTCCTATGCAAGACGACCATATGGGTATGTCTCCCTCACCGGACGACGAAGAAGTGTCCGCTTATTTTGAGGAAAAGGACGCGTTTCCTGGGTCAGACAAAGATGAATTTCTGTGCTTACATACAAGTCCAGATTGACACGGGAGTACAATTTAGGACGTGTTCTGACCTAAAGAGAGCAAAGTACCAGGTACCATGAATCCAGTATTGCGCAAAGACACAGTTACAGCAATGGTAGAATAATGGTTTGGGTTGGACAATTACTTGGTGGTTATACTGATCAACATGTGTTCCAAAGAGGAATTGTTATGGGATATTGGGATGTGATCTTTGATCCATACATCTTCCATATATTTAGGTCTGCACCATTCTGTTGGATGATAACGCATGGTCTCATTGAGTTGTAATTGTTGATAAAAATCTTGAGTTACTTGATTTGGAGCGAATGGAAAATCCAGCTGCGTTTCTAGACCTTAATCTCATGGAATATCTGTGGGATGGTGTACAGGTTGCTGCTTTAAGTTCTGCTCCAAGGTCTGTAGGATAGCTGGGAAACAGCTGACTTGACATTTGATTGCTATTTCGGTAAGCGCTCTCTTGATTGAGAGCATGGGAAGTCGATGGTGCGATGCATTCAAGCTAGGAGTGAACATTTTCTTTATTAAATTTTTGTTATGTTTCTATGATACTTTACCACATAAAACTATGATTATTGTTTTCTGAGAATGGGCTTTTCCACTGAAATTTCTTTATTGTTGTAAGTAATATGTGATTTTTTATATATAATCTTCTATTTTGCAATCATAAGGTGTTTTTTTTATCCATATGCCATCCATCTGCAACATTTATTCATTTATTTGCAAATTATTCTCAAAATCCTGCTGTTCCTAAACTTTTTGATGCCAGTGTATGATTTATTATAAGAATTGAATACGTTCTGTACGTGTGCCTTTATATCTTATTCATGTAATTTTCGACATTATTTCAATTCATAAATGTTTATCAGAATTTTAGCTTTTAGAAGAAATGTAGAATTATTTTATGTTTCAAAATAATTACTTACGAGTAAATAAATTATTATGAGATGCTTATAGTGTGTAAAGGAAATAAAAACATAATCTGTCAATGTTGCTTAGAATATATTTTAGTCAAATATTTGTGTGAATTTAATGACAAGGCCGTCCGTGAAATTTTAAACTCAATTAATTATAGAAAAATTTAAGTCTCCATGTAATATTCAACAGACAAAATGCTGACATTAATCCTTGGATTTAATCACTTTTCATTTGTTTAATCCTCTTTGTCAAATTCAATGTCTAATTAAATCTCTAAAGGTTAGAATATCTGTTAGACAACAATTACTACAATGTTAATTTGCTGAATAGCATTGCCAGATGGTTAAACGGAGAAGAAGCACAATTTTGTGAATTTTCTTTCTTATTATGGAATAAATTCTGATATTTTAGAAAATATATGAAAATTTAATTACACGTGATATTTATTTAATAAGATTAAGCATTTATATAAAATATTAAAGCAACATTTCTTAATTAAATTCATATACCTATTACTTTAGGCAGCATATATAGGGATGTTGAAATTGGCAAAAATTCATTATAAATCAATTATTTGATTTCACAACTCAAACTTTATGTATATATATATATATATATATATATATATATATATATATATATATATATATATATATATATATATATATATATATATATATATATATATATATATATATATATATATATATATATATATATATATATATATAGTGTGTGTGTGTGTGTGTGTGTTCCGAACAATAAATTACTTGCTTAAATAAGGTACACAAAGTTTAAAATACATCTTTAACACAAATCTTTAGATTAAGTTATGATTTGAGTTTTAAAATTTTTATTGCTTTGAAACTTATTCCTGGTATTCTTATAGTAGAAATAAGTATTTTAAATTTTGGATTTTAAAATATGTCAAGTCATTTCATTTTGGCGAAAACCTCTTTTCTTAAAAAAGGATAGATTTTTCGTAAAACAGAAATGAAACGTAGGAAAATCTTTTTACGAAAAATAAGGAGAGAAGAAATTAGTTTGTTGTATATTATGTTTAGTGCTTTAGATAAAAACGTTTTTAACAAAATATGAGACACAAGAAAAGATTATATTGATTATGATAAATTTGATTATGAAAATATTTTCTTAAAACATTGCAAGATGTTTTATAGTAAGAATTATAAAACTAAATGATTAACGGAAAATTCTAACAGTGTTATTAGGAAATAAAAAATTTTTCTATTAAAATTATCTTTTCACGCTTCAAGTGCTTTAAGCTTAAAATTTCCTTCAGATTTATTATGTTTGACGCAAACTACTGAAAATTTATGAAAATTCTATGTCAAATGAATAATACATCTTTTAAAAAATTTATTAAATAACAATAATTGCAGACGCACAAATATTCAGATGTAAATATTAACATTAGAAAATGCAATTATGTTTTCATTAATTTTACAGCGTATTTTCGAATAAAATACAGATCGAGAGAGGAATCATTTTGCACATATTATTTTTATAAGAATGACAGAACAACTAAAACTTGTGTCCCTATATAATTGCTGAACTTACCATGTCATTGTTTTTAGTATCTAATATTATGAAAAATAAATTAGTAAAAAATATTGGTATATCTTATATTTTAAACTTTAGAATTTTTAACATTACAATGACATCAACAAAAACATAGTTACTTATTCTTATATCATGCATAAATATAAATATCATAACATTGGGTCTACCCGACCATACAGATACTTGAATATTATTATGTTTGAATTCACTATATTAGATATTTATTTCTTTTTGCCCCAATAAAGAAAATCCGATATTGTTTAACAAGATTTTTAACAAAATATGCGACACAAGAAAAGGGTCTACCTGACCATACAGATATTTGAATATTATTATGTTTGAATTCACTATATTAGATATTTATTTCTTTTTGCTCCAATAAAGAAAATCCGATATTGTTTAACAAGATTTTTAACTACTTCCAAGATTTTCAAAATTTTTATATTCCAAATACTGATTTATCTTATTATATTTTTACAACATTAAATTTTTGATTTTAGATTTACTTAAATTAGAAAAAGTGGGATTTTCTTCCAAAATATACGCAAAGGTGCTTCTAAATAAATGTGAATTACTACTATAATTGTTTCAGTGATAACATTTATAAGACTATAATATTAAAGTGTATTGACTCTTTCTGTTCAAATTGATAAAGATATTTCTGCATATTTAATTGTTATTTTTATTTCCCGAATTAGCAAATAAAGCAACCATGCAAATTTTCGCTTTATTGGATTCTCGCTTTCATAGTACAAAGCAATTTTTGAAATAATTTAATTTTAAATGCAAATTTAATTCTTTCAACCAAATTTAAAATAAACGTATACAATTCATCATGTGATGTAAAGGATGTAAGATTAACCTTATTTGGTAAAAGTTTGTTTTCGTTCCTGTTTTTAACCAATGAATTTAAATTCATGCTTTGAACAAACTCTGAATAAATAACAACATTTATCAAAGTTAACCTGAGGTAGATTTAAATTTTTAAGTAATAATTTTCAAGAGTATTTTACTTTTTTTCCAAAATGGATAATTTTGTTCCGCAAAAATTCTGTTTTTTTTTTAATTTAAACATGTAAGCATGACTTTTCACAAAAAGTGCGTTTATTTGAAATGTTCTCATGTATCTAGATCACACAAAAAAGATTTAAAACTTAAATAAAACAAATTTAAAACAAACATTTTGTAAAAATCTAAATTAAAATAAATTATAATTTTGTTGTAATTTTTCTGTATGTTTGCACAACATAAATAAACTTTTTCAAAAATTTTATTCTTTTTTTAATTAATCTATTAGTTTAGTTACGAGAGAGAGTACTAAAAGTGTTTAATAATTTACATTATATCAGCTTTGATTTATCTCACTGCATTTACAAAGAAAGAATTATATTTATATTATCTGACGTATAAATTTTGAAAACATAAGTATCCTTTAGCTTCTACATAAAGGAATTTTATAATAAACTTTGATGAATGATTTGTATTAATTTATAAATTGTAAGAAATAGATTTATATAAAGTAAATATTTCTAGAGACAGGAGAACTTAACATAAATCGTAGCAAACTATTACATTATTATTTCCAAAAATGATGAAAACATTTCACTCGAATAGTGAATACTTTAAAGCTTAAGTGATAATTTGATTCCATGGTGGTTTACTGAATTTAAATTTAATTCTTCAAGAAAATGGATGTCAATTTCAAACAGCAGATTTAAGTTGCTAATATACGAATTAACCAATTTGTAAGTGGTAAGATACAGTTATTATTAAAATTTCTTAAATTTATATTTAATTTAAGCATTCAATTCATTTAAATGGCATAAAAACATGTATAATGTAATAAAAAGTTGTTTTAAACTGAATTTTTTTACTTCGTATATAATAAAATAATCACTAGTGAAATTAAATGAGTTTAAAAAATTATTGATTTTTCGTTGGATGCATAAATGTAGATCTTATTATAAATTTCAAATGACAGTATAATTTATTTAACTCACGTTAAAACATAGCTATAAGGTCTTGATATTAGGAGAAACAATGATATACACTTTCGCACTTCTAAAAATTTGTCTTACAAAAATATGAACTAAATCAAGCAGTCTGTTGCAAAAGATTTTGATGACAATTAAATAATTAAGCATTGGTAGATATAAACCTCAATATTTTCCGTGTCATATTAAAAATTCTTAAATATTTGTCATTAAGAAATATTACATATAAAGGATTAATAGAAAATATATTGTATGTATGTAATATATCGGATTAATAGTTAGAGTAGTGAAAAGAAAAAAATGCAAATTTTTTATAAGGAATAGGGTGACTTTCAAAAGTTCTGCATGAAATTTAATTCAAAATTTTATATAGTACAGTCTACAAAAATAATAAAAAATTGGATTTCCATAACTTATTCTCTAACTCTTCAATACAAAAATACTATTTTGCAAAAGTGTGATTTTTTACTTTTTTAGGAATATATGTCCTAGTAACTATGCAATAATAGCTCAGTAATTTGTAATGAAGTACACAAAATATTAATGTTTTTTCAAATCAGTAAAAGTCAGTATAAACTCGCTTTCATCTATTTACAGAAACATCATTTAAAAACCAACTATTCGAAATGTAGCTCCGGGTAAATGGCATTCAATTTGGATTTTTTGGAATATAATACTGTGTTCCAATTCATACTTTGAACCATATTTATTGTATAATATTAAACTAATAAAATTAATATTTGATTCAAATGTTCTATTAGCCGTATCTAACTAAATTTTGTAAATTCGAAAATGTTAATTATAATGTGCGAAATTCTAAAAAATTGTGGTATTAAAGAAAGCGTCGTTTGAAAATAAACACAAAATAATTTCATATTATTCCTTAAAATTGTTTCAAAATTTGTGTCCATGTCAGGTTATCAATGTCAAACTTGAAATCATGAAGAAAATAATTAAGAAAACATTTATATAATCTGGGCACTATTAATACATGTCAAAATGATACCATTTCGTATTTGCATTATATTGTGCTGTCAGAAGAAACTTTGATGTAAAAACTGACCAATTACGATGACCATCTATGATTTATAAGCATTATTTCATATAAATTATTTAAAAGGAGTTTTGCATTTTTATAGAACATTTTTAAATTTGTCATATAATAATTTATATGTACAAAATATTTGATTTTGATGTTACATTTAATGTATTATATGTCTTAAGGAAATATATGAATAAAAAAATTAAAAATAGATTATTAAAATTATAAAGTTTAAATAAAATTAAAAATTACAACAAAAACTATTGTTATTTCATTTTTATTTTGACTTGTAAAGTTATTTAAAAAATATTTGCATTTAAAAAGCGAAGGTAATTACACGAAAGAAACCTGAAACTAAACGTCTAATTGATTAAATTGCTAAATTCAAAATCCTAAAATTAGCTAATGATTTCGCCCGTAGTAATTGGAATGACTTTTAAACAATCAAAGCGCACTTTCTTTTAATAATCAAAGTAACCTTAACTGATGTTTTTCTTGATGAAAGGGATAAAAATTAATTTTTTTCAAATTCCATTATCCTTAATTTGAAGCAAACGTAAATTTCTTCCAATAAATGCGTAAATTAAGGAATATCGAAAGAAATTAAAAAAAAATAGTTTAAATTTTCAAATCATTTTGCGTTAAATAGCAAGATAAAATAAAACAAATTAATTTAACATCATACGTTTTGGAGTGTGTTTTCTATAAGTTAATTTTAATTGCAATAATATCAAAATATATATTGAAAAATGAACAATATTGATTAAGTAATACTGGTAAACATTAAATACAAAGAATTAAGACTTCAAAAGGTAAGTTTTTTTCCCTAAAAAATTGAATTAATAAAACATACACACAAATGTGTATGTTTATATGGATATAAGGATTTTGTTCAAGTTTATGTTATAATTAATAATAAAATTGTAACACTCTATTAATGTCCTTTAATGAAAAGGTTTATAATATGTATTAAATCTTATTAACTGAAAACTTATGTAATGTCAATATAAGTAATATGAAATTCATTCACTGTTTCAAATCAAAAAGGAAAATTCATTGTAAATATATATTTTGGAAGATTAAAATTTTCAATAATCATTCCATGTGAAATTATTTTCCTTATTTTCATTTTTTAAGATTCATAAATATATTTTTAATAAGTAATGTTAAAAATGTAATTATTTATTTAACATTTTTTTATGATTTTGAACAAAATATTTAATAGCATTTAAAATACATTTCATTTTTCAAATAATTTAATAAGCTCTTTAAGAATATTTATCAAAAAATACTTTTTTTTGGAATTTAAAGTAAAATAATCCGTTCATTATTGAAATTTTCCATTCTGTTTAAAAAGAGCATGTCAGCGCTTTTGTAAGAATTTGATTACCTGAGTTTCAGAATTTTTTTAAAACACATTTTCTATTCTAAAGTCAGCAACTTTTAACTTTGAAAATGTATTTGACTATACTTATAGCTAAATATGAAAATGCAAAACTAATGTTTGAAAATATGTGCGAAATACTTTCTGAATATGAAGAAGTAGCATATAAGAATAATAAATTATTAAAAATCTAAAAGAAAATCTATTATAATGTTTCAAATCGATTGATTTTTATATATTTTTCTTTACTGCTATAAGCAAATAAATAAAGAAACAAATTTTTGGTACTTTGAGTAAAATTACACATTTTTCACCAAATACTTTTTAAAATATAAATATTACTTTAGAATGTAAACCGACATTTTTTACTTGTTTTACAATTAAAAATATAATAATGTAAATTGCATTATGTATAAGAAATCTAATAGATTCAAATCCAAGTCACGAATAAAAAAATAATTTAGTATTATTTGATATATTGAAATGAGTATACTTTAAATACTTGAATATTTTTGTACATAATTATAACACTAATGTTATGAATCATAATAAAGTAAGTAAAATTTATCAATATTAAAATGTTGCTCTTGGTTTTCAAACGCTTAGACAATTCTATATAACTGATAGTGAATTATATAGGAAGAAATCTATTGTCATTGTTACCACTGAATTCCTAGAGTTGGTCAATTATCCAGAGGTATCCATTCACTTCTAGAATATCAGCACAATGATTTCTATTACGTAATCCATAGAACGTTAGTGCATGAGGAAGTTGGAGTTTGTAGCTAGATGAGACCAGACGCAAACCAACAAGCTACTAATCACAAGCAGTTTGTTAGTTCATCACATCTAAGTACTATGGGGTATCGCTATAAATAAATAAAAAAGGGCTCAAAATATACATTTTATTCAACTAAACAATGAACTATAAGTAAAATATTTATTGTATAATATTTATAAATATTTATTGAAAATGATATGAATATGAAAAGTGAGATAAATTAATTTTTTATAAAAATATTTCAAATATCATATCAAATTAATTTTCCTATTTTTTCTTCAAGTGATAATTAAATCCTTAGAATTTACGTAATGTAAAATGTAATAGCAAATGCTGTATTCGTTATTTATTCTAAACTAGTTTCATTTTATCTTTTTACTCATAACGAGATCTTAAAGAATTTTAATAATAAATTTATACCACTGAAATTATATTCTAATATATTTTCTGAAATAATTATTTATGTATGTCACTAAAATGTATTATTTGTATTTAATTTTTAGGATTTAATAATGTTATAGGAACTGTGTATAGACCAATTTGTAACCAAATAGTTTAATTAAAATGAAACTTTTTTTTAATTTCAATGACTTTCTTGCAAATAAGATAAACATTACTTTTCTAAATTGGAAATAAATTTCCTAACATTGAAATACAGGTAACCCTCCTACAACAAGGTTTCGCTATAACACGATTTGTAAATTGCGGGAAAATTCCTACAACACGTCATCCTATAATACGGTTTTGCTCCAATGTTAGAGCTTGTTATCGGTCGGCGGAAACATGTTCACTCCTTACTTCTTTTCTAGGTTAGCGGCGACTCTCCGCGTCTTTTCTTTTCGCAGAAAAGGCACTCTCTTCTCACCCTCGACTCTTCGCGGAAAAGGCACTTAGTATTTGGAGTGATGATTGTTACCAAAAAAGAATTCCATTAGATGGCAATATCATAAAACAAAAAAGACTAAAAATTTACAACCATCTTAAAGAACAAGGAGAATGCACTGCCAACCCAGATTTTGTGGCGAGTAAAGGTTGGTTTGAAAAATTCAAAAAGCGTTTTGCAATTCATAGCATAAGAATCCAAGGAGAGTCTGCTTCGGCTAATCATGAAGCCGCTAGGACGTATCCAGAGAAAATTCAAAACATTAGAGCCGAGCAAGGATACACAGCACACCAGGTTTTCAATGCCGATGAAACTGGGCTTTGGTGGAAAAAAATGCCCAGTAAAACCTTTATCTCGAAAAAAGAAAAAACTGCACCCGGATTTAAGGTGTCCAAAGATCGTCTAACGCTCCTTTTGTGCAGTAATGCATCGGGGGACTTCATGACAAAACCCTTGCTAGTTTATAGATCTTTGAATCTTCGTGCGCTAAAAGATGTAAATAAAAACACTTTGCCGGTATACTGGAAAGCAAATCCAAAAGCTTGGGTAACAGGAAATGTATTTAAAGATTGTTTTCAAATTGTTTTGTGCCAAGCGTTGAGCGTTATTTAAGGCAGAAAATTTTGAGCTTTAAGGTGCTATTACTTTTAGATAATGCTCCATGCCACCCACAAGATTTGACTCATCCCAACGTCAGAATAGTGTTCCTACCACCTAACACTACTTCGTTGCTCCAACCATTGGATCAAGGTATTAATTATACCTTTAAAACGTATTATATAAGAAGATCCTTACAGTGGATTTTAGACGCAACCGATTTGGAATCAATTAGCGTAATGAAAGCTTGGAAGAAATTTTCAATCAAGCACTGTATCGAAATCATATCTTTGTCGCTGAAAGAAATAAAAACATCAACCTTAAATGCGTGTTGGAAGAAGATATGGTTCAGTTCTCTTCAGTTGAAACAGAAAACATGGGTAAAACATCAGAAAACGAAATTGGTGCCATATTAAAAGTCGCTAAATCAATCGGAGGCAAAGGTTTTGTGGATATGGCTACTGAAGACATTCAAGAATTATTAGTGGAAGAAGAAGTTGACGAAGCGGATTTGATGGAAATGGCATCATTGGATGCAAATCAAATAGATTTTGAGGACTCTGATGAAGATTGTGCAGTTAAGAATTTAACATTAAAAGAATTACAAGAAGGCCTATGCTTAGCGGAAAATCTCGAGTCATTTTTCTTGAAAACAGACCCTTCCACGGAAAGAAGTCGAAAATTCAAAAGGGAGCTGCAAAACTGTTTAACTCCATACCGCGAAATTTACAATGACCTAGTAAGAACTAGTCAGCAAAGTTCGATTACAGATTTTTTTAAGAGGGGAAAACATACAAAAACTTTAAATGGAGAAAAATGTTCTGAAAGTGAAGGCGATATCGTTCCACCCAAAAAACGTTCTCGGTTGATTGTACTGAGCAGTGACGACGAATAAATTCATTAAATTAGAGTTGCGTTAGATTAAAATATTTTTTTCTTACTTTGTGTTGGATATACATTTATTATTTAATAAAAATTAAGTTGTTTATGTCGAATTAAAAAAAAATATTTGTTTTTAATAAGTTTTTGGAACGTAACCCCCCTTTTTGTACTAGTTCTGGGTCTCATACAACACGATTTCACACAACACGGCATTTTCTAGGAACCTAACTACCGTGTTATTGGAGGGTTACCTGTATTATATGCTTATTTATAATCCGGTGCGTTGTGTGTGTGGGGGAATATAATAGCCCCATTACTATACTTAAAATAAAAAATTTATGTCAAACGATAAAAGCAGCAAAATATTAGAACAACCAATTTTTATTTCTTATTATTTTAATATAATGATGTAAATTTTTCTCTAAGTGACTTTACTGAAATACTTATACACTCGTATTTCACTCAGTACGCTCTAACTAATTCAATTTTTACAAAATAAAGAACTCATTTTAGAAACTTTAATGTTATTTATAACTTTTATTTAAAATTAAAATTATTCATTTTCAATGTATTACATTTAGGAACTCAAACTGAGTGCATGTCTACAATTTATGATCAATATAGTATAATTTTACATTCAATGACGTGATGTAAGATAATCTATATATCACACTTTTTTAATAAAATAACATTAACTTTATTTTCTAAAAATAAAATTAATTATACACTTATCAATTAAAGAATTCAAGCTTAGGTATTATGTTAGAATTATGTTGTATATTATTGTATTTTTTACAAAATGAATCAATAGATAACATAATATGATTGCATATACGATATTTTAATCTGACAATGTATAAAAATAAGTAATTTTCTTTGAAAAACTTTATTAGGCCTTAAGCTATATTTATAAAGCCTTAAGCTAATATCAAATAAACAAAAACCGGTTCATTTAAGTTGTAACAATTTTAATACAAATGAGAAGCTTAGAATCAATACTTATTTTTAGCGTATTATTTTTATTTTAATCGTTTAAAAAAATTAGTTATACATCAGAATGTCGTCCTAATAAGTGATATTTATTTGAAATAATACTTTTTTATCATTTTTAAAGAATATTTTAAGTTTTTCAAACTGCATCTTATTAGGATTGTTTAAGACATTATTTGTAAGAATTGATATAAAATATCATTTAAAATGGATCATGCTAGACAAAAGTTTTAGATTGTTTATTTATATTAATAAATTTATTTTTAATGAAAAATAGAAAAAATAATCAGTCAACTATTATTTTATAACAATTTTGTATTTCTAAATTAATATATTTCTTTCTTTTAATTATACGTCACATATCAGTTTCATAATTAATTCAGAAACAAAAAGTTAATGTAATAAAACTTGGAATTCTCCATTTTCAATATCATAAAAATAATAACTTTAAATTTTTATGGACAAAAGTAATATTTAATGTCATTGCATATCAACAGATTAATAAGAATTTTAAATTAGGGAAACATTTTTACCTTTTATTTTAAAATTAAATGTTTCGATGAAAGAGTTATGCAAATATGAATTATTCTTGTTAATATTTATAGTATGACTCATTTTAGGTTAATATTTATAATTAATTTTCTCGTTAGTATTCTTCTTGGATAACTAAATGTAAAATATAGATATTTAACATTCAACATATTACATGCTTCTACTAAAGTTAGTTTCCTCTAAAATATAAATCATAGATTGGAAAATTAATTAATTTTTGAATTACAAGCTATTGCATGTAATTATATGAAGAATATTCTAACCATTTTTATGTTTTACAGAATTTAGGGGCACTTTTATGTTTACTATGCATTTTATAACTATCCCGTTGTTATTATATGTCCATTAAAGAAAATTCTCTATTTCCATTAAAATCTATTTTTCTATACAATTAGAATATTAGTCTAATTTAAGGAAATTAGTAATTTCCCTATAGCTTTTTGAGAGAATTGAAGACGTATTAAATGCATAAAACAAAACTCAAGGGAAAGTAGTCATTACGCTAATTTCAATTTATATTCTAAATTAAGTGATGAACAATATTCAATAGGAAATTAATTTTAAATATCATAACTTGCTTAAAATATTTTGGAAAAGGGAATTGTTTTAATAATGATTTAGATTAATGATTAAAATTTTATTAACTTAATTCGTATTAAAATATAACAATTAGAATACAAAATATTTTTACTGAATTAAATTAAATGGTAAAATAAAATGAAAACAGAATTAAGCCACTTGAGTTTCATTATGACAAAAATTGATTAAATAAATAAATTGTGAAATATTTTAATGCAGGTTTAAAAATGGAAATTTAAATAACTGAATTTTAAGTCACTAAAACTTAAATTAAATTTCAAAACATTTTGGAATTTTTTTGAAGGAGTTGAAAAATAGTAAAATTTGAGATAAAAAAAAATGTGTTTTAAAGGTAAGAATAATTATTTAATATCAAAATAAAATGTTTCCAGTATTTGATTTAATAAAAATAAATTTATCACACACACACAACTAAATGAGTAATAATATATCTGATATACTTTGCTTTAAACTATGTCAAAGATAATATTAATTTTTTTATTCAACTTCATAATAGAAATTTAATTAATTATAATGAAGAATTTTTAATAAGGAATGAATATTTTAGCTCTTTTTATTTCTTTTTTAATGAAATTACCCATTTTAATTAAATAATTCATCTATCTCATTATTTGCCAATTGTATTTGTATAAACGTATTTACGCATTATAGATATGTATATTGTATTTGTGGATATAATATTGCATCATAAAAATACTTATATAGATAGGATAACGTAATAAGAACGAATAAGCATTATATTTTTCATATTATTTGAAATGCATATTGCATGAGCTTAATATTAACCAAAACAAATGATAAAATTATATTAAAAAAGAATTACATTGTTATTCAGTAATATGTTAAGTATTGAAAAGAAAGATATTTAAAATATGATATTTTTTGAAAATAATATATTTCAGTATTTTTGAAATGCTTTGTTTGCAGTACCGAAATCATCGAAAGAAGCATTTTATGAAAAGTGAAAGCGTCTGTTTTATATAATTAATTCCATAAAGTTCATTTTAATGATGCGAAATCGAGCTTTTATATTTGGTCTTTTTATATGGAGACCTCACCTTATGTCTTTTAAAAAACATTTGCTGATACTTAAAGTATGGGATGTTATTTGACATATTTTGACATATAAACTGGTACAGGAAATTTCTGTATAAGCTAGCCAACGATGTGCCGACTAAAAATAAAGATTAAACTGTTTTACACTAAAAATTTTAAATTCCGTCACTCCTTTTCTTGGAACAAAATCTTTATTTATTTCAGTTATTGACTTTTCTCAGAGATCTCTCATCAATGCTTTATTTTTACCAATTTATTTCTATAGGTTTATAATATTAAAGAATACATACATAAAGTTAATAGCATGCCTTAAATTTCTGAAAAATAAGAGGCAGGTGTAAATAAAAACTGTTTTTAAATATCTTACGTTTAAATTTGTAACTCACGTGAGATACTTAAA
Organism: Latrodectus hesperus; assembly: GCA_037975125.1. Classification (NCBI taxonomy): domain Eukaryota; kingdom Metazoa; phylum Arthropoda; class Arachnida; order Araneae; family Theridiidae; genus Latrodectus; species Latrodectus hesperus. Next base: position 76,188,472 of record CM075850.1, read on the forward strand.
ATAATTCATGTGAGATATAAAGTAAAGAAATTTTCAACATTCAAAATATACCTGAGCAACGTGTAGTTTGATTTGCAATATCTAACAGCTATTTTTATTTTATATTTTTGATAATCAGTATATTTTTACAGTAGATTGAAATTAACCCTCCCAAAATTATTCTTAAAATTGAAATGTATACAAAAATTTACATATTTTGTGTTATAATATTCAGCATATAATACATAGTAAAGCTGAAATAACCTTTAAGATTTATAATTTTTTTAAATACCGTAAAATATAAAGATGAATGTTATTGTTTCAGTTAAATTAATTTTAAAAAATGTTTTAAATATTTATGTTTGATAAAATTGTATATTTATTAACTAGTCTTTTTAACATTAATTAGGGAGTCGTATATTTTTATTTTTAACATATTGCATAGTAATTTGCAATGTGAAACTAAACACTATGATGCTAATTGGAAAAGGATGCCTTGCATATAAGATTTTATGTAAAAACTTTGTAAACACAGGACAATTTTTCAACTTTTTCTTATAATTTTTAGATAAACTTTGTTATTTATTAAAGTAATCTAACAATATTCTTAGAAAATTTGTAATATATTAGTGTTTTATAACTTGGACGAAAGGAAAAGTTTCCACTAAATATTTGCAGTGACATTTACATACCACTATAAAATAAAATTGAAATTCAATTAGAAATTTAAAATCTCAAAGATAAGAGGTAAGAATAATGCATCCGTGTGTATCTTGTCACAATTAAATATTACATTTATATAGATGTTGTCTACTATATTTACTTTCTTTTTTATTTCGTTATTAATTGCAGATGAAAATTAATCCATAAATCAGACATTCTAATGTAAATGTTCTATAATACTACAATATATATTAGTTTATTTTATATTCTCATTTTCAAACCTTTCTTTCAAGGTTCTTCTTTTAAGAATTTTGTAGAATATATTATCATTTATCTTTATCTAGAACACACTGACTATAAATGTACACATTCGAATGACATTCTAAAATCAAAGGACTTATCTAGAACTTTTATGTGTAGTATATGCAAGGAAATTTACTTCCTTTCATCTTAAGTGCTCGTCTAATTCAGAACTGGAACTGTCAATAAGTCATTAGACTTTACGTTTGCATTTATAGTTTGCATGAATCATTTCAAGTGATATATTGTTTGAATTTTCAAAATTCAAAATCTATGTCTACAACATGTTATTGAATTCTAATTTCAAAGTGATACTTCTAAGCAATATTTTAAAATATCGAAATGTGTTTATTGTAGATTGCAAATTATCCTCTCTAAATTATTCCTAAAATTTCAATATATACGAATATTTTCATATACTAGTTTGTAAAATAGAACATACAAGAAAACTGAAAATATATTTATTATAAATTTTTGAAATATAATTGAATATATTATTGAACTTATTTTTTAGAAATATAGCAAATCAACTTTTAAAATGTAGAAATTCAATGAAATTTAATTAAACTAGGTATTATAATAAAACAATTTTTGTTTTTATTAAAAATTACATTTTTCGTGTTTCACCTTGACTAAAATCAAATATTTATTTGTCAAATTATTTATATAAAGTATGTTGAAAAAATTATTTTCAATTATAAACTTCATTCAATTTTATAACTACTAATCATAAAAGAAACTTTGAATAAATTGATTGAATTAATCTAAGACTTAAAAATGTTGAATGGATAATCAGAGAAATGAAAAAATACTTGCTAATGTTTTAGTTTTTAAATAAAACATTTTTTTTTATTTATACGTAAATGAACAGGTTTTTGTTTCATATCGCTTAATAAAAGATTGAAACAAATGTAAATTTTATCATCTCACAATAATCTTTAATTTTGTCTAAAAATATTTAACATTATTTCATAAAACTAATGTTTTTCTAATGCTAGGAAAAATAAGTACATGAAATATTCAAATGTACTTTTATATAGGAGGACTCATATTTTAAGTATAATATAAAGGAAATTCTTGTTGTTGTTGTTGTTGTTGCTTATCCTCCGTGTCTGACGGAGTCAGACTAGATCCACGAGTTCGTTGACTGTAAGGAAGTCGAAGACTAAAAGAGGATTGCTAAAGAGATCCTCCCTAGAGAGACCCATGCAATCCGAAAGATGTTCAGGAGAAGCCTG